>JAPSES010000104.1:14193018-14218978 GCA_029822895.1 Maxillicosta whitleyi | reverse complement strand
GAACTATGAACAAACTATTAAATATATACAATTATAAACTATGAACAAACTATTAACTATATATAATTATGAAGGAACTATTAACTATAAACAATTATGAACTATGAACAAACTATTAACTATATACAATTATAAACTATGAACAAACTATTAAATATATACAATTATGAACTATGAACAAACTATTAAATATATACAATTATAAACTATGAACAAACTATTAACTATATACAATTATGAACTATGAACAAACTATTAAATATATACAATTATAAACTATGAACAAACTATTAACTATATATAATTATGAAGGAAGTTAGGAACTATTAACTATAAACAATTATGAACTATGAACGAACTATTAACTTTATAAACTATGAACAAACTAGTTCATTCTGAAATTTGTGAACTGAACTTTGAAGTAGCTCAGGTAGAAAATGAACTTTCCCAACACTGCCTGCAGCACTATGGGAATGTTCAACCTTTAGTTTCAGACTCTTCATCAGGAAATGTAGGGGTCTTTTTTTTTTTTTTTTTAATTCCCCTGAAGGAGATTTTCTGTGAGATTTTCAGACATTGAAAGTCATTCATTGCATCTTCTAATTTCATGTTACGTCATCATGGCTGGAGCATCAGTTAAATGTAATTCATTAAGTTCTTTTAGTCACAGAGCTGTGTCTCATTTTGAGGTGGTTCAAACAGCTCTAGGCTGTCCTCTGACAGACACAAAACCCAGACTCCAGGGTTGGCCTCCAGTCATTTGAACTCAGCAGCTTTGGAGCACAAGCCCAAAATGTCTCTATAATTGACTAACCAATGTGCACTGGATGATGATGGTTCTATTTTATAAACTGCCTTTTGTTCTCATGTTTATTACCTTATGTTATGTTTTCACTGATGTAAATTTCACTAAACTCCACCTAAAATGTTCTTTACTTGAACATTTCTTTTCTTATACAACTTTTTACACTTCCAGTATTGTATTTTTTTAATACAGTATATTTATTTGACAGCTTTAGCCTTAGTTTAGCTTTAACTTATCAGATAACATGTTTGACACCTTCCCTGTCTAGTGAAGCCACATCTCTCTGAAAGTATTGACTGATTTGATTGATTTTTTTTTTTTTTTTTTTGACAACATTCTCCTCTTGGATTTAACAGAAAATACACTGGCAAAAACCTGAAAACAAGGATGTACTTGAAATAAGCTAAACTTTTAATGCAGCAATAAAATGCACAGCAGTAAACAATATATACAAAACATATCATAAAAACCATTAAAACACTGACAGGATGCATTTTATTGGGCAGTAATGATTTGCTTTTCACATTTTGGCTTAAAATGTTAAAAAGATGTGGTGATTCTGCAGATTGTTGCTTTGTTTTCCCAGCTGTGTATTTTCCTGCTAATGTTACACTCTGATGACATCATGTATGTAAAAGCTACATTTGATCAGAAATATGCTATTACATTAAATTACCTCAATGCAGAATGGAAGAAAATGCAGTGTGGCCCAGGTTAGACTACAGCTGAGCAGTCATCCAGTTTGTATAAGGCCCAATGAGTCAACAAATGTTTGGTCAAATTGTTTCCCTGTGTCAGTGAGGACAAAACACATTCTCTCTGGCTCCATTTTTATAATGACCTCATTCACACACCCACACTTTGCTCTGTGATGTGTATGCATCACATCCCCAAAGAAAGTATGACTCAACAGAACAGAAAACAGAGAAAAGGTGAAGGAAAAGGACAGAAATGACCTGAAAATATTAACTTCACTGATGCTTTTGTGGTGCAGTGACTTCATTTTGCTGAGATGGTGGAGTCGGATCCAGTCAGGATTATTAGCGTGTGTTTGACTGTATTGACCTACAGGTTTCAAGGCACAGTTAAAGGGGCCCAGCATGAAATTTTCCTTTTTTTGAGGTTTCTGATCATAAATATGAGTTCCCCCAGCCTGTCTAGGTCTGCAAAGGTGGTAGAAAAACTGACCAGCGTTTCCTTTGCCTCTGTATGTGTGTGTGTGTGTGTGTGTGTACCTCAAAGAGCACTATTAATTGGGCTGTTTTGGCAGATCAGTTTTATACGTCACTAATTCCACCTTTTTCGGTTTTATATGTCACTAACTCAACGTAAACTCCACCCTCACAATTTTGAACCCCTCCCCCACCTCTGATTTCAACCGACAAACAACTGACAATAAAAAGCACAGACCAGGACAACATGGAAGCCAGAAAAAACACACAGAAACTGCTCGGTACCTGAATGTACAAAGGACAACAACAGCCTTTTTCTTCTCCCAACATCTGAGCCACAGAAAAGCTTGTGGTTGGACTTTATTTAATCAGGGAATGTGCCCAAACAACTCCCAAAATATGTGCTAGTTTGTGGCTAACATTTTGCTAACGGTTGTTTTAGCAACTTGGGGCAGTATGTGGATTAGCAGGACATCTTACACCAGGATCGATACCAACTCTGTCTGGACCAGAAGTAACCCCGTTCAAGTAAGTCTGTTTTTATTTAAGTCTATTTCCATACAAAATTCCTTCAGTGTCATATATTGTGGCCTTGTTCAAGTCATTGTAACAATAGTTTTACAGCTAACAGCCTATGAAAGACTCATTTTGTAACATGGAATCAGGTGAGCTTTGGCCACGCCCACCAAAACCAGCTAGTTTTATGCTAGGCTAACACTAGACCTAGTGGAGCCTGTAATTCTACAATAAGGCAGAATTTTGTGGAAAAACTCTGTTGATACAGTATAAGAGGATGATTAAAAAGGACTCAAACATTGTAAGGTCCATGTCAGGGGCCCTTTAAGACTTTTTAACTACTCTTTAAGACTACTTAAAACACAATTTAATGCCTATTTCACAGCCATATTAGCAAAAAAAAAATTGTGACTGATTGAATTTAGGAAAACATATTTATTTACTCAACGCTACTTTTACATAATGAACTTTGTGCTACTCAAATTTCATGACAATTATATAACACATTTTTTATCATGCACATATAATGTTTGTAACATTGTATTCTTTAATTCTTTATTATTTTGTTACTCTCACTCTCTCCAATGACAGAGTAGACCACCGCAAAAGTTTGGTTTATAGCTAGGCTAGTTGACGGTTTCATCTCAGGAGGAGGGCAGCGCACTTGTAATTTTGATTGGATGGAAACTTAGACCTGTTCTGACAAATCAACTCAGTGTTACTATATTATTGACTCCTTGGTGAATTATTGGAAAGGGCCTCGTGAGTAATATGACGGAGACACCTGGAGTCGACTAATGTTACTTTCTTTGCAGTTTGGACATTTCACAGACACATCTAAACACAATACAGTGGTCAAGTGTAGGGCAACAGACCTGAAGACCTGCCACATCAAATTTAATATATTTTTAAGACCTTTTAAGGTATTAAATGCAGATTTATAAATTCAAGACTTTTAAGACCTTGCAGGAACCTTGCTGGGAATGTGTCCTTGACAGTCAGATTACAGGTGAAAACAACTCAGAGACACACATTTGACTACAAATACCTGGACTTTTCAGTGGTCACATTCTGATGCTTCTCTGAAAAGATAGCTAGAGATCATTGCAATTTTTAAAGCTGATTTAATAAGGATTATAAAAATGTTTGGAGAACCCCAAAAACCCCTTTTGTCAGTTGATATCAACCCCTAATTACAGTTCAATCAAATATAATATAGCAGTTAATTCATAAATCAGAATTAGAATACATTACAATGACCTTAAATCAGTAACTTTAGAGATGAATGTCCAAGTAACCATACAAATCTGGATTTTCTAAGGTATTTTCAGAGTCAGTATTATTGTGTGAAGGCTAATATTATCCAATGGCCACTCATGAAGCCATATTCTACCAAATGTAATAGTTTGAATGGAATTGATTTACCTGTAGGAAATTTAGTAGTCAATAAAGGGCTCTATCTCTAGATGTAACATGAAAATACTATATAAATAATGTAATAATAAAGGATGTGATGGTTGTCTAAATGACATTGTGAAGGTAACATGAAGATGAGCGTTGATGTACAATTCCAGTTCTGTAAAGGTTTGTTACCAACCAACTTTGACACTAGTTTTTCATATTAACTATGTGCAGATGATATACGTAGGCAAGTACTGACACGATTAGCAGCCCACTGGTGTAAAGGGTGAATTGTCTCCACTTGTGTTTGAAACACTAAAAATAAATATTAAAACTAATTGTAAAAAGGACTCAAGAAAGCATATTTACCCCTCGAGGGACACCCTGGCAGTTGGTGCAGGTTCCTTTCAGGTAGACATAAGAGTTTTCGCTGACCTCATAAATGGATTGAGTCTTACAGGACACACACTCCAGATAAACCATGGGAATATGTCCACTCTGGACGAGCACCTGTTAAGGCAAGTTCAAAAACAAACATTAGCAATTAAATTCTCTTGCAATTAGAAAACATTTTTTTTTTTTATCAATCAAAAATATAAAGAGGATTCATGCTCAGTGTATTTTTGTTGTATCGTAACTCATTATTACCTGTTAGAGTTGCATGTGTTATTTTGCATTTGCTTTGCTTCTGCTTTATTGACTTTTTCTGTTTGCTATTGTATGATGTATTATGTATTATGTATGACTGGGTAGTCTAGTGGTTAATGCCACTGGCTTTGGTGTGGAAGACTGCTGGTTTGAGACCCACGTGGACCCTATACCTGTAGTCTCAAGGGGGCAGTGTCTCATTGTGCCGGTCCCAAACCCGGATAAATATGGAGGGTTGTGTCAGGAAGGGCATCAGACGTAAAAATCAAGCCAAACATTCAAATGTGTTGCTACCCAGGGAAAAACAGCTGGTATACAGAATTGTATGATGTATGTATTAATGCTTTTGAAGGTAAAAAAAATAAAATAAAATACTTTGCCCCACTGATGCCCTGCCTTCCCAGGGATTACTTTTCAGTCTTAACTTTCAAACTTTTTAAAACTTTAAATACATTTTGTACAATTCTGTTCTGTGCAAAAATTAAGAGAAAGGCATATAGAAAGAACGGGTGTGTGTGAAATCTGACTTTGAAATTTGGGTGAATAGTGTGAATAAAAATGGGTTGGACAAATTGTGTGTTGAGATTTAAAAAAAAAATATATACACACAAAAAAAAAAAATCCAAAAATTGATATTCAGCCATCAAACCATGCCCTGTACCTCTCCTAGTGGTAAAAGAACATGTATCTTGAATTTGAAAAGACGTGGGTGAATACTGTCCAAGAAATAGCATAGACAAAAATCTTGGACAGACAGATGGACAGAATGATAAATAATCCAGATAAAACTGGGGTGGTAATATTATTTCAAAGAATTTCCAAGACTAAATTTGGGGCACTTGGGGCAGTATCTTCTCCCTGACCCGGAGGATGCAAATGTCAAAGTAAAGTAAAGTCTTTACGTAACGCACACTAGATCTTGAACTGAACGAGCGATAAATAAAGAGAGAGGCAGCATCTCTCTCAGGCATTGTGGGAGGGATTTCGGCCAATAGTATATCAGCATCTCAGTGACGCCGACAGTTGTACGCACACACACCGACTGCCAAGTTTGAATTTTTGGCCGCGCGAGAGAAATTGTTGTTGATACCGTAAGGCGGGGACGAAAAAACTGCGCATCACACATCGTAATGTGAAAAAAACGTAAGCTGGGGACATCATAACCCAGGGGGTCCACTGTATTGGTAAAATTTCAGTTAGTTCTCTTAAAACATTTCAATTTCAGGTTGTTCATATTTGTTCATGTTATTCACATTTTTTGAGAAATTATACTTTTAGTGTAAATACATGAAAATGTTTACATTTACAAAGACAAAAATTTGAAGTTGTCATATATTTTATTATAATAGTATTTTACTGCTCCTACCCATTTGAGATTAAATTGGTCTGAATGTGGAACCTGATCTCGCAAATTCATCTCAACTGGACCCTTTAGCAGGCCGTATTTGGTCCCCGGGCTGCATGTTTGACACCTGTGCTTTAGTCTGTGCTGCTGATCAGCGACAGAATACACTTGTGTTTAATGTGTAACAAGGTAGAATGTAAGAATTTAAGAAAACAAATGCAAAAAACAAACAAACAATCTAACTCTAAACCATATGGAATTCTGATCTGATACCCGGTTTGGTTGTGTCTGTACTCTCTATATTCTTCTGTGATGGAGCCTGTGTATACTTACGGTCTGTGTGGTTGACTCCGGTGCCATGCCGTCTTTGCTGACAGTCAGTTTGAAAGTGTATTCAACATCTGCCTCAAGCTCAGAGCCAGATATTCCAAGCACTGGACCGCTGGAGCCCAATCCAAAATTCAGACTGGAGCAGTGCTCTGGACCCTGGAAGCAGAAATGATATATTCATATATTTATATATGATTGTGCAGTATCTTGTTACTTTTCCAGTGGGTTGAACTGAAGCTTGTTAAGTATTGAACTGCTGCCTCCATCAGTTAATCTGATTGAGGGCATGAATCCAAAGTAACATATTAGTCACACAACAACCCACACTGCAACAAAAATATTGTGAAGATAAAATAAATGTATTAATAAATATAACACAGATCTAAATGCATACTGATTTTAGGTTAATCTTTCTCAGGAGGTAAAACCAGCACAAATAACTCACACTAACCCTTTCACAGTATAAGCATGTGTGATTGTCATATGGATGAACCTGTACTACTCAAGTACACATTCACACCTCCTTGGCTGTTTTCATACAACATTGAAACAAAAGGGGATAACAACATTATAAGGTGAACTAAACATCTATTCATCTTTAGATCCAGTGTCACAGTTATATAGAACATTCAGTTGCATTCCTATCAACTTCTACTTTACAACTTTTCATGCCAAGAAAATAATTTCATAGGTGGATCCTTCTTTTTTTTTTTTTTTTTAAATCAGTAGTGCTGAATAACTTTGTGTGTGTGTGCGTGTGCTCATGATGAGTGCACGCTGTTTATGTGAAAGTGTGTAATTGACAGGGTGGGGAAAATAGGATCAGCTGTGGAATGTTGACTTTATCTCTAAACAGTTATATAACCCTTTAAATGCCTGTCTGCGAACACACACACACACACCCATCCTAATGAGTCTAATATTGTGGTCTTTCGCTGCACAGTCAGAATGTGGTCCCACCCAACTAAGGAAGCAGTGTGTGTAAAAAACATTAAATTAATTTACACACATGCCGAAAACCTCCTAATCTGAGTTTCTTCTACTCTCTCCTCATCAGTCTCAGTTCTCTTGACATCAATCCTGCCAAGTCTTTCTGAAGGCAGCTGTAAGACTCAGACCAGATGACTGTTATGTAACTGTTCTGTCTTTTAGAGAATCAGATCTATCCTCCAGATTCTGTTTTATGAATTCACTACTAAAAGTGAAAAGGCGCTTTTATTTCTGTCAGCCTCAAGCCAAATATGTAAAATCTAGGAGGCAGAGAAATAAAGATAGCAAGATAATCCCCACTGGTTAACCACAAGATAGCGTAGACAGATTCTATTGGCTGTCCCTTATCGACTAGACATTTATTACTGAATAAATGAATGAATGAATGATAATACAATTTACTATTTTACTCGATACATGTGTTGTAACTCAATGATTGCCTTCAAGGCCTTTTGTCTTCCAGTTTTCCCAAAAAAGCCTTTTTAGCCATTTATTTAATGTATGCACTCACCTTTGATGTGTTCTGACATTCCCAGTGGTAGTGCAGCAGTGATTGGCTTTCAGGGTCCATGTTGGGATCACTTGACTGCTCTGCACTGAGCTGCAAGTCCTGTGTTCGTGACCAAACTCTGTGAGAGCCCCCCTCTATAATTGGCATCAGCCTAATCGGAAAAAAATGAAAAAGATACTTGAAATTCCAAAACACATATAGATACAACAGCCCAAAATGTATCCTATTAACTTCAACACGTGAATAGTGATTAGTTGATTAGTTTAAGACACCTTATGCTAATCAGTATCTTACGGGGGGGGGGGGGGGGGGGGTCCCCCCCCCCCCCCCCCCCCCCGACTGGAGAAGCAGTGGCTTCTTCCGACTACCTTTCAGTCACAACAATTATTCTTTCTTTTATTATCATATTCTTTTTATTCATGTTGTTGTTGTTGTTTATCTTGTTAATAAGTATTACTATTTTCCCCTATGTTTTGTATTGTGTTTGTGTTTGACATAAACTGAACTGAACGTGAAGCAACATTTGTTCAAAAAAGGTTGAGAACCACAGATACAAACAAAAATACAAGTAGATACATAAAAATAGCAAATTGTCAAATAGCAAAGGATCATGGGAAATGTTCTCACCATCATTACAGATGAAAACAAGGCAAAGTGCTCTTTCTAGAATGAGTTAAAATAATTGTATTCCTTTTAACTGATGAAGAAGCCACATGTAGCATTAAATATCTGATATAGAGCACCTGCTTAGTGGCTTATACATATATAATTCTGTGGAAATATTGCATATTGTCACTTAGTTGCAGGGGCCAAAATCATGGAGAAAATAATAATAATACAATAAATAAATTGTATATATACATATATATGGTATATGAAACACACAACTTCCTTCCTCTCTTGGCCTCAGACTAAATATAAAGATACTCTGTTGGTGTTTCAATCCTCCAAATTGAAAGTCAGAGTAAAGTGGTAGCATCAAATATACATCACATGTAACAGACTCTGATCAGTGACCAGTAATTACATTTGTTAATCACACATTTAGCCTCCTACATGTAAGAAAATGTCACAAGAGTTGATTTTACAGACAAAAATAGAGGAAAGGAATAGATACAGAGGTCTCATGTATGTTCAGGCAGATTGAATTATGATATGCTAAAAGGTAATCACAGAGTTTTTGGCCAATCAGGTAGTGCAGTTTTAACTAGTTATCATCCCAATTATCTTATCAACAATTTTACAATGACGACTATACTGCAAAACACACTCATCAACGGTACATATCTGGGAGGTGTTCAGTATGAACATAGAAAAAGAGAAGTCATTTCTACTGAAGGTGTCGTCTGAAAAAGGCGTCATGAAGATTACACACCTATTGTCATGAAATTGCAGCTGCACTGACAACTTTTACAAGCATGGATTCCAGGCCAAAGATAATTCCCTTTGTTATGGAGCATGTTTGGAAAATAATTTAGGTGGAGCGTTGCCTCACAGTGAAATCACTCGAATAAATATCCAAAGGAAGAGAAATGATATGATTAAGAGATCCACATGTAGTGCAGATTCTTACTCTGATAGATATGATTATATTTTGGGAAAAGTAGGTCAAAGTTAAAATTTTGTACAAAGTTTTATTTATAATGGCCTTCATATCTATAAAAAACATAAATTTAGTTTTGTTTACTTCAGACTTGGCACATATATAGAGGAAATTAATATGCTGACATCAGCACACGCATAAACGTGATGACATCAGCTGGATCGATGCCAAAATGAGATACAATATGTGTGAGGGGTGGGGTTTGTTATGCCTGAACCACTTGTGTTTAGTATTTTTCCTCCACTAACCTGGCGGCCATGACGCTGAGCTCTAGACAGGCCGCTTTCCTCAGTGGTACACCTTCATACGACAGAGAAAACACCAGGGTGTAGGTCCCTGCTGCCAGTGTCATCTTCGGCAATGACAGCTGAAGGCGCCGCATATCCACTTCTGCTGGTAAGCGAACTGGGACAGGCTGTGAGGTCTCTGTCCCCTCATCTGAGAGAATGCGGTCGTCTTTATCATTATCACAGTGGGGTGTCGGGAATATCTGCCAGAGGTACTGCGCTCCATAACGTACACAGCCTTTCAGGTCAACGTTGGCATCAAACACAGTGAGGTGGGAACGCCAGATAGAAAGACGCGGAGCTTGCACCTGTACTTCTGGCTCCTCACACTCCAATACAGTGATGTTTACTTCTACCTCAGCCAACACAGAGCTGACCAGGTTACTGCAGTTCACCTATGAGGGAAAAATAACCACGTAATGTCAGAAGATGTCATTCAAATTTAGGCAGAAATCAACATTTTAAGAGGCAATAATAACAAATAGAAACATGTATGAAGTTAAGAAAGCAAACGTACCTGGACTCGGTAATGTCCTGGGTATTTGTAGACATAGTCCACATTTGTGTTGTTGGTATAAGCGAAGGTGGAACCATCTCCAAAATCCCACAAGCACTCCACAGGAGTATTTTTGGGTTCAACAAAGGCCATTAGTGTCACTGTCTTGTTGATGAAAGTGTCCCGCGGTGATGCATACAGTGTAGCTCTCGTTAGCAGGTTCTGCACCAGGATGTACTTAGTGATGTTCTGATCATGTAGTGCATTGATGGCCTTCAGATAGATGGTTAGTAGTCCAGGTTCTTCTGGTGTATAGAATACCTAAAGTTGAGTGAATCATTGAGAACATTCAGAATGTGTGTGTGTAGCTTTTATTCTTGTATTTTGATATTTATGCAACTCTGAAAAAATTTAAGAGACTACTGTGATATTTATTCTCTGGCACCTAAAGTTCAAACAACACAATACTCATGTTCAAACTTAAGATGAGTTCAGAGATCAATATTTGTAGGATCAACCCTGATTTGCAATCCCCACTTTGATGGCGTGTTTTCTGCCTTTCACATCACTTTGACCCCAAATGTGGCAGCAACTTGGTTTTGTTTGAAGGTTTGTGACCACCCAATTTCCTCTTGATCACATTCCAGAGGGTTTTTAGACATGTAAAATGATCTCTTACTTTTTTCCAGAGATGTTGTATGTATCATAATGATACATAATGATGATTCAAAAATATTTGAATCATCTGACCTCTTTGCTCATGTATGCTGGTTTGTGGAGATGGTGAAAATCAAAGGTCCACAGGAATCTGACGGGATTGCCTGTCAGGACGTTAGCAACAAAGGACCTCTTGACATTAACAGGGATGGCAGCCGGACAGCAATCCACAATGGAGAGCCCACGCACCGGCTCCATCACCTCAACATGAAGTTGCCGACTCTTGGAACTCACCTAGATTGCAAAAAATGACAATAATAATCACATTAATAGTAAGAGTGAAATCTCAGTTTAAGCATTAGGGGTCGACCGAGTATGATCCTGGCCAATGAGATGTGATCATCAGCATTTTTATGATTTTTTAAAAATATTTTTAAATCCAATATCAGATCTGATGGCGTCACCTTTGTTTATAGGGTGCTCTCTGTGGAATACTAAGGAACAATATTGAAATGGTAATACTAATAGAAAACATATTTTTTATTTATTCTTTTATTAAAATTGACAGTTTAGGTTAAGTTTATCTGTTGTTGTTGTTGTTGTTATCTGTTGTTTAGCTGTAAATATACTGTGTGTTAGTCTTTAAATGTCAGCTGTCCTTGATTACTAATAACCATGTAAGTATCACCCCTGAAAAAAAGATACTGGTCGACCCCCATTAATTATCTAGAATTTGTTCTTCATATATCCTGTTTCTGTCTCCTTCAGATTACCTGGTTGTGAGCTGTCAGATTCACCATGTAGGTATCCACCCTAGTGAATGTGTGGACATAGGTTTGGTTGGGCTCAGGGAAAACAATAGGGTCCCCACTGATGCTGAGGGTTAGATGCACATCTGAGCCGGATATTAGAGAAATGCTGAACTCCACCTTCTCTCCCACTGCTGCAAACCTTTTACTTGCTTTCAGCTCCAACCCCTGAATCTTGTCCTGAACAAACAACTCGCTGGACACCACCTGTTCACTGACGTCATTGGTGGCATTCAGAATAATGGTAGCTGTTTTTGGATCGGGAAAAATGACTGAGGTTTTATTTCCAGTTTCTGTTATTCCGTCCAAGAACCATGTCCATGTCACATTAGTTCCTTTATCGACATCAGCCTGCAGTGAGACATTGACTCCTGTCGCTACATAAATCTGCTCGGTCACATTTGTAGCAGTAAACCTTAGTCCAGAAATGACTTCCTGCACCCGGACAACTTCTGATACAACCTCTGAGCTAACTTCATTGAAAACCTCCACACTAACTCGCTTCAGTCCTGGACTGATGAAAGTATGCATCTTCCAGGGCTCATTCCCTTGCAGAACCACATCATTCACAGACCAGCGATACTGTAGATCTGTGCCCTCCAGTGCTAACACCGTCATGTTAGTTGGAGCATCGACTGCAAGAGGGTTATTGCTGACATGCAGGGACACTACTCCAGCTGGCTCAAGGAAGTAGATGGTTCTGTTGACAGATAGCTGGCCAAGCAGGTTGGCTGCCCGAAGAAAGATGTCACACGGACCTGGTGTGGAAAAATTCACTTCCACAGACTTTGCACTTATGTTGAAGATGGATCTGAGAGGATCTAATTCTCTGTTGAGGTTCCAGGTAAAAGTCATGTTGGTTCCTTCTTTTAACCCTGCGTGAAGGTGCAAAACACGATTTGTAGCAAAGCAGCAGCCATGTAATCCTCCAGCTCCCCCTCCACTGATCTCCTCTTCTGTTAAAATGTGCAGGTCTTCCAGTTCACGTTGGACAAAGACAAGGATACTTGCTTGCGCTGTTCCTACATCATTCTCTGCTGTGACAATGATGGTAAACGTGCCCACAGAGCGAAATGTATAAAACGTAGTGGGGGTCTCAGGGAGGTGGGAGGTACAACGGTCACACAAGTTCCAAGAGAATCGGACACCATCTCCCTCTTCCATTTGGGCCTCAAAGTGAACTGATGCATTTAGAGGGACATTTACTAGGCTGGCGTTGACTGTTAATCCATGGATCTGTGCAAGCACAACAACAGGTAACACAGTATGGTTCCTACTAACTGTGTTGGCAGCTGTCAGTGTAATGTTGTAGTTCCCTGATATGTTGTAATTGTGGATGATATTCTGGCCTGTTTGCATGTTCCCGTCCCCAAAGTTCCACGTGTAAGTGACATCAGTGGCCAAGGAGGAGGTCATAAAAGCATAGGGCGCTCTCAGGGTGAGGTTATTGTGTTTTGTGCCATTATGTTGAATGACAATCGGTCCTACTGGCATGTGAACGTCAATCTGAACACTGGCATTCCTGGTGGAGATATTATTGAATACGGTGACAGTCACAACATATTGACCAGGGTTTTTATATGTTGTGACAACATTCTCAGAAGTGTGAATAAGTACAAGGTCTTGCTCTCTTCCAAAGTCCCATTGATAGCTGTAGTTAAATTGCGGCTCTGCTTTGACATGAAATTGAATCTTCTCCCCAACAGCATAGTGTAATTTCTCAGGGGTGAAGTTGATGTTCATTAAAGCCGGTTGCACACAAACTAAGATGGACTTGTTGGCCTTATTGAGTTCACTGGAAAGAACAAGGGAGAGGTGGTAGTTTCCACTGGTCGAATAGGTGTGTGACACGTTGAAGTAACCATAGTGAGTTTCATTGGGGCTTCCATCCCCAAAGTTCCAGTGGTAAAGATGAGCGGATGCGTTACCAGTCACATAAGATTTAAAGTTGATGGGAGTCCTCTCTTGGACACACCCATGTGGTTCTATTTCTACAACTTGGAAGACAAACACCTCAACTGGTAGGACTGTTGAATCAGAGCTTACAGCATTCAAGGCAGTTACAGTCACAGTATAATTGCCCTCTTTAGAATAGTTGTGTGACACATGAGGCTTGGATAAAGTGTACACAGTCCCATCACCCATGGAGAAAGTCCATGTGATGTTATTGCCAGCTGTAAGATGTGCCCACACTGATGTAGGCCTGTGAAGCTCCGTAGGAGATGAACTTTTTGCTGTTAAATCTTCAATTTTGTCATACACAAATGTCTCAACACAAGCTTGCTTAAAGCTGATGGTGTTGTTTACTGATACACAGATATTGTAGATACCACTCTGTGTATAGGTGTGTGTCACACGTCGACCTTGCAAAGGGACAGAGTCATCTCCAAAGTGCCAGTCATAGACAATGCCATAGGGTGAGGGCAAAGGATGAGCCTCAAATTCAGCTGATTGACGAGCTAGCAGCAGACGTGGCTCAGTCTGTATATCAACATGACTGAGGATGCTGTAGACACTCATATTGATGTTTTGACTGACATTTTCGTAGCGATTAGACACCGACACCAGAGCTGTGTATATTCCTATACAGACAAAGCAGAAAACAGAACAGAAAAAAATGTTAAGTTATCCATATCTACTTCAACAGTGTACATTTTTTTTTTGTTTTTTTTGTCATACTAATGTAGTGCCTGGCATCTAATGTGAATTCCAGTTGAAAATATAAGTAACATACTGTATGTGAGAATGCTACATATACTAAGCCTGTATCAAACATATCAGAAGTTTCTTCTGTTGTAGATAATTTCCCCAGGGAATGTGGTGAGTAGAAAGCAGATCAAACAAAGCTCTCCTCTGCTTATTTAGTCTTAAGTGTACGCCAGTAGTGTAGAAGGATAAATGGAAAAGGCATTACCTGGCTGAGAGTAAATGTAAGTGACGTTGTTGCTTAGGAGGACTTGATTGGGGGAGTCAGGGCAGTTGAGGGACGAGGAGTAGGGAGGCTTATACTCGAACTCCTTATATCCACCATCACCAAAAGACCATCTGCAGAAAACAGGACAATGCAAAAACATTATAGCAGAATGCCGAGGCATATACAGCTCTTAGATTCAAAGGTGAAGTAGTAACAATTTCCATTCACGTGTACATGTACACAAAGATCCACAGTTTCTAGCTGGAAAGTGAAACTCTTCTCTGACAAGGCATTAGAGGGTTGGACCATGAGAAGTGGAAACTCAAAACACAGGAAGCTTCTCTGGATCAAGAATGGTGAGAGTAGAGGGGAAAGAGTGGGCCATAGCCGGGAGGGTGGGAATGTGAACTAGGGGGAGAAGGAAAAGAATAAAAGAGAAACAGTAAAAGAAGAAGGAAAAAAATCAGGGAGAGTAGAAGGAAAATTCCTGTCAGCAATCTCTTCTAACCACATGGTTATAAATCCAAGGCTCTGCATGGTATGATTGCTGCAGTACTGCTAGAGCAGAGGAAGACAAAAACACAGGAAAGTGAAGAGAGGAGTGACAGATAGTGGGAAAGAAAAGACCAGTCAAACACAAACAGATGCAGCGCTATATTATACTGAGCTTTAAAAACAAAAGAGACACTCAGAGACTAACAGCTGTCTTATTAACGTTTCCTTAATATTTCTTTCAAAAAGCACAACAGGAATTGACATATGAATCCATTTTTTTGTCAGTTGTTAGTATTGTGCATAATGTCAAGAGTGTAACAGTTTTTACCGAAAAGTGGCAGCTACAGACATGTCCACGAGCACAGAGGTGCTGAGAGTCTGAGTGGAGCCCTGAGGGACGACATCTGGCACTCCTTTCACTGTGAGGTTAGCCATGGGCTGTAGTCTGTCCACTGTCACGTTAAAGTGCTCCGTGAGGCTGCTGACATGGTTCATGGCTGTCACCTGGTAGAACAACAGCACATTAGATTATTAAAGAGAGCAGTGGAGTAAATTCTGCGTCACAGCCTGTCCAAAAATGTCTTCTGGATTTAAATAAGCAAATAAGGACCACCCTTTCATTAGACAATTAATGCAGTGATTAATATTTTTCAGTTGCAACAAATTTAATAATCCTGATGCAGTAATTAGTTTCTTATTCCTTAAACAACACTCGATTTGCTGAGGTGCATTATGCTTGGACAATTCATCAGGTTCATCTGATTTGTCAAAGAGTGGTTCAGGAACCATCATTTGTACACGTGGATTAGCCAGACCTGAACCCCTTTGAGGGTCTTATGGATCTTCCATCATCAATTCAAAATCTTGGCAAGAAAATTAACTCAAGTCTGGGTGGAAATAAATGTTGTGACATATGCAACTGTGCAGGCAGTGTGTCCCATACTGAGATACCTCATTCATATTTCAGAGCTGGCATTAATTTCTTATTTTTAATTGTTCTAGTGATGCATTTTACCTGTTGTGTTAATGTTTTGATGACGTGAACAGTGACTATTTAACCTTAACTCAACTTTCATGACAGAACTGTTGCCTCTAAAAACTGGAGGCATGCAACACTTAATGTTTGTTAAGAGAAGCACATTGAAAGTCTAACAGTTTAACAACAATCTTATTAATCAGATCTGAACATCAGAACAACTCACTGTGAGTTTGTAAACAGCAGCATGTTGGTAGATCACGTTGAGCACAGTGTTGTAATAGGTGAAGTACGGCTTGTCATCAACTGTCCATTTAAATGTAGGATTGGAGCCTTCATGCACAGATGCAGTGTAGCTCTACAAAACACATACAGATAAAAATAGCATATTTATATATGCATAATAAAATATAAAACTTCCATTTGAGATTCTCATCAAGACAAGCTGACAATCTCTAACTGAGGGAAACGCTGGTTCAGAAAACTTCCAGTTCATACAAAGGTCAACAGACATGTCAGAGAATTGTTTCTTCAGCCACTTCTCTTTTTACTGGCTTTTAATAGGCTAATAACAATAATAATAATAATAATAAGAAGAAGAAGAAGAAGAAGAATGGATTGGATTTCTACAGTGCTTTTAAAGTTACCCAAATTACTTTAGATCCATTTTTCATTCACTCACACATCCTCACTCTGGTGATGTTAATCTACATTTGTATCCACACCTGCTCTTTCTGATTTCCTATCAGTACGATGATGAATGATGGGAAATGCAGGAACAACAATGAACAGGAACTTCAGTCTCTAGATATCTGTATTAATATACAAGGCACTAGTATACTATATACTGTAACTCCACATTCTACAATTAACCACGGGTGATTTGACTTATTACAGACAATACTGTCAGCCGGTTTGAGTCCTGCAGGCCAGTTCATACTGCTGGAATTGGTGCCTGCAACGGCCAATGGTCTTGTCTTGCTCCAACTCTTTTGTCTCAATAAGGTACAATGAACACATACTTACCACAACTGACTCCATCAGTACCCTGTGGGCAGGGTGTGGCTGCACCACAAGCCCACTGAGGGGCTTTTCCAGGTGTACAAATACAGCAAGGCTGGCCTCTGTCACATTATTGTGGGCCTTCAGCTCCACCAGGACTGGCATCATTTGTTCTTCCATCCCAAGGCCCAAATCCAGAACTGCATACTGGCTGGGTTCTGCAGCCTCAGGCCCAGATCCTGAAGTTGGTCCAGGCAAACAGAGTCCGGGGCTTGACAAAAACTCCAGGGGACATTCAGGCAGGATGGTCACACTGCTATTAATGCCTTGCAGTGAAACTTTTGTTAAAGAACGTGACTGGATACGAAGCAGCAGCCGCGTGTCATTGGGTTGAAGATAGATGGTGCTGTTATGTAGAGGTGGGTGGATGATGGTTAGACCCAGAGGCGGCACCACATGTAATGGGCATGTAGCTGAGGCAGGGTAGGAAGGCTCAGCAGAAGTCACCTGAGGAAGACCAAAACCTTTCTCTTAGTTATAATGTAAGGACAAGAAAATCACCAACAGAGAGGGAAAATAACAGAACAGACAAGAATAATTTGTACCCAAGAACTCTTTATAGATGTTTACTGATTAACCTCTGTTTTTGTTGAAAGTAGTGGTCGACCAATCTAAAATTCAGCATTTTTAATAAATGTTCCTTTTGTGATTTATAAAATGCCATATGCAGTAAAATAACCAAATCACGAATATGTACGACTTTGGTTCTAATTGACCCTTATGTACATATCAGTGGCACCTATAATATTGTTTTACTCGTACATTTGCCTGAAGAAAATTTTGAGTTGGATATTCTAAATCTAACAGATGTTTTTCAGTTTTAAAGCAAATGTATACGTTTCAAATATGGGATACTGATCTTCTAGATGATTAATTATCAGTCTCAGTCCTTTAAAAAAACATATCTCCTTGATTTCTAGTTGAAAAAACACAAAAATATTAATAAACGTAGTTTTTCGATGTACTCATTTGGAAAATCTGCCTTATCCAATAGTAAAAAATACATCTCTTATATAGAAACATGGAATCAGTCCTACATACACCATGTATGTTGTGACCTATCAGATGCATGCTGGGATATGCTGTACAGCTCTGATGTCTTACCAGCAGGCTGTAGAGGCCAGGCTGACTTAAACCAGCAGACAGCTGTGCTCCCTGTAGTTTGGTCTTACTGTTCCCAACGTAGAGGACTCTGACAGGACACACCACCTCCTCCAGCCAGCCTCCCTTTCCACTCGCCAACAGAGTCTCTACATCCAGCTCCGGGTCAGGGAGGTGGTCATCTGTGGGTCTGCTGTTGTTATTCCAGAACCACTCTGATTGGTTGACTGCTAAAACAGCATGTCGCCAAGGTGAGTGTGGGGAGGATTGGCAGTGAAGAAAGGAGGTGGGGCCAGCGTCATGCTGCAGAGCAAAGACATCACCAGGGAAAACCAGGAGGTCCTCCAGGTGTTGTTGCACCTGGGAGAGAAAGAGATTAATGTAGTGTAATTGCATATATCTCAATCTTTCTGCCTCATTGTGTACACTGACTGCAGGTGCCTTATATAATAGCTCTAATTGCCTGACTGTTTATCTAATTTGGTTGCAGACACCTCTAAATGAAATTCCGCACTAATTTAACTACTGGGAAACTGCTTATAGTGCTCACATCTGTCCTGGTCAAGTGGGTAACTGTAACTTTAAATTATTATTATAATTATATACTTTTCATTTGTCACCCATCTCTATGTCTAATAGTAACTTTTATTTTTGACAATAAGAATTCACTTTAAGAGGTTGGTATGGGTGTTTTTTGTAGATAATTTGGTATGTGTTATATGTATGCATGTTGTAAAGTTGAAAATGGGCAGAGAGTGAGAATTGCTTTTCCCACTCAGCTTCTTCTTATCACATTTTAAACTTTCTGTCACAAATCGTTTCCTCTAGAGTTTCATTATCATAGGGCAAGGCAATACAACGATGCCCATATTTATCTCAATATGATTTCACACATCTTTTGTTTTTTTTAATTTATTTTATAACACTGATAAAATCTTTTACAAATTCCACATTTTTAGTATAGTTTAAAACAACAAATGATCCATTTTCTTCATTTTCACATAGGACCTAAAACTGTGTCCTCTTTGAGCCTTGAAAGAAATGGTGATTTAAAATTCATCATGCTCTTCTTCTTTCTCTCTTACACAGGATCAGCTCAATGGAGCATGCATGAGTGGGCATTGTAAATGAAAAGGGTGGCTACATCCACATGTACTTTCCCCATGGATCTCCAGCACTATGTTTCTTATTGTTTGTACAGACTACAGCAGACAGCCTGGGAAACAATAGATTTTGCTGCCACATCTCATTAGCTCATTTTTGGCATATGTGCATAAACATCATGGACACTACATATTCATTGAAATAAATGGATTTCAGCGTACAAGCATAAGACCAAAAATAAAAAATACAACAGCACAAGGCTTGCACCAAATGTTAACTAACATTTAGGACAGATTCTGTCCTGGGCATTCTGATCCATAGATTGAGCTCATCACTGTATTTCTCCTGAGTATTTATGAAATTATGATGTGAATGAGAGGGACCCAAATGGAAGAGTGAGGTTAGAAGGAGAAGAGATAAAGAAGGTGGAGGATTTTAAGGATTTAGGGTCAACAGTCCAGAGCAATGGAGAGTGTGGAAAAGAGGTGAAGAAGAGTGTACAGGAGCAGGTGGAGAAAAGTGTCAGGTGTGATGTGTGATAGAAGACTTCCATCTAAAACGAAAGGAAAGGTGTCCAAAAGTGTGTTGTTTGGTCTAGAGACAGTGGCACTGAAGAAAAGACAGGAGGCAGAGATGGAGGGAGCACAGATGAAGATGAGGAGGTTCTCTGTGGGAGTGACCAGGATGGATAGGATCAGGAATGAGTAGATCAGAGGGACAGCACATATTAGAGGTTTGAGGATAAAGTCAGAGGCCAGGATGAGATGGTTCAGACATGTCCAGAGGAGAGAGAGGGAAGAAATTGGTAGAAGTATGGAGAGAGGACAAAGAGGACATGAAGGGAGGCAGTGTGATAGAAGAGGATGTAGAAGACAGGGTTAGATGGAGGTAAATGATTCACTGTGGAGAAAAGACCAAAGAAGAAGAAGATTTATGAAATTATAAACACTAAACTATGACAGTATATCTCTTACCAAAACGTGTGCACCAGGTCCTGGTGGTAAAGTGATGAGAATCTCATTCTGCAGTGTGTATCGGGGCCTGAGCACCCCAGTGGACAGACGGTGAGTTTGAGTGCAGTTCGGACAGGACGATGGTTGACAGGGAGTGGAAAGGCCAAGGCAGTGACGCTGGAAGGGACACCATTGCTCATGTGGAGGGCAAGATGGTGGTTCACTCGTCTTTGTGTTATTAGGGACACAAACAGCTACTGGAGCACATGTCGGACCTCCACAGCCTGTCACACAAGATATGATTATTATTCAGCTTTAATTACTTGTTAAATTAATAGACAAAATCTGAAAAAGCATTGACATCACCTATAGTCTAAATATTCCACAGAACTAACCTCCTTTCCCCCAACATCTTCCTACTTAGTTAGTGTCTTAGAAGCACGAGAGTAGAAAAACACACCATAGTATATATTCATACATACATACATATACACTACTTATATTCATCTGTTTTACACTGTTATTCAACAAGAAATCCAAAAATCTAGTTTGTCATTATGAGTTTGAAAATTCTACGACTACTAGGCGCTTATACTCAAATTCTGTATTTAAGCACAAATGTGTTATTTTTACATTTATTTCTATTTTCTGTGATTTATACGTCTGCTCTACTACATCTCAGATTGTCCTATCTCTTGTGCTAAATAAACTTTTTTTTAAAAAAAGCCTCTTGCATTCACTGCAAAATACAGCTG
The DNA here is from genome assembly GCA_029822895.1 of Maxillicosta whitleyi. Classification (NCBI taxonomy): domain Eukaryota; kingdom Metazoa; phylum Chordata; class Actinopteri; order Perciformes; family Neosebastidae; genus Maxillicosta; species Maxillicosta whitleyi. The sequence goes on along the minus strand of JAPSES010000104.1, from coordinate 14,198,048 downwards.
AAAGCAATCATGTTTCTACAAGCTTATCAAAAGTTAATTTTAAAGATAGTGGGGGTTCTCAAAAAACAACCACAAAATGAAAACTCCACAAACAATTCTGCTCCTATGTATTTTACCAACTTCTGTCCTCTCTTTGTTACATCTTTCTAGTGCTTCCAACCTTTGCTTGTATATCATTGAAACTCTGTCTCAGGGGAGAACAAAAGCAAAACAAAGCCTCTTCATCTTTTGTGCCTTGGGTCACACAGTTACCGTTTCTGTGTTCTCAGGCAAAGACAGGAAACAGGGACATTCAGGACAGACTGATCTGGCCTTGTTTTTCACACGTCTCTTATTTTGACCCATTTTCTGTCTCATTCAGCTTTTTCTTATGATTGGATACGTTAACAGATTTAGACAAGTTTGGGGAGATTAAATGATTGTGTGTACAATTTCATCTGTGGGAGCAGGTGGCGTAAACATTTTACACCTGCTGGGACCCGATAGAAATGTGTGAATGGTTTTCAGGTGTTATGTGTGACTCACTGGGGAGCAGCAGGTGAAGGCCAGGATGATGGCAGTGGGGTCTGTATATCTGGAATAGTACGTGGACACGTGACTTCAGCTTCTGAGTGACGAACTCTAAAGAAGACAGTCGACCTGAGTGGACAAAGCTCAGCGCTGGGAACAGCAGTACCTGAGGGAAAATTTGAGTAAGATTGTGAAAATAACAACAAGATTAAGAATGACAATAAGTTCAAATAATCAAGCTGTATTTTCTCACTTCTATGTTGCTGGTGGGTGGTGGTAGTGGGTTAGGGTTAGTGAGTAGAGCAGATGGGGCAGGATACAGAGGATTATGGGTGGGAAAGACAGCAAGGCCAACCATATAGACCCCTGCATCTGGAACACGTACTGTAGGACAAGAAACAGAGACAAAAAAGAAAAGCACAAAACTTGGGTTTCATAAAAATTACACTTGCATAAGTCCATGAGCGACAAACGGTTCTCAAACAAAAGGGCAAGATCATAACACAAAATAATTTTTATTTCCCATTAACTTTTATCCCATTGTTATGAATTCAATGCCACTTTATTGTGAATCTGTTCTTAAACTAGGTTTGCTAGTTTAGTTTACTTTATATTTTAATAAGTTTAACTTCAGTTTTTAATAGATTCAGCATGTTTTACTATCATATGAGCATTGGTAAGATTCAGCAATGTCAGAAAACATATTGTTTTTATAGTGTATAAATTAAAAAAAAAAAAGAAAATTTCACCACCGACAGAATAACCACTCATAAACGACAACTATTATAGATGTGTGTTAGTGCTGTGTTTGGGTCATTTTCATATTCAGCCAAAATAACAAATTGAAAAAGGCAAAAAGTGCAGATGTTTCCCTATAAGTTTTGTTGCGTAAAGACACAGTATTACTTTTGTGAAAGATAGTAACCCTGGACCAGACATAGCACCAAAATTAGTTTTACTAGAGCATTATATGAATGTATACAATCAGACAAGAGAATAAAAGACCAAAAACAAAAGGAGGGCATCAGAGATTAGGGTAAAACATTGCCAGTGAATGTCTAACTTAAGTTTAAAACCTTGGTTTTCATAATTCAGCTACAGAGTTTTTAATCCAAGGTTTTAGACTAAATTTGTCAATCAAGATTGTGTGCCCTCCAGCATTTTTATTGGAACTCAGCCTCATTAAAAGTGTTTCTGTAAAGAAAAGTCACACAGTGGATGGTTTTAACCTATGTCTTCAGATAGGTCTGTATATAGAGGACTAGATGATTTATGCGACTCCTCTTTGTGAGTCTAGTGTCACCCTTGTACTGAAAAAAGAGGCTTTATATTCACAGACTTTCAATGAAAAAGTTTCACCTCTACTAACTTTTAGCCTATTCTTCATATTTGGTCTTACATATTTAATTTAGTAATATCCCCCTGGTGTGGGGATGCAGTACCCGCTGCATAGGCAAAAGGGGAACCTGAAACAAACCTCTAATTCAGCCTTGAATACATATAGCTGTTTTATTCCTAAATATGCACATTATGATGAATGGGAATATTTACAATTATGCTCAAGACCATTAGCTGATAATACATTACGTTCATCATTACCGTCTTTGTCTCAGTGCACTTTTTCAGAAAATGTGACCTTATTCCTACATAAAAAAACAACTCCACAAGGCCCTGCATTATTCAAATACACATACACTTTGCTGCAAGGATCCTCTATAACTCCAATAATGAAAATGTCAGAGGACAGTTTGAGATTGCCTCTTATCCAAGAGTGTTCTCTAATTATAAATGGTACTTCAGGGAGCCAGTCTTGTGCTTTTGATTTCGTTATGTGGGAGGCTGTTTACGTTTTCTCTACACTTCTTTTTACCACAATGTGATTTGCATGAAATTGACAGTGAAAAGGCTAGAGAGATTTATGTTAATTATATTTTCAGAGAATTTGTAAGTTACTTCTTCTGATTGATAGTATTTGAGCTGAACCCTACTTTTTTGGGAGGTTTTGTGCACCTTACCTTGGGGACTGTACTGGCAAACAAAGGCCCGCTTGGCGTTGCATGGGTGTTGACTGGCCTGCCCACGCTGATCAAGTGATACACACATGTTTCCACGGGAGATTGGAGACCGAGGTGGCAGACCCTCCTCTCCATCCTGCGCCTCTGAAGTGTTCACCCAACGCAACTTTCCTGGCGTGTCAACATCACTCAAGCCCAGCCATACCCCTCGCTCCCTGGGATGGCGATATATAGGTGACATGATTAGCAACAATAACCTTCCTGATTGAAAAGTATGTGGCTGTTGAGCTTGTTATTTGGTTCCATCCAGGTGGAAGGTATAGATATTCAAAAGCACGAACAATAATACAAACTAGAATTGGATGGAGAGTCTGTTAGCCCAGAGGTCTCCAATATTAAAGAAAGTGAAAAGCAATTCTATGTTTCCATCCATGTAAGTGATCTGCTTCAGAGTTTGTCCTTGGCTTACCCTTCCATTCATTCATTCATTTTCTGAACCTGCTTTGTTCTCGCTGGGTCCGGGGGGTTGCTTGGGGCCTGCTCCCTGGAAGGCGGGGGGGCATGTGGGCTCTACACTACAACTAATTTCACTCAAATTGTGATGATCAATCAAATAAGGGTCTATAACATACTGTATACATAGTGTAAGGACAGGTTATGCACAGATTGAACAAACATCTGATTGTCAAAGTATTGACCACTAACTCAGAAAACCAGACAAAAGACCTCTATGCTTGAATCGAAGTCACATTTATTTCAAGTAATGATGGGCTACTATAGCTTAACTCCAGCAATCAATGACTGCAGGGCACAGGGTACAGAAAACGGCGCCTTAATTGGAACTTAAGTGTTGTGTAATAGCAGGTTTGTCACATATTTAGTATACCTCTGTGATTACAACAAACACTCTGGAGTTTTGCTTGATTGAAAACACTGCAAGGTGCTTTTATTACAGGAAAGTGTAGAGTAAACCCCTGCAATTATAACAAGTACAATGGATTTTCCTTTTGGATTCCTGTTTCCTGTTTCTAGGAGAACCCCAGGAAGAGAAGTTGATTATCTGCATCAGCTAATGGGGATCCCAATAAATAAATAAATAAATTATCTTCCTGTTGTGCAATGTTGAGTAACATAACATGCTCACACTTGAAAACCCTCAGCTTTCAGTCCACACCAAACTTTTTTCACATACAAATGGACGGACGGACGAATGACGACCTGATGACAATGCCCTGCGGTGACGGCTGAGAGTAAAAACTAACAACTTCCTTTAAAAGTAATAATAATAATAATCGATTTATGGGGATCTCAAATACAAACAAGCAAATTTACTGAGTTTGATGCTTTGATGCTAACCAGTATTTTAGATGTGCTTCCTCTTTTGTTCTCTTTATTGCTTCATAAAAACAGTGGAAGGGAGTAAAAGTATCAAGCAGAGAGGTTCCATAAAAAGGGAGAAGAAAACAAGGACAGACAAAAATGGGGCTCCTTATATAATTGTGGGGGTGGAGAAACCCATGAGTGGAGGAGGAGAGCGGGGATAAGCTCCATCTGTGGCAGGTTTTTTCCTTCTCCAGTCGGTGTGTGAGAGCAGGGCCTCTACCCTCACACATACACATGCGGACCCCTCCTCCCAGGGTGTTAAAGTCACAGTGCAGCTGTGCTTTTACAGATGTGTATTTTGCAACCTTCTCTGACCTAAACAGCAAACACTGGAGCCCTTCAAACTATAGTATAAGAACCAAAACATTTTATAACTGCAAAACCACATCTTTACAATTCATACATTTAAAACATTATTAATATTGATTAATATGCATGGAAATGTGCCGTTAATGAAGTTAAGTCTGACATTGTGCTCCTTTTAACTGAAGATATGCTGTCATTTCTATATAATATTATTTCTATATACGCAGTCTAGGAAAAATATTAATAAGACACAACAGAGGGGGGTCAATGACACAAAGACGAAGTAAAGCCAATGAACACATCAATTGGGTGTGCATGAAGTCATCAATAGAAAATAGAATTTACAGCCTTAAAAGTTACATGCACTGACCCAAACACAAAGAGTCTCACTTTCTATTATGAGACCATCATGCAGAAGGATGGAAAGAGGAACCAATCAAAACTGTATGTGTAAAAGTGTAAAAACAAGTTTCTATAAAACATTGAAAACTTAAAATTTATCAAACTGAAAAGTGAGAGGATTTGTGTTGAAAGACTATGCACCGTGCATATTATAGCTCTTATTACAATACTCGGATTATTGATTGATATTGATATTATTGCTATTGACAACATGATTACTGATAGTATTTACAGCATGCAATGAAAATCATCAGTAAAAGATGCTTTAAAGTGACACATAAGGTAGTAAATTCAAAATGAAACCTGTCTCGTTAAAGTGCTTATAAACCACAGCCACGGGGCTCTATTTTCCACCTAGAGTTCGTCACTAATGGTTACACATCATCCTTCACCCTCCAACCCCTCAAAATTGCA
>JAPSES010000104.1:14106126-14170571 GCA_029822895.1 Maxillicosta whitleyi | reverse complement strand
AGCGTCAATAATAACTAATAGAGAATCTTTTAAAAAATTCCTGGATCCAGACGGTGATCCGGATCACCTCCAAAAAGGAATCACTTCCACTTCACTTTTCGCCATTACCAACCTAAACCTGAAAATTTCATCAAAATCCATCCTTAACTTTTCAAGTTATGTTGTACACAAACCAACAAACAAACCAACCAACAAATAAACACTGGCAAAAACATAACCTCCTTGGCGGAGGTAATGAACAAGACCTAGAGATGCTGTGACCCAGTGATTTAACCAACATGATTTCTCCATTGTCAAAGTTTTGCTGTTTTTAATACATCAATTTCAAGAGCTAAATATTCACTTGCTGCTTAATGCATAAAACCCACTGGGTGAGATAATCAACATTAATACCACTTTGCCTGTCAGTGGTCAGAATGTTACTGCTGATAAAATGTATGTCACCTCTTATCTGGTATCAATGCTGACTATGACTAAAAAAAATTATTTGGGTAATCTATACAAGATATCAAAGTCTCTCATTTCCTTGAAAACTGTAAATTATAATGACACCTGTCACCAACAGGTTCAGGCTAATTTGTATCTAAAGTAATGTTTTACGAACTTGTTGTTAACATGAGTCATCAGTGGGTCATTGTGCGTCATGACTCCATAGGTGGAAATGCCCTTTCAAATCAGCCAGGGCTTCTCCCTAGAGATACTGTTTGTGCAGGAACCACTTAAATGCTGAAGGAAATTGCTGATTGCTCACAGTTTTGGTAGGACTTTAACCCTACCAGTGGCACTGACTGATAAAAAGGACAACCTATAGGTGATAGTTTCTGGTTTGATAATAATGCAGCAGTGTTCAGAGATTAGGCAAACTCTGCAGCTCTGATATTAGCACTCACATGTCACTCTGGTCTATGTATTTTTTTTTTTCCTGACTGTAAAGTACAATACACACACACACACACACACACACACACACACACACACACACACACACACACACACACACACACACACACACACATTATATATGGTTTGGAGAGGGTTACTTCATTCTCAAACCATAGGAGTTTTGGTTGAGTAGTTGCAGATATTGAGATAATGCTGGCTTGCATTGATATTGTATATGTTGTAATGTTGAGGAGGCCCTGTCCTCCCTGTTCTTTAGGTAGTTCTAAAATATTTAATTTCATTTTAGGCTTTCTGCCAGACCATATAATGTCAGAAAGACCTTTATTTATATCTTTAAAGTTGTTTCTCTTCAGAGATAGTGAGTGGGAGAATTATCATCTTTATAAGATTGACTCACAGGATACAGGAAGCTTTTTAAAATACTTGGATTTAAAAGTGAGGAATGAAATACACAGGTTTCACTATGTGTGTATCACCACCTTTATATACAGAATCCAAACACCCAGTTCACTGTGAATTGTGATTATGCTTGAAAAGTGAAATAATAATAATAATAATAATAATAATAATAATATGAATGTACCCTAAATGTCCTGGTTGTTTTTTTTGTTTGTTTTTTGTTTTTAACTCTCTTTGCTGTTCCAACAGATAACATGGAGAAGTATCAGGTACCGCTCCCAGCAATGCCAGCTCCACCGTACCCTGGTCCCCCTCCCCCTCAAAACTACGGTATACAGTTGCATCAACCTCAATATGTAGTTGAACAAGGTGAGAGGCAAAAAAAATATAACTGTGTCCATTTATCAAAGATCCAGTGAGTAAGAATTTGGGGAGTTTAGGAGAATCTAATGCATAAAAATATTCATTGTTTAGCCACATTAAATTAATATCCACTTGGCTTAAAAGTTCAGAATGGACCAAGCGTCAATTTCCACAGACCCATAGTTTAAATTGGACAATTCTAAAGCAGAAATAATCATTTACAGCCAGGTGCAAAAGTGGCTTTAGCCTCAGTAATTCATTTTCTCTCCATGCCAACTGTATAGGTAAAGTGAGTTTTTATATAACTCGCCTGTTTTAGACAGAAGTTATGTGTACATTTTACAAACTTGTATGATTGTGAATGTGAATGACAGGTGAGTATTTTTCGTTGCCGACAAACACAACCGATGCACACCGAGGACCGGCGATTCAGGAAACACCGTTACCTGCGTGTCTATTATTAGCCCTAGTTTTGACCATTTTTGCTCAGTAAAAAACCCTATAAATAACAAAGCAGTCACAATCTGCTCACCTCAAAAGTTTGAAGATGTCTGGTTTGATCGCCGGCAAACTCTGCTACGCTATGTTGCTGAAGATGTGGGGGCTCCCACTGACTGACGGTCCTTGATGTGCGTCGGTTGTGTTCCTCCACACCAAAAAATAGTTCCCATACAAAATGAGCAAGACAAGCCCTTTGCGCTGTGAATTGTGCCTTCATTCATCATGGAAATGAATGCACAGTATGCGGAAAGTAATTGGGGGACAACATTAGGTACATTAATTCACTTTGACCCAATTCATTTCTTTGGTGACGTTAGGATGCATGTACTACACGTTCTTACGAGTCGCCAGCCAGTGGTCAGTTGTCATGGATTCAGACATTGGCTGGGTTATCAGGAAAATGCTTCCACACTTAGTCTGGGGAGTGTGGGGGATACACTGAATTTGGTCTGGGGCTGGCGTATCCCTTCAATACTTTAATATATTTTGTGTATCATGCATTATGGGTGTGATCTGAAACATCTGGACATAAAGCTTTTCACTGTGTTTTGTCTGGTCTGTCCCTCTCTCTTGTTTTCCTAGGTCCAACTGTCCAACAACATTCATACCAGTACACAACCCAAGCTCAGGTTGTACAACCAAGTATGTGTATTTCCACAGCTTTTGCTCTCACACCTTAAATTTATGATCTGCTATGACTGAGCATTATTTGCCATTGACAAATGACATACCCCATCTGTGAATTGAAATATGGAGGGTATGGTTTTCAGAGTGCTGTTTTTTTTATTTTTTTATTTTATTCCAGTGAACCAGATGGTAGTGGTGCAGCAGTTACCAACAGACTGTCCCGGACAGATGGTTTGCCCTCACTGTCAGACAACTGTTGTTACAAAAACATCATATCAAAATGGCATGCTCACCTGGCTCATTTGTGGCATACTTGGACTCTTCTTGTGAGTGAACACCCAAACATCCTCACCCTCCAGTTTTCTTTACAAACAGACATGATTAGGTGTTAGGTGACTGCGAACTGGTTCTCCAACAGGTGCTGGCCTTGTTGTTTTATTCCATTCTGCGTGGATTCTTGCAAGGACGTGGCACATTCCTGCCCCAATTGTAACAACGTCCTCCACATTCACAAGAGAAGATGAAACATTACTTCACTGCCAGACCTTCAGATACAGGAAAACAAACAGAAGCCAGCTGTGACCTTTCTCTGCACATGTGTGTACCTTTAAAGTTAAATAAGCATAATGAGCACTGTGAATGCTAAATCATATCATCAAACTCTTAAACTTACAAATAGGTATTTTTATTGTAAAGTGTTTACAATATATTTTTGTCATTATCACTATCTATCAGTATATACATGTATGTCCACTGTGTCTAAATATTTTAATATGAACTATTCATCTGAAGTCATTCATTGATTAAAAGTATTGTACTGAAGTGTTTCTTTACAATAAAAAAAATCTGATGTTCTACCAAAGGCACTGATGGATTGTAGAGATATGAACTGAATCTATTCACAATGATGATTCCAGGATCTCTGTGACCACTAGAGGGAGTAATGAGCAACTCTGCTTTTTTCTCATAGTGAGGTAAACTATCACTGCTGTATGGGATGAGAGCCATTAAGAAGCAACTTTCAAAAAGTCAAAGAAAGTGATAAAGCTGAAGCACTTGTTGTTTTCACCACTGGACACAGCTCTAAATGAAAAGACTGAAGTTCAATGCAGAATCCACAGTATTTCTTCTAGACATCTGAGTTTGATCATTATGAGACTTATGAAAATCACCATCCAGCCATAATCTAAACTAAGTCTAAGTCCTCATCAGTGTTGTGAGGTAAAGTTATTATGTAATTTAAATTAAATTTACTAAGTTGCTATATATTGGTCCATAGTTCAGACTAAACAACAACAGTTCTAACCTTGTTTAGATGATTCTGGATAGTTCGTTAATGCAGCTGCTGACAACACAAACCTTACAGAAAACAGAGGTGATTTGTTGTTTTACTGTGGTGTTTTTTTTTTTTGTTTTTTTTTTTTGTTAAAAAAACAGAGCTAATATAAAGAGTTATAATGTTAACTTAGCTGATGTGGCTTATGAAAACTATAAGACAAAGTGTTAGTTTGATCGACTAATAAATCAAAATAACCAGCTATAAATTTTTGTTTAGAGGGGAAAACAAGATTATACCATAATATAGATGTGTGAAGACAATGAGCTTCATACTTTATTCAGTGAGTGATACAGTCTGTGGATACATAGTGTTGATTCGTTAGTGGTTTTGGTAGGCACAAGTGTGTTTTAGCACACAACTTCCACCTACTGTTGAGAGTTTGGATTATCAATTCTCTATATTACCACTTTAAGGACAAAAAAACACAACAAAATTTTGTAATGTCACCTAGAGGGACTAGATTCAAACACACGTGTCCGTCATTAACAGTACAACAGCCGTTCTGTTTATGACTGTCTACAAAACCTGCACATACATCCTTCAACAATAATTATAATAATTTTCATCCTCCAGTAGATAGAGCTCTTTTCAGGCTCACCATTAAAGCAGAAAGGATTTATGTAATCATACATAATTATCTTAGGGTTATAAAGCGAACTGTTAGTATGAGCTGTTCTCGGTTCGTGTATATGTGGGCGTTGATAGACAAGAGCATAATGATCTAAAGTTGACATGCATTGGAGGAGTTAGAACACTGTGACCCACACCTAAGAGAGGGAAACGGATGCTGGTTATTAATGAAGACATTATTACAAAGTAGGGTCTTTAACAGCAGCCCTTTGAGACCAAGTACAACTGTAATTAATGATAATAATTATCAGTGTATTCCACTTAGTGCAGGTATGTCTTTTGCTGCTGCTAAGGTTTTTATCTGGTGAACCTAGATCACTATGACACCAGCTGCTGGAATGTGAGACATCACTGAGGCAGGTTGGGAAATGTTCTAAATTGGAGCTACTGTTGGAAAGGAAGATACATCCAAATTCCAAGAACACCTGGACATAGCAGCTGCTTAAAGTTGGACATCAGGAACCTTTACTGTCTTTATGAAAACTGCAAGAGTCGTTCTATGTATTAGAAATGACATTCTTCTGTACTTAAGGTAAAATATGGTAATTACAGAGTGACTGAAAAACCAAATCTGTTTATGTTTGGAAATTGTAAGAAACACTGTGAAAGTCTGTGTTTTCCTCCATTTAATCCAGGATCACACTCATTCACCTGGGTTTTGGTTGGACTACAACACAGCAGGAAGTGGACAAACCTGAGCAACAATTCAAATATCAGTGGAATGTCAGTGGTCCTGTCTGTGGCGGTCATTGACTTTTGTTGAAATACACACAAACTCAGTGGAAGATCTGCTTGTAGTTCTCCAACTTAACAGCAGATAGAGCTAACAGGCTTAAAGATGTAGCCCCTGAGCTACAGATCTACTGCCACTCATTATTATTAGCTTATGTTTTTGTCACCCCTTGTCCGTCTTTCTGTCAGCAGGATTCACTTGATAGAAGAGTCGTGAATGGGCCAAGAACGAATCCATTAAGGTAGGCCCATCTTGTACTTTTCCCACTATTTCTATCATCCCTTTTAGTTTAAAATTAAATGTATTGTTCCAAATTTTCAATCTTTATTAAAGCATCATGTGACCAAGATCATAAATTACATACAAGATCCTTGACAAATGTAACGTTCTAATAACCAGAGAGCAAAGTACTCTGGAAGTGGAACCCAGTGGAACCTCAAGAGTGAACGGATAAAACTATACATCCCCAGCTGTGAATATTATTAATGATATGTCATGTAAAACTCCGCAGAGTCGAGGAATCACTGTTCCCCTCTGCCTTCTGTGTCCCTCAGGAGAGACCTGAGGTGGGATTAAGATGGGATTACTGCATGACCCATACTTAACAAGGTTCTATTGGACTATGACCACAGTGACCACTGGATTACACACGGATTACACTGATGTCCAGACTTAGTCAGCACTTCTCTACCTGTTGTTTACCACCGCTGCCTTGCTTTCTTATCAGTGAAAGGACACACATGTAAAAGGTGATGACACAACAGGTACTGATGAAGATCTAGAGCTGGTCCCTGGGCTCCTTCAATGGCTTTGTGCTATGTGCTAATGCTAAGATAATGTACTTGGATGGGTAAAACGCAGTCATCTCATTTACCTATGAGGATAGTAAGGCAAGTTAACCTTAACCTCAACATACAAATACTCTTCCCATGACAGATAGGGTAGGAGTTTATGAAAGCTTTTACATTAGTGACCTGGTATTGACTTTTTTTTGTTTATTTTTTATACACATATTTATTAGGACTAATGCATTAAAACTGTTAAAGCACCAGCACCAGCAATCATATTACACTTTGTTATCCAATCTTTTTTGTACTATTGTATTTTCCTAAATGTTACAGAAAGTAACAGTGACATTGCCTTTGACCTCCTGGAACAAGTTGTGACACCCACCCGGCTTTAGAGGTAAATGCTCTGCGTGCAGTCATCTGCTCATAATGCTGTTCTCCTACTACTAGCAGATAAAACATTATTAGCTCAGGCTGCATGCATACCATTGAGGACTCAGGGCCTGGATTAGATGGTCTTGACTGACATTGTGAGATGCAGGTGTGTCCTCTTGAACTTATCCTGCTTGTATGCATTTGTGTATCACAACCAAGTTTGTCCTGTGTTTGACCTCTATCTGTGGCTAAGCTTCCTAGAGTCCGTCAGCAACAATCTGTCTCACACACACAGATCCCACCTGGCACAACAATTAAGGAGTAAAGTGCCTCCTTTCTGTGGATGCAGTCTGTCCATCTCCAGGCGAGAAGATTACTGTAAAGGGAGACTTGGCTGAATCATGTCTTCAGTTGTGTTATGTAATACTCTCTATGAGGGCGGCCACGTGGCCACAGGGCTCACCTGTGTTTAGATTGACCATCTGCACCTCCCCACCTAAATCCCATCCACACACACTGACAGAAGACATCTTAAAGCTGAAGGGACTTCTACTTGCTTCTGGTGGGATCCGAGATGAATCCCCATCTTTCCCAGCTCTATGTGTGAAGATGAATTACATAAGTGTTATGAGGAAGATGTGGGAGCTTGACGGCAGGAAATAACACAAAGATGTGCAAAGGAGTGACTAATCCTGGACTGACTGTGAATTGCAGTGCTCATACACTGTTTCCTATTTTCTCCCCGGTGAGACAGGTGCACCAGCAATTCATACTGCTATGTGTGGGTGAGCAGAAGTAAAGCAAGGATTGCATCTCTGTTGACACCTCCGCACATTCAGCGTGAGGGAGAAAGGGAGAACGAAGCAGAGACATGCAGAAAGAAAGAAGAGGACAGAAGGAACGAGAGAGGCAGAGACAGTGAGGGAGAAGAGTGAAACAGACAGAAGATATATTTGACTATGTGGGTGTGTGAAGTATCAAGGCATGCATGATGATTGTGGATTTGTCCTCTTGAAGCAATCGGACGAGTCACAGCAGCAGAAGCAGAAGGATATTACCGTTCAAAGTGTGGGTTTTTTGTACTTTACAACAACAGGACCTGTGATCAGAGAAGCAGAAGAGACGTTTTCAAAGGCAAAATGATAACTGTTTGGTTTCTGCTGCCCCGAGGATCTGATTAACTTGGATTACAAAATACCCGAACTAGTGATCAAGAATAATGATGATGATGATAAAAATGATAATATCTCCTCACTGTCAATAATCAAGAATTCAGATCCAGAATTTAGCTGAGGTGAGTTTGGGTTTATTACATGTCAACAGTTCAATGACTGAAATGTAGTTGTAGTAGTTTGTGTGTGTGTGAAATTTTGTGTTTCTTTTTTTGTGAGTTGACTTCTTCAACGGGCTGTTTGAGGGCATCTTTAGGGTTAAGGCCAGGGTAAGAAAATGTGTCGACATCATTCAGAGTCATAACAAGTACAGTGTGTGCTGTGTGCGCGCATACTCATGCGTTTCTCTGTGCTTTTGGGTACTGAAAGTCTACTTCTCAAAGCCCAGTATGTGATGTAGTCAGCCCACGCTGTTTCCCGTTCCCATGGAAACCATTGCCCAGTGCTAAATGCAGTTCTATTCTGTGACAATAGTGTGTGAGTATGTGTTTGGGTTTCTAATAGAGTGAGAAACATTTTCATCTGTGGCATATACACTGTTGTTTTTACCATATGAACTATAACACTGAAATGATATATTATCTAAGTCCTTACTGCCCCTCCTTTCTGGATCTTTCACCACTATTTTATCTGCTGTCTGTTCTTTTAACCCTTTCCCTGCTCCTCTTCAACACTTCATTTTTTCTGTCTGTGTCTCTAAGATGGCCGTCAGCTCTATCATCATCTGCCTCCTGTCACTGATTGGCTATGGCTCGTCCTACCCCTCTCCTCCGCCTCCTCCTCGGGGATGCAGTGTGGATGTGGAACCTCCGTACAGAGTCCTGTGTGACCTGGAGTCGGTGTGGGGCGTGGTTCTGGAGGCGGTGGCCTGCAGCGGTGGTGTCACCTCACTAGTCCTCTCTGTGCTCCTGCTGGTCAAGCTGCGCTCCATGTCTGACCCAGCCAGGTGCTCTGGCCTCGGGCCTCTCCTCCTGCTCTTGGCCACTCTCCTTGGGCTTTTCACCATCTCTCTGGCTTTCCTGGTAGGGAAGAACCAGGCTCTCTGTGTGGTCCGGAGGGCCTTCTGGGGCCCTCTTTTTGCCCTCTGTTTCTCCAGTTTGCTTGTCCAGGGTGTGAGGCTCAGGAGGTTGGTGGCTGGCAAGACAAGCCCATCAGGCACCACCCTGGCAGCCCTTGGTTTGGCCTTGGCCCTGGTTCAGGGGATCATTTCTGCTGAATGGGTCCTCTTGACTGTAGTTAGGGAGGGTCATCCAGCTTGTGAATACCCGCCTTTAGACTTTGCTCTGATATGCAGCTACACCCTGGGGTTGCTGCTCATAGCGATGGGGCTTTCTCTTGGGGTGGTGCTGTGTGGAGGGGAGCTGGGGGCAGATGGAACAGGTGGGAGTGAAGACGACAGAGAAACAGAGAGTGAAAAACGACAGTGGAAATGTAACGCTGTCTGGCTCTTCCTGTCCTGTCTGGCATCAGCGTTGCTGTGGGTGGCCTGGTTGGGGTTTTATCTCTACGGCAGCCAGGCGCTGAGGGTTAAAGGGAAAGGAGAAAGGTTAGGAAGAGGAGAAAAAAAGGACATAAGGGTGCTGGATGAACCTGCGCTGGCAGTGGCCTTGGTCATCCAGGGTTGGATTTTGCTGCTGTTCCATGCTATTCCAGAGGCGCACCTGTGTCTCCGAAAACCACTAGAAACTAACACACAAGATTTCTTTGACACCAGCCACACGAACCCTCCTCCACATTTTGGAGAGGAGCTACCTGCACACTCTAACCGACCCTTCCCAGAAAGCCAGTCATTTTCGGTGGAGGAGCACAGTGCAAGTAGGTCCATGTGTGTGTCATTCTGTGTTTCTGTTTAACTGAACATTTTTACAAGTAAAATGTGTTTCTTCCACACAGCTACCTTGAAATTAACCTGACTGATGTCATATTCACTACATGGGAGCAGAAAATATGCTTGATATTCAAATGGTTTTAGGACTTTATGCCAGAATTGTTGCTAGGCAACAGATAACAAAAATGAACATCACCTTTTCTGCTCACTGATGGTAAAGAAGTTTGTGTTTCTAGTATTTTCACTTAAAATTAAATAAATGCAATGTTAGAATTTACTTTCCTATATGAGCTTGGAAACAATTTTTAGAACGAATTAAACCTGCATTTTAGACAACTGGCTCCTGTAAGTGGATATCAATGATTGTCACTGAGTCACATTCAGTTCACAATAATACATTTTCTTTCACTGTGGAAAACACACCTGTATATTCACAAAAACCTGTTACATCACCCCTGGGATAGAATCTACTTTTGTCTATCTGTGTGAGAGTATTAATGTTTTTCAACCAGTCACACAAAAAACTCAATGTGAAGGTTTTATAATCAAAACACGGACTGCAATTGACAAAAGAACAGCATTATCTAAATCTCTGAAGACCAGTCTTTGAAATACTTTCATGTATTTTAAACAATGTTAAGTGTTATTGAAATCCAATAATCATCTACTGGATATGAAGCCTTTTTTTTATGAGACACAGGTTTGTTCACTGCAGATTTTATGGCTATTCTGCAGCCATTGAATGACCGAACAGGGCCTCTCATCTCATCCCACACTGAGGAAAGTCATGTAACATATCGCAGCAGGGTGTGCTTTGGGTCTGTAAGAGACAAGGTCAGACTCCTGCTTTGGCTAATGTAACAGTAGACTTTATGAGTAAAAAGTTATTTTAACAGAGGAGTAATAGATGAGGCAAGGCAAGTTTATTTGTATAGTACAAGACAATTCAATTCAAATTAAAAGAGAAAATAAAAAGGATTCAAGATTAAAATGGGTTAAAGATACAAAAACTTTTTTGAAGAAACAGATAAAACAAATTAAAACAGATACAAATTTTAAGTTTAAAAGAAACAGTGGATATCTAAACTTCTGAATGTAAACTATTCAAATGCGGCTGAGAACAGGTGGGTCTTTAACCTGGATTTAAATAAATTGAATGTATATACTGTAATAGCCAGAACTATGAATCAAAAATTAACAGATATCAGAGCTTTCTTTAATGGGGGCTGGTTATTGCATTCTTCACCCTGTTTGTTTCACTTTCATCCTTATGTTGTAGCCTTTCCTTGCATTACTTAACCCCTGGTTCTCCATCAGCTCTCCGTAGTGGAACATATCATGGTAGCCATGGGCGCCCTGGCATCGCCTTCAGAGGTCACGTCTACCAGCCCACCGAGATGGCTCTGGTCATGAATGGTGGCACAGTAAGTATGGAATAAAAAAGGAGAAAATACACTGCATTTATTTCACTCCCACTAATTATAGTCTGTTGCACCTGCTCAATAAATCTCTCTGTCTTGTAGATGCCCACAGCCCCAATTAACTACACCGGCAGACGGTTATGGTAAAAGAGACAAGACTTGAAGAAGAAATACTCGTCACATGTTGCCTAGGATGAAGGACACAGTACTGAACATGTTCCTGTCACACTGAATGGATTTGATAGGAGATTTTGTATATTTGTGTTTCATGTAAACAATTTGACAAGAAGGTGGAAGTGAAGGAATATGAGGCATTTCATTTTAAAACAGAGGTATTTTTAAGGTGCATTGTACTGATTAGTGCAGATCAGCACACAGTATTGTGATGAATACAAAACTCGGACAGGGAATGTATGAAGAGGGCTATTATTATTATTATTATTATTGTTATTATCATTATACATAGTGAATTTTAAAAGCCAGCATTTCTCGTGGTCTGGAAGAAGATATGGCGCTGGTAGACGAAGAGAAAGTAAAGATTACAGACAGAGATATGGATGTAGTAACACATTTCTGTTGAATGTTTCTAATTCACTGGCGTTTGTTACTTATTTTTATTGCACTACACTCTTACCCTCTCTTTTTGTTTTGGTTTTAAGCTTCAACTCAAATAATACCTTTTGGGTGTTTATGTAAATTGCCTTCATACGCCCACAGAGCTTGCCTACCCTCTGCAGTTCAAGCTGAAAGACCCAAAGGACTCTCATAGTGTTCTCTCTATTTCATTAATAGCGCTGTCATGCAATGTACACTGTTTTGGAGCTAGATACAGAATCTGGAGGATTGTGAGATATTTAATAGAAGGAAAGAGGGATTTACTGTTGAACAATAATTTGTTTTTAATAAGACTTGCATA
Source organism: Maxillicosta whitleyi (assembly GCA_029822895.1). Lineage (NCBI taxonomy): Eukaryota > Metazoa > Chordata > Actinopteri > Perciformes > Neosebastidae > Maxillicosta > Maxillicosta whitleyi. Next base: position 14,158,576 of record JAPSES010000104.1, on the reverse strand, counting down.
TCACAGGACGTCATCTACCACTGCAGTACCCTTCTTTGCAATATGGGTGTATATGTCTGAGGTCAGTTGGGATTTTGCACCTTATTATTGCTGATCTCGTTTGTACATTGTGATTTTCGTAGGATGTGCGACAATTTAAGATGCATGTGAAAGGACAGTGATATTTATCCAAATTAAAGTATGTATTTTCAATATTTCTTATCATTTTGTTATACGTACTGAAATAATATACCAGGTTTAGTGTGTTTTTAAAATGTTTTCAAAAGGTTGTTTTGGATTTAATAAGGTTAACTGTACTTTGTTTAAGATGCATACGGTACCATCTGATTATTCTCTGTCGCACAGGATCCAAGCATTCAATCATCCTTCACTGTGAATTAAATTTGAACAGTTCAGATCCCATATGTACTGTTTACGTTAGAAACATATTAGCAAAGTTTGAGTCCAGAACGATTTGATATTAATCGATTGATATTTCCTTGCTACGATATTTTGAGATGTAAGTAATTTTGCTTTTGTGTACAACTGTGTGCTCTAATATTGCAGTTAAAATATTATAACTACAGGACTTTTATGTAATAAACCTATGAAGGTGAGTTTTAAAATGTAACTGTGACAAATGTTTCCCTCTGAGATGCTCTTATTGTCACTGTTTCATGGCAGTGTAACATGAATATCTGTGATGTGATTTGCACTAAGTGGCTAATACATCAGTGTATGTTTTCTGTTAAATCTTGATTGGTTGTTAACTGATCTTTCGTCTGCCTTCTGCCTTCATTGGTCGATTAATGAGCCCATGTAGAGATTTATCAGTTCATAGAGAATTACTACTGTGAAGAAGAAGCCCATCTAAAAGGACACAAACTAATACAAAAATGTTAATACAATTAATAAAGTCCAAGTATATAAAGAACACACTCTCCTCAACTTGGACAACATATGCCACTTTTTGATGTTACCATATAACCTATTACTACCATTATTATTTGCCTGATACTAAAATTAATTGTGGAAATCTGAGGAAATGTATGCTATTTATTATTGATTCATCTCAGAGAGGTCTAGAATGCACACATGAAGCAAATCTGTTGTTGACTCACCTGCTACTTAACAGGTAATTTCAATCACAACAAATAAATGAAATCACTTTTTTTTTTAAACTTACAACTATGTATAACAATGTACTGATATATGAAGCATAATATATGAAGTATTTCACAAGATGTTTTGAACATTGTCCCAATCATAATGTTTTCCAATTGTAGTGAGGGCCAATTCATGAATTACATATAATCATTACTCTATCACACCTTTTAGAGTGGGTTTGTGTTAAACTTACACCACTGCTGCAGCACACATCTTAAAACTGAAGAGCTGACACAGACAGAAACATAAAGGTGAATGTGAGAAGAGATTTGTGGAGGGTTTCTACACAAACAATGTAAATAATCCTACTCAGTTTCTCCTCTCTGCTGATCAGTTCCTGTAAAGACAGTGAATATGCAGTTTTAAGTGACAAGAAAATGTCAGACACAGTGCACATGATTTAACCTGAAAAACTTTAGATTGTATTAGTTCATCAGACATAGTTCTTTACTAATTTTATAAACACTGATATTTGATGTTCAATAAACACAACTGCTATTCTTCCAGCTAATTTGAATTTCTTGCTGAAATATTCTCCTATTTAAGTTTGATTAATGTTGCCCTAATTTTATTGGCATCCCTTTCCTTTTACTTACATATGTTTACGTTTGCCCTGTTTGTCATTTCTTACAGTCATTGTATCTAGTTCTCTAACAAAGACAAATCAACCAATGTCCATCAAAGACTAAATTCTTCACAAATAAAATTAGCTGATATCTACTGAGGACAAGACTTTTTCTCGCACCACAAAGACTAATAAATAAATAAATAAATAAATAAATAAATAAGAAAGCAAACGAATCGCTAACGTTCACGTGCGCGCACCTCGTTGCCATGGTGCTAAGCGTTTCTTCGTCACAACCAGGAAGTAAAAGTACCAACAATAAAACTGTTTCCGGGTCAAGAAAGTAAGTCCACAAACACGTGAATTTTCAAACTTTAAAAAGTAAGTAAATCGCTCAGTGATGATACATGTGAAAATAAGGAGTGCGTCTGACACTGTAGCTCATTATCTAATCTTTGTGGTTGATTCGCACGTTTCTGTATCTGCTTTATAAGCCTTTATGCGCGGTGCTGTAGCTGTGTTTGCTAACATATACCACTGGTGCAACCATGTGTGGGTGATTTTAATTACATGATATCAACGCAGCTGGTATTTGGAAAAATAGTTTTTCCGCTGACACGTTTTCCCCTAACAACTGAATTATTTTGTATTTCAGATAGATTTGTTACTTTAAAGTCTGGGCCCAGATGCTGAGAAATTGTACCTGACTGATTCACACAATTGGGATTATTTGAGCTGACCCACTAATGTTGCAAAACACATGACATTTGGCAGCTGCAGTTTGTAAACATTCCACAAAATTTTATTAAGCTGTAGAATCACAAAAACACAGCAGTTTGAATACCGTACAGAGGACTTTCATTACTAGTACAGAGCAGCAAACAAACGAGGCAAAAGTGACAACGTGCACATTTGGCTGAAAAGAACAAAGTATTAATTGTTTATAAAATTTCTGGCTAGTACCATTCCTGCAACTGCTTGGAAAATTGAAGTGAAATAATTCTCTAAAAACAAACATTTACTCATGAGTGAAATCAGCTGTTTGTGGTGATAAGTGAGGTGATAAGCACATTTTTAAATAATATAAAATATTTTCGGTCCAATCTGCTGGTTTTCTCCTCTTAGTATAAGATATAGGCTCTACAGAGACAATCCCAGCCCAACCTGTTTACATGCACGAAATATTAAATTTTTTTGACTGTATTCTACAAAAGACAAAATCCCTTTACATGACTTACAGAAATGATGGTGTGTGTGGTGTGGTGGTGTGCAGAACCCATAGTTACATATTCTTCCACTGTGTGAGCTGGACCTCCCTCTTTTGTTCCTCCAAATACCTTCTGGAAAAGGTCGGCTTTTCAATATTTGCACATATATAAAACCTACTGATATCCTCTATGAAGTTTATGTGACACCTGAATATCTCCAGAAGCCGTTGAATAATAGACTGCATGTATGTGTACTTGACTATACAACCACTATTGACTTTTAAGCTCAGAGAAAAGGATTGTGTGGAGTCATTGTTGTTTGCTCAACAGGCAACCCTGTCATCTGTTCACGTGGAGAGAGGAAAATGAAGACAGAAGATGAGACGGGTCAAAAGAATCTTGTAAAGAAAATTAAGAAACGTAAGAGAGAAACTGCAAACTGTGTTATAGACAATGAAAACCAAGCAGAGGTGGAAAGAGAAGAAAAGAAATACAAAAAGGTAAAGGAAATCGATATTAAACAGGAGGTTTGTGATGGTGGTGAAAAGGATGAAATGATGAAGAAAAAGAAGAAAAGAAAAATAATCTGTGACTCTGTTGGCTCAGATGCCAAGGATGAAGCAGAGGAAGGAGTCAGCAGAAAGAAAAAAAAGAAACAGCTGGTTAGGGATGAAAGTCAAGTGGAAACTGTGCAGATTTCTGTAAATGAAGTGGTAAGAGACAAGAAACAGAAGAAGAAAAAAAAGTTTGTAGAAGCCAAACAAGAATTAGAAGATATAAAGATAGAGAATGGAGAAAATGAAGTAGGGAATGTAACAAAGATAACTAAGAAGGTAAAGAAAAAGATTTTAGCAGCAAGCATAGGGAGTAGTGAGAAGAAGAAAAAGAAGAAAAAACATTCTCCAGAGGAGGAAACTAACGAAGCAACAGAGGAAATAATTGTAACAAAAAAGACAAAGAAATTTAAAAAAGAACCAGATCAGAATGAGGTGAAAACTGAGGTGATTGAGAAAGAAAAAGTGAAAAAGAAGAGAAAGAAAGAAGCCAAAACTGAGCCCAAATCTGCAACTGAAAAAGATAAAGTAAAATGTCAAAAGCTCAAAGAGAAGCAGGAAGATTTAACCCAGGAGGAACTGCAAGAGGAAGTCGTTACTCCAAAAAAGAAAAGTAAAAAATCAACTAAAGATCTGAATAACATTGTTCTGGAAGGAGAGATGGAGCCAAAGAAGGATGGAAGTAAGATTAAAAAAGAAAAAAGGAAAAAAGAGCTTGGGGAGATGGCTGCAGTAGAGGAAGCAGAGCAAAAGAAGAAGAGGAAAAATGTGAAATCTAAAGGAGGTAGTGAAGAACCACAAGTAGTTACAGGTGAAGAAGAGGAGCTGAGACTGTCCAGTGACAAAGCGAAGAAGAAAAGCAAACAAAAGAAGAGCTCAGCTCAGGTGGAGAACGAGGTGGAGGCAGGTTTGGGAGCTGTAGCTGGTACGAAAAAGAAGAAGAAGATCAAGAAGGAGAAGGAAGACCAAGAGGTTTGGGATATTAGATGTTATCACACAAATATCAGAATCTTAACTCAGGTGAAGGATTTATCTCCATTCATTAACTTGATGAACCTTCTTATTGGTTTTGCAGGAATTAAAAGAATCTTCTCCAGCGGACGTGGTCTTCTTGTGTGAGAAGATGGGCAACAGTGACGAGGTGACCATCAACCAGGTAAACAGACATGTTACAAACTGTCATGAATTATTGTCGTTTCCCCTAAATCTGACAAATGATAAGTCAAGATTTTATACAGAAGTTTATTACTCAACATCATAAATCAATTGAAGTAGGATAAACAGATCTCCTTTCTCAAAGAAAGCTTCCGGAGCCTCGAGGAAAGTCAGAAGAGAAAAAAGCCCTGAACTTTCTCAGTCCATCTGTTTTATAATCCAATGGGATGGATCTTCCATAAAATGGATGTTAACTAGTGACCACAGGATAAAGGAAACTACTAGATTACTAAATATAGAAATCTATGTCCAGCCTCGAGCTGAGCTTCTCTCCCTAGGCCTCATGTTCAAATGCATACAAACCATTCACAATACAGAATACAGAATACATATGCTCAATATATATGATGTACAACATGGAAAGTTGACATTCAACAGACAAAAACCACCACAGAATCCAACTGGATCTTTAATTTGATGTGTCTGTTATATCCTATTACATTAAATCACGTCTGTACAATGTGGTTTGTCCTAGGAGAGAAGAGAAGCGTTACAAGTGGAAGTGGACAAAGCGTCTCAGCCTCCAAAACCAGCGAAACCCTCGGTTAGTATTAGCGCCCTCTACTGGACACTGGTGAGGCTATGGAACTGTGCTTGTGATAAGTTCTACTGTTTAACTATTGCACTTCAAGGACATTTTGAGACTTAAGAGATTCATTTGATATTAACTTGACAATAACATCTGCATCTTTGTGTATCTCCCCCCCTCTTGTTTTTTTCAAATATGCTCTGGCAACACACAATAGTCAAGATCAACTAAACTGACCAAATCAGCAGCAAGACAAAACAAAGACAGCATGAGACAGAGTTAAGACTGAGACCAAGAAGACCAGTAATGTAATTTAAAAAAAAAATGATAGGGCCAAACCATTTCTATCCTCAACTTGTTCTCTCACCACTGGGGGGGGGGGGGGGTGACACTGCACAAGCAACAGCAGCGAGTAACATTTCTATACATACTGAAATGTAACTTGTCTCCACATGTATCTCACAGCTGATACTACATTAGCTACACCCCTTTGTATTATAACGAAATGAGGTAATGTAAGCACCAGGTGAGGTGGTAAATACACACACACAATAGGATCTATTTTTGTGAAATAGATGTGAAATGTTCTATGTGTGTGTGTGTGTGTGGTTTCTTCAAAATATTCAAATTAGAAATGAGTGAAGTTGGTTCTTAGATTTGAGATTGTAATAGTAATAACAAATAAACCAGACAATGACAGTTTATTGAAATCCCTGCTATTATAATCATTACTAGTAGTGAAATAAAACCCAGGTACTCTGTGTTGGAGACTGAAACATGACCGTATTTCAAAAAAAGAAAACTACTCTACTTTGTGATGTAGATTCTGAGTCTGCTGCAGGTTCTTTTATGCACAAGCTGAATCAACCCTGATGTTACAGATGAGTAAACTGAACATAAAGTGTACAGTCAGTGCTCTTGGTCTGTAATGTTTTGTGTTTCCTCAGGGTCTTGGCCAGTGGAGCACTGCACAGTTCAGCAACTCTGACCAGCAGCAGAAGTTTCTCCGTCTGATGGGCGGCTTCAAAAAAGGCTTTCAGCCAGCTGCTGGGAGCACAGGAGGCACAAATATGGCGATGGGGAAAGATGCACAACAGCAGCTACAGCAAGGGCTGCTGGGAGAGTTTGAGCGCGCTCACTCACGCCATATGGACTTCAGCAACAGGGGGGTAGGACTTGGGTACAGCGCACCATCGAATAAAAAGTTCTCCATTGACATTAATGCATGTCGATCAGTCCGTTTTGATGACTGATCTGACTGGGATGTAAGAGATCATAACATGTTTTTAAGTTTTTGAAATGTTTTTTTTTTTTACTGATTCATACAGTTTTATCAGGTATAGAGTTCATTTATAAATGTATTTGTATGACTGTCAGAGGAAGACTACAACGGTGTCATCTGTACAGGTTTGTCAAACCTCCTCCTGCCAAAATAATGGCACAGTCTGATGTGAACATTCTAAACTGCTGTGGTTTCATATGCAATGAAATGTAAAATAATGCCATTGAAATAATGTCTGTTAAAGGTGATACAATGAATATTAAGAGATTATTTTACTACCAATGGAAACACAGAAGCCCTTTGTCTCCATTTACTATATCACACCTTATTTTTCATTCTTGCATAAGAATTTGCATCAGTCTGGATAAAAACAAAGCCCTGTTGTGTTTTGATAGTCATTTTATTCCATTCTTTCACATGGCATCTACTGTAAATGAGCAAAGAAGAAAAATCTTAAAGATTCACTTAACTTCAAAACAAAATGGACAATTTTCTGTTGGGCTGGAAATAAAAGAAATACTTGACTATCATATTCAACTTCAATAATCCAAGCGGGGTAGCTGTGTTGTCATTTAGACTAAACACTGGGTTCACCTAGTTACCTTAACTTTCTGTAGAAATAACCGTGGACATCTGTTCACAGTATATTTAAAAATACTTTCATCACATCATGGACAGGGTATAGAAATATCAGCTTGGCACGTTACGTCACCTCATGCAGTTAAGACTTGAAGGGCAGCACTTTAGCATGAATAAAGCTGCTGCTCTTTCACATCCTTAGTTACAGAACAGTTTGGAGTTTATCGTTGCACTACATATTTTCCTCATCTTCCAAACCTTTCAGCCAACAATACTGACCAGTTGTCACATCTATGTATCTGATCTGTAAATTGCCAGCATTATGGAGTCATCTGTTTAAAACAAAAACCTGTCTTCACTAGGTAAAACATTTCACAGTGGTTCATTTGCAGAACTCAATTTTTGCTTCTCTTGAGACTCATTGTCCCCAGTTATAATTTAAACATACACAACATGTGTATGATGCAACCACGGTTTAAGACAACTTTACTAACCCGCATTGCTGGCTTTGACTTTAGGATTTAGAAAATGATCTTAACAGCCCCTGCACCGTTTACGTTACGTGCTCTGACAATCTCTTACTTTGGTCTGATTCTGCTTCAGTGTTTTAAGCTGGCACAATAAAATGTTGACACAATGTGCAAAGGAAAGCTTAAAAATAGCACACTCAACAAAGACATGAAACCAGAAGTAGCCAACGATATACACATCGTCCAATCTCTCAAGACGTCATCTGCGTTGGAAGAGCATCGGATGACGTGAAGGAGGAGGGAAGGGGAAGCTGTGTGTTCCTTGTGAAGGAGAGACGTTTCAGGACACTCATGCCTGCAGATACTCCGGCTGTACTCGTGCCACCTTGCGGAACTCTTTGGCATGAGTTTCCGGGCACTGCATCTCACACCAGCTGATGGGAACCATCTGTGCACCTGGTGGAAGAGACAATACAGAGTCAGTTTTACTAAAATAAAAGCAGGGTTTCTGCATGTTTCAGCAACATACATTTAAGACACATTACAACCATTAAGGAGGCAATTTTATAGGTCCATTGTAACACTAAAGTGTAGTGTTTGCAACTTAATGAACACTCTTATGATGGAGTGAAACAAACGTAAGTTCTATGTTAGAGCCAGTGTTTTATTTGTTGTGGGTTTTTAAGTTAAAAGGGGAAAATGGCTATTATATAATGGCTGAGTCCCAACTCAAAAAGCACCTTCACACTTGACATCCATTAAGAATAAAATGCTTTCAGAGCCACTGCAGAAATATGTTGGACTACATAAAAGGCCATCATACTCATTCTATACTATCAAAAACACCATAATCCAATTTTTTGTGTAGCATATACACTAATAAAAACAGTTACTGAAGCATATGTTCTATGTCTGCCTTGTAAATCTTACACACTGGACCACTGCACCAGGACATGACATTTGTGGGGTTCCAAATGTGAATCCAGAACACCATGGGTGATGGCGGCATCTGCTGGAACTTTTACAGCAACTTTGCAGTTACTTGAATTCTCAAGTATGTTCAATGCTATTATACCCCATTTTCTTGATTTAAGAACTTTCTGGCACAAGATGAAAAAAATTCTACAATTTCCAATATGGCAATATGTTGAATGAATTTTACAGGTATTGTCTAAACACCACATTCAATTTGGGTACAACAACCCCCCCCCCCAAATAGAGCATTTCACAGTTTAAATATGGGACAACAACTGGTAAACATTACGACAGTGTACACGAACAGGTTTATGAACAAATGCAAATAACAAAAACCTGACCTTTTCCATACAGTTTGTGAAGCAATGAAAGAGGAAGACCAATTATATAAAGTAGAACATCTCCCAGCAGTGGAAAACACTTTTTAGTGGGGGATGCAGGTCTGTTCATCAACAGGAACATTAGGGGGACATTTATTTTTGTTAGGCATGTAAAAAGCTCAACGATTTTAGTTTTCTTCCAGAATTTCACTCTGGAAAAGAAAACAGTGCATCTAATTACAACCTCTGTACAAATCAAATCACATCTGCACCAAAGACGCTGAGCACAGATTTACATAGTGCCCTATGGCAGTGTGATCGTTCTGCCTAACCGCAGAAACTGTCGTCTCCCAATCCGGATAACTGCTCTTGCACCACCATCTCCCTCTAATGTGTAAAGCCATGTGATATAATCATCTTGTGTTTTGATCTCTCCAAAGTACACCAGCTTTGTTTACCTGCTTCACTGTGTGCCACCACCACTCCCAGCTCATTCTCAGCAGTTGTCAACAGGTAGTTAGACTGCACATCACCGAGAGAAATCTGACATCAGAAGTCAAGGGACAATGATGTGACAGTACAGCATGTGCCTGAACACCACTGAACCATACATAACCATGACAATAGTTCTAGAGGTATAATTCATCATACTGCCTAAATTTAGCCAGACCACATTTTCAAAAGGCAGGTAGCGACAAATAAACACAGCAATAATATTGTTTTACTGTGTTCAGTTCAAGAGAAGGATACGACTTTTGCCAGAACTATGTCACCAGGTCTAAAACTTTTGTACGTCTCCACCTGTGAAAATAGAGTGGAAAACCTCAATTTCAGCAAACAAATGTATTTATAGAGAAGACTGTGGACAATGTTTGTAAATACAAGTATTTAAACACAAACCTTGTCTTTCTCTGTTGCTCGCACATCTTCTTTCCTGCAGGGGCAGAGATATGGAAGTCAGCTAAACAAAGACAATAACACTACTATGTTACTACAGAGTCAGTTTTTGGGTTTACCTGATGGTCCCTCTGAAGCGGTCTTTCAGTGGTGTGGAGCCTACATAAAGGATGTGGACCTTGGCAAACCGGGGGTTGATGCTAGTTACCTGTCCAATCAAATACCAATGCCTCTTTGACTAACACGCCTGAAATATATCTAAACAAAATCCTAGAAAGACTCATCAGTCTAACAGGTCATCAAGTTGTTTAATTAAAAAAAAAAAAATCATATTTCACAACATACCTTACAGGTGACTATTGCTCCTACATCTGGCAGCAGTTGCGTTTCTGTTTCTCTCACAACTGAGATCACTGGTAACTAAAAGAAAAACAAAAAACAAATGTAAACATTTCATGCAAGACCTGTAAAGCTCTATGGATCTAATTAAAGTGTAAAGCCTCAGGACAACACATGTCAAACAAAAATATGGTGCATAGTTCATCTGAAATACTATGCAAATACATTTCATCTCAGCTGCACTCACAAACATTGCGCAATATCATTACTTGGCAGCTTCAGACAAGCTTTTCCCCGCCTTTCTCCCACACACACCCCTCACCTCCTCTCCCTCATTTTTCCTGAGCACGTAGCCTGCTAGGGAGGAGTATATGTAGCCATGCCGTAGATATACTCCCGTCCCAGGAATACAGTCTTCTACACTGCATAGCTTGTCACCTAAACCCAAACAAATGTAGAAAGGAAACAAATGTGTTAGGGGGAAAAACAAAAAGGATGAGGATGTTTGGGGGTTGAAGAACTTTTTGCAGCTGAGATTGACCATCTCTGCTAATTTTAGACTACATTGTTTACACTTTGCCAGTTGAAGTGATGACAAATAGGGAAAAGACCAGGGACACTCATTCACATGGCAAATAACATTAATTTAGAAGAACAAATTTTGAGTAACTTCACCAACAGATAAAACATTTTAACAGCTAGTTAACTTAATACATCAGGAAAATAATGCACTGGCTATCTTTGAGCTCCACATGAGCATAACATTTACTTTAACATCCACACACTAACTGTACCATAACATGTAAAGAAAACTTGTCAAAAGCCAAAACAGTCCTGAGTCTGCTGGGCTCGTTTTTTGTTGCACCATAAGATCAGGTTTGATAACTATTAAATGTCCTAAAGTAACTGACATTTAGCGTCTTATTTTTCACAGGATGAGTCTGAGTCAAAACAAGCGAGAAGGAATGCTGTTGTACTGCCCAAGGCGATAGGCAGGGCTGCGTAAAAAACTTGAAGTGGAAAATAAAAGTCAACAGCTTGAAGTTGTTGATGGAAGTATTTAACCAAAAACAATTTGACATACGAGTGGCCATCTTGTGTTGACCGTTTGACAGCTTTGGATAAAAATAAATAAATAAATAAAATGCTAGGCTAAGAAGTCAACACTAACTTCGCTTCAAGGCAAAACTCACCCGACGCACGCATGGCAGCTGGAAATAATTAATAGAATTTGACAAAATAAAACTACTTACAGTTCACTTCTAGTCAGAAAACGTGAGATATATACAATCCAAAGTGACTCAAATGCAGCAAAACAGTCTAATGCGGGATGTTATCGCGTCCTAATGAAGTATTTTAACAAATTTACGGGACTCACCTGGAACACACAGCTTCATGGGCGACATGTTTTCGAGAAGAGCAGAATACCAAGCGATTGGCTGTGACAAAGAGCTCGAGTGCTTTCTGATTGGACAGTGTTGACGCAAACGGAAGTGGTAACATGGAAGGCTCGGTCCGCCATGTTTGTTGAGGCACATGTCAGCATATGGATATGGGGAAAAAATATTATCTTTTTTTGTATCTTAGTTAGCAGCATGGCATAGGTATAGACTATATGATCAGGTCTTGATTAGATCAGATTTTAGATATGGATCCGAAAGAATATTTAAAAGCCAGACACATTTTCTTGAAGATTTATAATCTTTGGTTACTTTATTATTATTATTTTTTAGAAGATTATCATGTATTTTTTATTTATTTTATTTTCATTTTGAAATAAAACTATAATTTTTTTTTTTTTTTTTAGCATACACACTACACAGCACACTTCTGCATTAATACTAATTTAATAATTCTCATGCCTCAAATGTGTGCTTCTTGTGACTGAAATATCTTTGTCTTTTCTCTGTGTGAGGAGACGATGAAAAATAATACCACTTAATTTTTAACAAAAGTTAGACCAGGCTAATTTTGTAATACTTATTCCCAAATTGAAATGAGTTGAACATACAGTGCTCACTAATACCTTTACACTAACCCCACTGGACTGTTAGGTATGAATATATGATCAGTATATTAAGAAAAGGGAAGAAAATGCATTAAAAAAAGACACTCAAGAAGATCTTTTTCACATCATTTTTCACAATATTTATTCTTTTTCTCACAATGCCACAGCAAACAAATTCAGCAGTGCAGAACATATCAACTTGCTCTTATGACATAAGCAGGGTTAGTTTATAGTCTTACTGTTAAACATCTGCTATGAGGATTTTAGGTAGGAAAGAATAATTGGAATTAATACGCAGGATTAGTCTATGTTTACTCCTTTTTGCTGGTCCCTAGTTTGCATTTTGGTCAGTGCTTAGACTATATAATAGTTGATATCCAATGTCAAAGCTGAAATCCATTTCAGTGCCTCAGAGTATCAACCGATCGTATCAAACAGCCGATTGTAAAATGTGTATATTTGTGTGTGTGCCAGGTATTAGTAAAATAAAGTGCACATAGTATGTGTTTGTGTGGGCAAAAGTTTGTGAGGACACAAACAGATAATGACTTTATTTTAACTAAACAGCAGATGATTGTTCAACCTAGTCATAGTGAGGAGTCTATTTCTTGGCCTTGCCCTGAGCAGCCACAGCTTCCATGGCCTTCTTCACGGTCTCCTCATCTCCCAGGAACTGCATGGGGCCAACCGGCTTCAGATTTTTGTCCAGTTCATACACAATGGGAATGCCTGTGGGGAGGTTCAGCTCCATGATAGCCTCCTCTGACATACCTGAAAAAAGATAGATATACACAGATTAAAACACATGAACAATCAGCTCCAAAACATTATTTCGAGACGTCAATCAATTGTGAAATCAGTTATCAGTAGAAATGTTTTGGCTCATGTAAAATTGGTCACAAACTTTCACAATACAACAACAGTGCATGAGTCACATTGTTATTATATTGTTATTAGATAGTCTGCACAAGCTGTGGGCCAAAACTGTCTTGAAGAAAGTGGGCATCATATACAGTCATATGGCCACAGAGGACTGTGTAGCCAATGCTTTTCGTATGTCTCTGTGGGTACAGCGTTTGCAGTCAGAGTAACTGGGTTGGAGATTATTAGGCTATAAACTGTGCATATTCACATAGTTTTAAATAGTATCACTGCAGTATGCATTTAAAAAACCAAAAAGTAAAAAAAAACACAGGAAATAGATTTTTAAATTAAAAAAAGGATTTAGTTGCTCCCTCCATTTGGCTTAGTTGCTATACCACAGTGCCAGAATGGTAGGAGAAAACCAAATGTATAGTCACATTACAGATCCAATCTGTCCACTCCATCTCCTATTTAACTGATAAACTTAAGGATAGGATTTGATTTCAGTGAATGTCCTATTGATCTGTGCACAAATTCATCCAATAGAACTACTCTAATTGCTCTGTATTTGGGAGTCAAATCTTTTCAGTATGTGAAGTGATGTGACGTCAGAAATTGTAATATTTGGGAGAGCATTAATGTCAGTGTTACTTGTTCACTAGAAAATTAAATGAGGACATGCAGTAGAGGAAAAGATGACTGACAACTCTGAGCTGTTCATTTTTCTCTACTCACTCTCAAGATGCTTGACGATGCCTCTCAGACTGTTGCCATGGGCAGCGATCAGGACCCTCTTTCCATCTTTGATCTGTGGAACAATCTCTTCTTCCCAGAAGGGCAGTGCCCTGGCAATGGTGTCCTTTAGACTCTCACAGGTTGGAAGCTGATCCTCTGTCAAGTCAGCATAACGCCGGTCCTACAACAACAAAAGAATAAAGTTAATAGAGAAAATAGAGACAAAACATAAACAACAGGTCACTGCCACTGTCAGACATCACCTTGCTAATGGTCTGATAATAGTCATGTGCCTCATCCATGGGTGGGGGAGGGGTGTCAAAAGAGCGTCTCCAGATCTTGACCTGGGCCTCTCCATGTTTAGCTGCAGTTTCGGCCTTATTCAGCCCAGTCAGGCCACCGTAGTGGCGTTCATTGAGACGCCAGGTCCGGTGCACAGGCAGCCACATCTGGTCAATGCTGTCCAGAACATGCCATAGTGTGCGGATGGCCCTCTTCAGGACAGAAGTGTAGCAAATATCAAATTCATAACCAGCATCTGAGGTGAATTAGACAGAGAATACAAAAAGAAAATCAATACAAGCAGGGGCATAGACCATTCAAGTGGCTTTTTGTGACAGAATTACATGTTTTTCCCAGTAAAGAGCATATCTGAACAAATGCACCTCTGCATATTGTGCTTATTTTTGCTTAGTCAGTGCCAGTGTTATATTCATGAGGCGCTGGCAGACTGAAGTCACTGCAGACAGTCCCTGCAGAGGAGCACAATATGTCATTGGATTTCACCGGAAAGAGGACCAAACCCTACAAAGAAACCTCCAGCTGAGGTTTATTTTTGGGTTTGCCTTGATTTTCTTTGTCTGTTCTTTACATTCTGTACATGAACATCTGCGTCATTACCAAAAAGATAAAATATATTAATGTGAAATTTCTGAGAAGGATTTTGTGCTATAAGTTTTCCCCATGTTAGGATATATTGCACATCTGTATTAAAGTATCCATAATGTCAATTTCCCCTGCTGTTAAATTTCACAAATTCACTAATATTTACTACACAAAAATTACAAGACAGGACTATTAGTTTTCCTAGAAATGGCACAGGTGAGGGCACTCTTAAATGAGCACAAATCTCAAACTGATGGACTGGTACGACTTCCAGCTTCTCTAGTCAAACCTGGAGTCAGGGGTGTCAAACATGCGGCCTGCGGGCCAAAAACCGGACTTTGAAGGGGTCCAAATTGGCCTACAGAATACATTTGAGAGGTGCACAAAATAGACCAAACAATCGTGTTGAACATATTTTACTTCAGGTGGACACATACAACCCAATTTGATATTAAATGGGTCAGACCAGTAAAATACTATCATAATAACCCATAAATCATGACAACTCCAAATTTTCTGCTTTGCTTTAGTGAAAAATAGCATTATTACATGAAAATTGTTTTATACTTTCACATAAAGTGAACAAATATGACCGACCTGAAATGTCTTCAGAGAAGTAAATGGAACTTTAAGAATATTATGCATGTTATTGAAGCCACTTTTACATAGAGATCTTAGAAAAAACGGGAGATTTCCACAGCCAAGCCAAACAGAGGTGAGACAGACTGGACTTTTACATAGTGGATCTGCATTCAGGAATCAAAGGGGCTGTGATGTAGCGCAGTGTATACTGTAACTTGCGTGTCAGAAGAAATTGTTTTGGAATAAAGGTTAAATATTCCCAAAACAGAAGTGCTGTGTTTTGTGCCTTAGTAGATCCACTGTGATCTGTAAATTGTAATGCACATGTGTAAATGATAAGCTGATGCATAATATTGTTAAAATATTAGTTAATTTTCTTTAGAAATTTATAGTTGTTCAAATGATTCACATTTTGAAAATATGCTTTACTGATGCTTCCATGATGTGTAATAGAGTTTGATAGCCCTGTTGTAGAAGATCATTCTACTGTTATATTACATAGGTGGTGCTATAGTTGTGTTGCATCCGGTTAGCATCAACCATGTTCTTGTTAAATAACACACGTATTTTTGTTTTATTCCCATGCCTTTCTATCCTGACAGCTGGCTCGTCTTGTGTCGCAGTGGGCCCAATACTAGTTTACCTCTCAAGTTGCATAAGCACTGCCTTGCAGCAGTTTAATCCAATGACCGTGAGAAAGCCCGATTAGGCCTTGTGTCATTATCCCGCACTGAGGCTACCTTTCAGGGCTTGTCCTCCTCTCTTCGCCTCCATCTCCCCGGTCTCACTCAGATCCGCGTCAAACCATCCACAGAAGCGGTTTTCTTGGTTCCAGCAGCTCTCTCCATGGCGGATCAGGACCAGTTTGTACGCAGCCATCCTCTCACCGATGCCCTCTGTGCTGTATTTCCGGAAAGTTTGGGTTAAGTGTCTCTTCTTCGAGCGCAGCAGCAGCAGCAGGAGGGTGCGCACGTTTGTCCCAGAACCTCCCAAAAGCAAGCGCGGTATTTTCGGTGCTTTGTCGCTAAAAGGGGCTGTTTCGACCCACTTTGAGTGTTTTCAGAGGTGGACCTGTGTGAACATGACAGAAACCACGACTACCAGAGCTTTCCTCTCTCGCAACTGGTTTCCACCAATCAGAGGGCGAGTTGCAAGCGCTGGAGGAGGAGGGAGAAAGGAGGATGCGCACAGAGGCACGTCCGCGCCATCCATACGCCCACAGCGCATCACACGGAGAACCAGAAACCGGAAAAATACGGAAAATGGAACTATTTCATCAGACAGGAATTCCCAAATGCATCATAATTTACTCCAACTATGAATCTTTTTTTATTCTTCTTATTGTGCATTTCATTGTGCGCCACAAGGGGCAGAAAAATTATGACAATTCTGCAATGTTTGCTTCACAGGACACTAATAAACATATTTGTTCTTCCGCCCCTCCAATCTCATTATTTCATGGTTTGGTCCATGATGACTTTGCTATCATAATTCACAAACTTTTCAAAGATGTATAGCCTGCATATGATGCAATTTGAAACGGATATAAAAGTGTAAATATAATATAATATGATATATAATATAACAACACAATATAATATAATAATCATCTGCTGAAAACTTGCTCGTTTATCATTATTATTGCTATTTTTTATCTGTCTTCTATTTAGTCCCTTTAGCAAATGTATCTTTTATTTATTTATTTTAAAAAATTCTATTGTATTTTTGATGCATAGTGTCTTGTGCTGCTGTACACTTGAATTTTCCCCTTGGGGGATCAATGAGCTATATCTTATCTTATCTTATCTTATCTTATCTTATCTTATCTTATCTTGTCTTGTCTTGTCTTGTCTTGTCTTGTCTTATCTTGTCTTATCTTCAGTCTATAAGGATCTGAAAAACTTGTAACAAACAGAAGAAATCTTCTTTACTCGCTTCATTTTTATCATCAAGCACGCTTAGCTTATTCTATTATATTTTACTTGTATCTTGAGGCTTCTCTGATTTATTTTTTGCATTTGAGTGTAATTATTCGTCAAGGTTTTATTGCTGACTGAATTGCAATTTGTGTTTTTTTTTTCTAATCGTGTTTCTTTTGATTAGTTATATTCTAAGTGGAACATTCAACCTACACCTCTATCTACCTACATACATTTCATTACAAAACTAATATTTGATAAAACATTTCTTATATAGAGTTAATTGATTTAGGTTAACTACTAGTCTCACATGTCTTCCGTGGGAGGTATGAGCTTGTCCAATCGCTGTCCAATCAGCGTTTGAGAAGCCGTTGTTGACATAATGATTCAAACGCTGATTGGTTAAAGCTGAAAAACGTTGGACTGGTTCCGCCTTCTCCCGGAAGCTGACAGTCATCTGATTTTCTTTTTTTCTGTTTCCTTGTTAGCCAGCGTATGCACTAGCCAACAAAACACCCGCACCACTTAGTTTCCCTCTCCCTCTTTCGCTCTCTTTCTTTTCTATCTTCAGGAGTTGAACTAATTTCTTGTTTCTTCCAGAATCATGGACGAGACGAGTCCGCTTGTCTCTCCGCTCCGGGACTCCGGTGATTTCAGCTACTGTCCCACGGAGCCCACAAGCCCCCGGGGCGCGTTTGGAGGTACGCCGGGGTCTGTGGTTCGTATCCCGGCTGGCAGTCCGGGACGCAGCCGGGAGAGACAACCACTGCTTGACCGGGATCGTGGGAGCTCTCCTCGGGAGCCGCACAGGAACGAGTTCCCGGAGGATCCTGAGTTTAGAGAAATCATCCGAAAGGCCGAGCGAGCTATAGAGGATGGGATCTACCCGGAGAGGATCTACCAGGGGTCCAGTGGAAGCTATTTTGTCAAAGACTCACAAGGGGTAAGAAGAACCGCTAAGTCACATCTGATAACCGATAGTCACTGTCATGGCAGGGCTGTCTCATGACTGATCTGTGAAATATAGTGCTGTGTGTTATGCAGTAAAGGATGTTTGTACAAAAGTGTTACTTGCCCAGAGAAAAGGCCTCCTGTACCTAACCTGTGATGACTTAGCAAATAGACTATAAGTCCAACACAAACACGAGGATACTGTTATGTGCTTTAGGAAGTACAACCCCTTACTAGAATAGAATAAAACAGAACAGAAACTAAGAAAATAAAACTTAATTGTTCAGATGTGGAAACATGTGGCCTCTGGCAAAACAGGATGAACAGGCATAGTAATTCAACACAACAGATTTTAAATTATATATATATTAAAAAAAACAAACTCCAAGAAAAGGGAAGTTAACTCTTGGTCCCAGCAACTCAGTTTCCATTGAGAAAGGTGTAATTCCCTGTACACAGACTTTTTGCCACAGACATTGTGAGGCACCTACACGTTGTACACATCTTGCAAATATAATCACACTGCAAATATTTTAGTATTTTTTAACTTCTGTGTTGATGGGGTTTATTTATAAGTCAAGGTGACTGAGGCTGTGCTCGTGGTGCTCATCATTTCAGGTCTTCTTGCTGATGTAGGCAATTGACTGTGTCTGGCCTGGACAATAAACACACCCACACTCATGCAAAAAGTGTTTTTACTTGTTCTGTATTTCTTGAATATCTTCTCCACTTAATTGTTTCAACAGCTGTATTAAATTTAGACTGTGTAGGTAATCAGTCTCTCTGGATCTTTGTCATTTGTTTTTCGACTTTGAGAGCATGCTAGATAAATGGCAGTAAACTTTGATCAGCACTTCTGAGGCAGACTGTAAAAGTCTTAGATAATTCAGACATTCTCTCCACAGTGTTATGTTGTACTGCAGTGTATGCTGAGTTGTGTTTAGTACCTCCATATAAAGGAGTGTGTCAGTGAACTCGATTTGCACAAATTTCACTTTTGGTTTTTCCAGCCCACACCAACAACAGCTGGAGCCTTTGCATAGTATTTTTTTTTTTTTTTTTTTACTTATGAAGGCATACAAAACAGAATTATGTACTGATTGTGTGAGGTTTTTACAGAGTGACCTGCTACCCTTGTTCCCCCACCTCTTCAGTTAGTCACCAGTGTGCTTAGTAGTCATGTGCTTGCTCTCTGTGAGGATATAATTCTCTTCTATAACCAAGTTTCATGTTATAATCAGAGTGAGCCATACCAGCATATTACAACATGTGACTTCTATATAAAATGATTATGAACTAAAACTGCACCCAGAATGCTTTTGTATGCGCTTCAGCCGGTAAAGTATTGTCACTGAATAACACATTTCATTATCTCATACACAATTAAACCACATTCCAAAACTTTTGTCCACCCTTTAAATCTCTGTGTGCTGTCTTTATACTAGTTTTTCCTTTTGTTTATTTCTCATTTTCTGCTTCTCATTCTCATTTCCCTCTTTCTTCCTCACTTCACAGAAGATCATTGGTGTATTTAAACCTAAGAATGAAGAGCCCTATGGCCAGCTGAACCCCAAATGGACCAAGTGGCTCCAGAAACTCTGCTGTCCTTGCTGTTTTGGTCGTGACTGTTTGGTCCTGAACCAGGGTTACCTCTCAGAGGCCGGGGCCAGCCTAGTCGACCAGAAACTGGAACTCAACATTGTACCTAGGACCAAGGTATAAACCCACATCATCATGATGTTTAAAGTAATCAAACCAAAACTATCCTCACTATAATGATCTTCTTTTTCAGGTGGTGTACTTGGCTAGTGAAACTTTCAACTATAGTGCCATAGATAGGGTCAAATCTCGAGGAAAAAAGTTAGCTCTGGAGAAGGTGCCCAAAGTTGGCCAACGCTTCCACAGGATTGGACTGCCTCCCAAGGTAATCTGATGAGTTGTTATATTACCTTGTTAGTCAATTTCAGTGATTTACATGAATAAATAGCTAAAGCTTTTACACTTTATCCCATGGTTGTTAAATTTCAAGGTTTAAGGTTACTTTGTAGATTTGTTTTGCAGACATTGATTGCCTTGACATAACAACAACAACGCAGGTAGTTGGTCAAGATTCAAGACAATGGACAAAAAAGTGCTCAGTGCTCCACCAGTCATTAGTAAAGCAGCATAGATAATTAAAAAGATCAAATAAATAAATAAGGTCAAATAAATAAAAACAAGATGCAATAAAACCTCAAAAGATAAAAACAGTCACTGGGATAAAAACCAGGATAAGAATGCAGTATTTATAAATTAGAAGTCACAATAATAATAAATAGAGCAAGGGAATAGGATAAATAACTAAAGTGAATAAAGTGCAATGTCATTATGATATATAATATGTTATATAAGGAAGGAGAATGCACTGTTGTATATAATGAAACATCTAGATTAAATATGGATAATTGTCACAACACTTTTTAGGAAGGTAGTGGGAAAGGAGAGTGTGAGGCTGTGTTTGCATGGCTGAACAAGTCTATCACCCCTGGAAAATATGTTGATACAAAGAAGCACAAGAAACTCAACTGCAGTTACTTTTTGACAAGATAAACAACATATCAATCAGTGACATGTAAATAGAAAAATTGTTTATTTTCTTTAACTGTGTAAACAATTGAGGAATACTGTCTTTTCAGAATAAACGGAAAAACCTCAACATTTTGTCGTCAGTGTAACGTCACTGTGTCACTTTGAGCTCTGTTGCCTTCTTTTCAGGTTGGATCCTTCCAGCTCTTTGTTGATGGGTACAAGGACGCTGACTTCTGGCTACGGAGATTTGAAGCCGAGCCTTTGCCTGAGAACACCAACCGTCAGCTCCAGCTGCAGTTTGAGCGGCTTGTAGTCCTCGATTACATCATCAGGAACACAGGCATGTGTCTAACCCCCCCACGTCTGCTTAGCGCTCCTCAGGCTGGGTCATCATTAAGGGCAGTGTTGTCAGCAGAGTAAAGCAAAGTTAAACCAAAAGTCATTTATCAGAAGGTGTATTTTTATCAAGGCTCTGCACCATCACTGACAGAGTATTGACTGAACCCTTCTGAATGCTCATCACAGTCTGTGCCACTCTGTGTTTAATCAATTCTTTGCTATTTTAGATAGGGGAAATGACAACTGGCTGCTCAAGTACGACTGCCCTATGGATCCTGTTGGGAACAGGGTAAGGAAACATGACTATGCCCATAATGTTATTGATGAACATGGTTGGATTGTGTGTATTGTTCTTTCTGATGTCTCATTTTATTTATGTCTTCTCTCTCCACAGGACACAGACTGGGTGGTAGTAAAGGATCCCATCATCAAACTGGCAGCAATAGACAATGGTCTCGCTTTCCCCCTCAAACATCCTGACTCCTGGAGAGCATGTAAGTGTCCTTTCACTATCCTTTAAGTGATCATTGATAGTTTCAAGCAGGATTTTTTTTTTTTTTTTTTTGCTATTGCCTTGTCTGTACTAATATGGACAGTTGGCAAAGCAGATATTTAATATCTCACACATATGTCCATTGTTACATTGTGTTGATCATGTATAGGTTTATGCCTGAATTGACAACCACAGTGGCAGATAATAGGATAAATAAGTTTCATTATATTTACTTAACCCTTACAATTCCAATGGAATTATTATTTTTTAAGATGGGGTATTATTTGCAATAGTTCCCAGTCAACACAACACATTTTGGTCAGACACATTTGTACTAGTGTTGTGATAAATATAAGTTATATACAAAAAAATGCTCTAAAAACATGTTAAACCTGACATTGCTTCTCATCTTAATGTTAGACTAATGTGTCGGTCCTTGATTTGTCAAATATTACCTGATCTGCAGTGTTGCCAGTTTACCAATGGATTGTCTCTGAATATGAACGCTGTATATTTGTTTTCCTGTATGTACTGAGATATTTTATAAAATGAAAACTATGTGGACATGTTTTTTTAGGGGGTAAATATGTGTTGTATTCTCCATTACCATGTATGACATTCATTGTATTTTATACATTGTGTTTCTCTGTGGTAGCACTTCTCTTCTCTTGCTGTTGCATCTTTCTAAAGAAATTGTGCACACTTCCTTTTTTATTCTGACTACTTCACTTAGATCATTTGCTTTATTATTAAAAATTAATTATGTAAGATTCATGGTAGAAGATCAGAATAGAGGCTTTGAAGAGTTCAGGAGTGATCAACTTCAACATCGATAAACATCTCTACATAGTGCCCAGTGTACATGTTGTTCTTATGGATATAAGCAACCAGTTGACAGACAGTAGCTTAGTGGTAACTAATGGCAACAAATGACAAACTTACAGCACAAAACATAGAATGCAAACTTCATATAAGCACAAGAGGATATACTAATCTCATGTATCGAACCTTTAATTTTTCTGCTGTTAATGAGTCACTAAAACAGTATTTCAATGTCTAATCAACAGACCCCTTCTATTGGGCGTGGCTTTCCCAGGCCAAAGTCCCCTTCTCCCTGGAAATCAGAGAGCTGGTCCTGCCCAAACTGTCCGATCCAAATTTCATCAAAGATCTAGAAGAGGACCTCTATGAATTATTTAAGGTACACTGAGATTTGTATTAAATATTGAGCTAATTCTATTGAACTGAATATATATAGAAAAAGTATCAACACCTCAGTGGGTGTATTATTAAATGAAGCATGAATGTAATTTTGTTCCATTATTTTTTACTCTCTTACAGAAAGACCCTGGTTTTGACAGAGGTCAGTTTCACAAACAAGTAGCTGTAATGAGGGGGCAGGTGAGTTCTCTATGTTCACATTTCTAAACGGATAAAGTGCAAAATATCAAGCTGTTGGTGTATGTACAAGTAAAGACAACACCTCAAAATAGAGGAAGTCACACTGCACTTTTTTTTGGTTTGTCATGCAAAAAAATGTTTTGAATAAAGCCTTTAGGAAGTAGTACAACTGAAAGACCATTTGGCTTGATCAGTCAGGTGTTTTAAATGATGGCCTCATTTGCTCTTTTTCTTCCCAAGATTTTGAACCTGTGCCAAGCCTTAAAGGATGGTAAAACCCCCCTCCAGCTCGTCCAGATGCCCCCAGTTATCGTTGAAACAGCCAGAGCACCTCAGAGAGCCAACAGTGAGTCCTATACACAAAGTTTCCAGAGCAGAAGACCCTTCTTCACCTGGTGGTAGGGAAGGAACAACAGCAGGAAGGCAGAACAGGAAATGAAGTAAAGTGTCCATGTTAATGAGAGGACTCAGAGTCTAAGAGCGCAGGGTTTTTTTTTCCTCGAAATGGAACTCATAATCCCCTCTTCTTCTTATGGATACTTTAGTTGCTCTCAGTAAGTATGTGAGTGGGAAGACAAGGCCAAAAGAGGAAGGGTTTCACAACATATCTTCCCTGTTTGCCTCTGTGCCTTTTCTGGATGTCATTGAAGACTTCACACCTAAGCGATGAAGAGTTTGTTTCCTTTCTTCAGTGGGACAAACATCAGAAAATCTGAAAAAATGACATTTCTTTTGAAGTCCTGGGTGCACATACTGTTTGTTTGCACATATGCACACCAGTCAAAAGCCTCTCATACATTCTGTGTGACGGGAGGTGTTGCATTCCATGTTTTTTTTTTTTTTTTGTGTCATACCTCTCTGCCTTCTAATATTCACTTGCCTCCTTCTTCATATGCAGTTGAAAACACTGGGCTGGTGAAAGAATTGACGCCACTAACAAAGATTACAGTTAAATTTTTTTTAAAACAAATTAAGAGAAGTGGTTAAATTGAAGATTTAGGAACTGGGCACTGAATGGTGTATCTTCACACTGTGAACATAAACCATAAACTGGTTTCATGGTTGCTCTTTGCTCCTCCTAATTGTTGAGAAGCAAGTCATTTGAGTGGTTTGATGTTGGAAAGCAGAGGTACTTTTTTTTATTAAATCGATCTTTTTTCATCCACTGACTAATACATGTCATTGGTGAAACAAAGGTTGCATCTGTAGGTAGACAGAGGTGTGTTGGTGGTTTCCCGGTCCACTAGCTCCTGCTTGTCTTGGTCATGTTAATTTGTGTTAATTTTCTAGGGTGGATATAAGTAAACAAAGTAACTTCCTGCTGTACTCAACTGACATTAATTGTATTGTGAAAATGCACTGTATAATTTGTATGTAATATTTAATGATAGATTATAATTAAAACATATTACATTAATACAGGTGACACTTGTATTTGTGAATTAAATATATTTCTACAGTCACTCTACACAAAGATTAGACCAAACTTTCAGAAATTTAATCTGTCTTCAGCTCAAACACTTTATGCTCATGGACTTAAAACCATTCAGTGTAAAGGACATATTTATTTAATTGTGCTTTAAGTGTTCAGTTTCATATATATTGATATTTAGTGGTGAAGTTGCACCACATTGTCCCCTATGACCACAAATAAAACAAACAAAAAATATTCATTGCCCAAGCTCTTGCAGAATGAGATTTCTGCACTTGGAAGCTTAATGGCAGCCACAGTTCACAACTAGGATCTAATTAACTTGACAACAATTATGCAAACTCTATACAATGATAAAAATTTATTAAAACTCAGATTTTGCAAGTAGAAATTAAAATTGCAACTTGAAATGAAAAGTCACACATGCAATAGCGGCATTTATGTGGACCAAAGAAATGGATTGTTACACGGGAAGAGGAAAACTTACTCAAAGAAAGCATGAAGTTAATGATTTTAGATACATAAACATACCTGTCACACTGGTCAATGTGTCATTTCATGCTGCATTCCTAGTTCAGACGTAGACGGAGTTTGTATGAACAGTCACATGATGAGATGGTCAATTTTAATTTAGATAAGAAGAACTGCAGCGGAGAGCCTAAAGCAGCACGATTCAAATGCACTGCCATCTTCTACCACATCACAAAGTATTTTCTGATACTGGCTTAATTATTTTCCCCCTGTCCTGAAGACAGAGACAACAACTGTCTCTGAACATCCCTCACTGCAATGTGGGAAATCCATTTTGTTGATGGACATGATATCATTACATTTTTACAGTATCACACAGTGCATACACAGCTTTACATTTAGTTTTTTGGGCCTTTTTTTTTAAAAAAAAAAAAAGATATTTCTGGTTCACACTGAAACATAATAAATTGACCTTAAGCTGTATGCCAACCACTTTAAAACAGAAAAGGAAGAGGAGGAGCCTGTAAAAGTTGACTATTCTAAGGTAACGCAAACATAAGGTTCTCAGTTTCATGACTGATCAAAGTAGATACAATGGGAAAACCTGTGCATTTAATGAATTAAAAACCATTAAAATCTTAGCTTTTATTTCAGATGCATTACAAAACTTAAATACACGGAATAGTTGTTGCAGCTTCAGTCTTCTTCAGCTTCATTGAGTCCTCTATATGTTATCACTTCAAACTTTGTTCAGTTTTTAATGCAGGATGCGGTGAAGATAGCGCTCTGTGTCTCGAGCACCCTCCTGCCTCACTACACCCAGCCTCCAGGAAGAGGGTTTAAAAGGGTTTCTATCTTCTTGGACTTCCTCCTCCACTGGTGATGGAAATTCTTCTGGACTAGGTGTAAGGTCGACCTCTTCATCTTCGACAGAGTAATCAGAGAATGACTCCCCAATCCTGAGAAACAAAGGACAGTATTATTATATTTAGATGAAACTGATGCAGGTTTTGTCTTCACTTATTGTTGTATTGACTTATTGCATTAGCCTGTGTGTAAATTATCACACAATCACATATATACCTGCCAAATCTCTCTCTAACAGCACACACAGTGGGTAGTGAGGAACAAAATAGTTTAGGTGACAATAACTCTTTTGGGTTTATTTTGTGTCTATGTTGAGGTTGAAGAATGTGTAAGTGGGATTTGAGCTGAAGAGACTGCACAGCTAACAAGGTTTAGACCACAGGGGTCAAACACCAGCCCAACTAAGGGTCCAATGTCTCCCACCAGGTGAATTTTCAAGTGCAAATATTACCCGGAATGAATTAACCATCATTAACCATCACTGAGTCTGGATAAGTTGTTTTGACAGTTGTGAAATACTATATTTTTCAGTTCCCCATGCCTGTTACTAAATGTTTTGTATCTTTGTGGATCCACTCTGATCTGTATGTTCTAATGCATGTGTAAATAATTGAACCACATTTCGATGCCAGACCTGACATGAAGAAATGGGGGAGGAGAAGAGAGGGAGAGGAGAGAAAAAGGAGGAAGGAGGAGGTGAAGACCCATATCAACAATAACAACAACAATAAATGAGAGATAAGAATGGCAAACAACAATATATCATAAACAACAGCAGCACAAATGACACCAGAAACAAATCCACACAACAGCAGCTGTTCACATGAATCTGCTGTGACAGAGTGAAGCAAAGACACTGAGGTGAACACAGATATGCAACAGCAACTGCACCCCCACCAAGGACCAGGGGCCAACAAAGAGGGCCCTAAGGCCCAGTCAACCAGCAGAAAACACCGACGAGGGGGTCCAACCCAGAGACCTGCACAGCTTCGGGTTCCCGCGGGTGATGCATAAAAAATTATGAAACGGGTGAAAAATGTTGCGCTGTGTTGGATGTCGGGTCGGAACAACCAGAGCACGGAACTAATCTGCGGTTTACAAAACACCTACAAAAAATAAACATTGTACGAATATAAAAGTCTATTTTGTAGTGAAATGTAAACACCCTTTTCCAAGATAAAAAGTAAAATCGGATATATGATTTTGTCTGTGTGGGCGTCTTCTCAGGAATCATCATGCGATGTTGTGCAGTGCAGTTGAAAATTACTACAGAAGAGCTGAAAAAGAAGTTGGTGAATGGACAGTACAAAGTTGTTGCTAATAATTCCACAAAATGAAAATCTATGTTTGGAAGTATTTTGGATGTCTGTCAGATAGTGAGAACAACCTACTGTTGTGGCAATAAACTTCAGTATTTTATTATTATTATAATACTAATATTATAATATAATTATAATAATATTATTATTATATTACTTCTTTATTTTATTTTTCATGCAGGTATGGTTGGGGTGTCGGGTCTATTTATAGCGGTTTGGCTCGGGTGTGGAACCAAAATTTAAATTCTGTCAGTTAACGGGTTGGGTTTGGGATGAAGTATGACGGGTTTGGGTGGGTGTGGTTTGTGAAAATTTGTCCCGTGCAAGACTCTGGTCCAACCCACCACCCCCCGGAAGGCAACACTCTACCGTCACAAACATAGCTGAGAGGTTACAGGCGGAGGCCCCACAGCAGCCAAGCATAAGCCCCAGGGGGTCAGGGACACCAGCTACCACACATCCGCTGGGGGCTAGCTACCCAGGGGCAAGCAAGGCACGGGACCCTGCATTCCACAAGCCCGGGGGTCAACCCTCCCGTGGCAGGAGCCCCACCCAACATACTGGGAGACCAGGCTGCCCTATACAGCCACGCCCCCATGGGCCAGGACCCATCCCGATGCCCTGGCCAGGCACCCCATGGGACCCCCCCCCCCCCCATGTATGCTTACACGCACACACCTACATGCATAAATACACAATTCCACCTGCCTGGGAATACCATCCACGTGGGTGCCCCCCACGCCCCCCTGGAAGCCAAACAACACAAACAGAACACATGCACCTGAAGGTTAATTAATCTGCATGTCTTAGTGTTGGTCCAGGCTGCTTGAAATCAAATTAGACTGTTATATGGAACCTGAACTAAAATGAATTTGACAGTCCTACCTTAGTCACTCCTTAAAATATTAACATAAATAAGAAGAATCCAGTTATATGATGGAAGTTAATGAAATTAAATGCAGGCTTTAATATAGCCTCTGCCTTTTATACCACAGTTTAAGAGGGAATGAATTTTGAACTACACACAAGCATTTAGGATACATCTAGATCTTTGACAAGCTTTAAAAATACATTTTATTGTCATAGTAAATATTGTTTGGAAGGAGGCTATTTTGTTTCAGTAAGTGCACCATTTTGTTAATGGTGCCCCACCCTGTACTCACACCAGCATTTTACCATTCTGAGGCATCTCATTACTCCTCTAACAAATCTAATTTCATCATAGGGAAGAATGTCGAAAGCCAAGCATGACTGTGTGTGGTATGCCGACAGAGAGGACACTGTCTTGTGAGGTCACGCTGAGTTTGTTAGGCACATGACAGTTTTCACACTGCATTTCAGAGGGAGTTAACTTTAGGGAGGATTTTCACCATTTGTTGGTTGACGTTCAGCTGGTCGATAGCATTACAGTAATGTTCATAACGAAGATTCCCTTTTGTGGCTCTAATCTCTCTGTTTATAGGAAGATTTCTTGCAAATCTTATCATTTGTCACATCTTAGTGACTATGACTGTTACAATCATTACCAAATTGCCTTGTCGCAATCATTTGTGTTAACTGCATTTTGTGTCATCATGATAACCTCCCTTCAACTATATAAAAACCACTGGATGATACTGATAAAAATGTCTCATTTCTATCATAATTTTCCATTGTTTGAGATTCCACCAGTGGTCTCTTGCCAAACCCTTCTTCTGGACATCCATAACTTCTTCGGTCATGAGTCATTGTTTGTCATTTTTGTTTATATCTCAGTAAAAGGCTAAAGGTTATTTATGTCAAATCTGCCCAATGAATTTTGTTTGAAAAGCCTATTTTTCTTTAAAGTTCCAGCTATCCCAAACTTAGCATCAGGGCACAAAAGCTTGTTGTGTTAAGTAGGCAAATGCCAAAATAAAATTTACACAATAATATAACATGTGAAATTATTTTCCATATTACCAAACTAAGGACGTCCTGTGGAAGAGAGTATAAATGTTGATCTTAACAAAGCCATACAGAGGAAACATAAGAGCTGTAACAAGAGCAAAATGACAAAACAAGGCAAAAATCCTATAAAACAAGATTTAAAAAAAGGTGTAAAAGAAGACACAATGTAAAAAGAAGGGAATTTAAAGACATATTTTTGACAGTGTAAGGCATGATGATAAGTAGATATTATGGCAATTTGTGTATTTTTGTCAGTTTTGGTCTAAAGGACACATGAGTCCCAAGTGGAAACTGTTTTGGAATCAGTGATGTAGAATATTATTAGATTAATGCAAAACTTTTCCATACAGAAATAAACTATGGGCTTAGCATACATACAATAAACACATTATTTGTAATCTATATTGTAAAATGCATACTTGTATATTTTTGGTCAAGGAACAGACTAGCACAAATGGCAAGTTGAAAGGACTAATATATTAGGAGATATTAGTAGTTTTGGAATAAAATAGCCTTACAATCATGTTGCTATGTCCAGAACACTTTGGCGGTGACTGCTGGACAAATGTGTTACATCATCATCATCATCATCATCATAGCAGATATTTTTGTTTTTGACCGTGGAGTCATGTTTCCAGTAAAGCCTGGCTTGCTGCATGTTTGGCAGCTCTCAGATTCATCCTCCACACAGCTCCGTCCATGGGGTCAGTTGTTGTTAAGCCCCACTGCGTCCGGTCCTGGTTACACAACTGGGCCCAGGTCCTCTTTGGCAGACCAGGACCCCTCCTTCCTGCAACAGTCAGGTCCCTGGTGCTTCTGACGGTGCCTGCAGAGCGCATGACATGCCTCCACCATCGGAGACATCTCTCTCGCAGGACCACCTCCAGGTCTTCCTCAGCACCTTTCTGGATGTGACCGATGTCATGTCCTCCGCCTTCACGCCGCAGATCCAGTGGATCATTGCGCAATCATTCCACTGTAGCCGATGGAGGTCTGGCTGGGTCAGTGGCCAAGTTTCACTGGTATGCAGCATAAAACTGCGCACACAGCCGTTGTACACCTGACCACGGGCTTTAATGGAGATGTGGCATGAGCAGAGCACTGGCAGACGCTCCCTAAACTTCTTCCAGGGACATCTGACGTGAGTTGTTGTTACTCTCATGCACCCACCGGCTGCTGTCACCTAAGTAGCAGAAAGATCCTACTACCTCCAGCTTGTCAGAACCAACCAGTACCTCCTTCATGAGCACATATGAATACACAACAGCATAAAAACTACCACTTCTACAACCCATGGATCCCCGCGGGTCAACACACTGCTTATTTATATGAAACTTAATCGTCATTCAACCAGTTCCTCGTGGTGCCACCTCTACTGACATTGTCTCTTACCTTAGATAACTAGATGGTCTGAGCCACTTGTGGTCTCTGGACCCCTCGGCTCTAAGTCCCACTTTATTCCTGGCCCGGACTCTCAGACCCACCAAGGCCTGAGCCAGCCCTGCTTCCTCCTCTCTGTCCTCCATTTCCTTCTCTTCTTCTGGCCCCTCTATATCTGTGTCCATCCCTCTCCATAACAGCTTTGCCCGATGTTCAGCATCCCTGTCCCCGGCTGTTCTGAACAGCCTGTGCAGTTGGTGCATGTTGAGTCCTGTAAAGATGTTGGAGCATCCTGACTTCCTACTGCGTCGGTTGCAAATTCCCCACACCATGGGCATAGTGTCTTCAATGGGTGTGGACTCTGGAGCCTCAGCCATGGGTTCAAGGGTGAAGAATCTCCAAGTGGTGATGTGAGATCTGATCGATGTATTATCCAAGGCAGGCTGAGAAAGAAGACTGATGCGATGGAAAGCAAAGCTGGAAAGTAGGAGAAAGGAAAGTGGAACAGTTTGGTTAAACTAAAGATAAACTGATAAGCCCTTAGCCAACAGACAAGTTTCCATGGCTGCAGCCAAAGACCTAGTTAGCTCAGCTAATCTTTATACAGTACCGTGCAAAGGTCTCAGGCTGCAGTGAGTTGGATTGTGTTTGCAGGGTTGTAATTGAACATGCACATTTGTATTTGTAACAGGAAAACACAAGAACTATATACACAATTAAAAACTGAGCACTAATAAATTGGCTTCTACATAGTCAGCATATAGTTGAACACTCTTGGGTCAAATGTCTTGACATTTTCTACCATAATCTAGGGTCATTTTGTACCAAGATTCCCCCAGGCCATCCAGAAACATCCTTTAGACTTGGACTAGTTTTTGTTTATTTGTTTCTTTACCAGTAGAACCTATACCTAGAATCTATATTTTTATTGAAATCTATTGAAATTTCTTATTTATTTTATTGAAATTTTTATAATGTATGTATAATCAGTTTATCTTGTACATTTGTAATTTTATAATTCTGTGCAATCAAATCTTAATGTATTTCTTATGTATTTCTTATTTCACCCTTTTCTTAAAATTGTATTTTAATTTTTAATCAATGTGAAGCACTTTGGGCTACAGTTTTTGTATGAAAGGTGCCATACAAATGAAGTTTATTATTATTATTATATTATACATCTTCTAAAACATGCACATTTTATTTTTCTTTGTATTCAGTGCTGAATATTCTGGCTGCATCTTGGCACAGAAAGTGACACGTGTGGTGATTATAACCTGAGATGTTTGTGCTGTATTTGCCTTATTATACAGGTCACAGCTCTTCAAGCCAGATGACCACACATGTATAAATCAATGCAGATGTCATAGAAATGTTTCATATTTCTAGTTTTCCAAATTTCATGCATTACACTCTTAGAGGCAATGTGTTGATTTGACACATACTGTGCTAAATGTTAACACCTCAAAAAGTGAGAAACACGATGATGTTTGTTTCGTTAACTTTAACACATTCCCTGTGGTGAATATTTTTAACACAGTGAATGTGTCAAGAAAGTTGACACGAAATGTGTGAACTTATTTTGTAATTAAAATATTACATGTTCTTTTCCCACACATATTATGTAAAAAAATATATTTAAATCTCTTCCAAAAGAACAAATTTAATATATATGTGAATCAGAATGGCATATATAATTTATGTACATTTTCTACATAAGAAGATCCAGTTATAAAGAACAGGTTAATGTACAGTAAGGTTAAAGAAGAAAAATTCATTTGGAAGTCACCACAAAATGAGTTTTGACATAATAAACCTGCAAATGGTAAGAAGGTATGGTGACTATACTATCATTTTCATCTTTACATCACATTTCAATTATATTTCTTCATATAATGTAATATATGTCCAATATGAGAAAAATATTTATATAAAAACAGGAAATTTATTTTAAAAACACAGAAGAGTTCTTACCCTCTGAGGTTTGAAGTGGACCTATCTGCAACAGCAGCTGCTCAAACTTATTGGACCATTAATCAGACTATTAACCCGTTAATCCCCCGCCGACCCATTTCACAGCGGCGCGACAGTGGCTTACAACTCATCTTGAAGGATCAATCAAAGAGTAATCAGGAATGACACCGGAAAACAAACTAATCCATGAGCAAAAACAACACAAATAAACAAGAAGCAGTGGAACTTGAGTGACTCCCAAGACATATGGGATTAATACAGTCAGTATGTTGGGGTGACAATAAATAATAACAATTTTTATGTTCATTATGATCATGTCTTAAAAAATTACAAATTGTTTAATTACAGAAACAATTATTAATTAATACATGATTAATAAATAATTAATAAATGACTAGAAATACTCAAATGTCAACTAAATTATCATCGAAATTTAATAACAACCACCTTCTAATTAACTCAACAATAATAGAATGAGCCTATTCAAAAATGGTTTTGATGGTATTCTTTTTATTCAGCTGAGATAATCGTGACAGATAGTAATTTTTTTTTTTTTTGGCATATATACAATTTTATATGGAAAATAACAATTTGAATCTGTGTCCAAGAAATCACTTTACAAAAACACCTGTGCAGGAAGTGCGTTAATTCCAAATCACATGACCTGCTCCATATGATGTAATTTCCTCCTGCAGAAAACACTGGCAAGACTCCAAGGTATGTTCTTTCACCTCTTTCTTAGTTATTTAATATGAAGTAGTGAGTTAGTCAAGTGTGTATTTATCACATCCTCATGTCATCAGCGTTACTAAAATATCTTTATAAATAACGTTCAATTTGGATTTTACTTAATTGTATATATGATATTCAGAATTATTTAGAAAAATGCCATGTGGTGTTATGGTTCTGTTGATTTTAGACCTGAAAACAGCAAATCTTTCTATATCTGTCAACAATGTTATCATGTAAATGTAATTCAAAAAGTCCCTCAATTATATATTGACCCACAAGCAGCAGGCAGGGGGTTCACTAGGGATTTGGGGCCCCTGTGCAAAAAATATAAGTTTGGGCCCCAACACTTCAGTGCTATAAAGCCCTAAAAACGCAACACTGTGCAGGCATGGATCAATATTCTGCTTGGAATAGATTTTATAATTTCAGATTTAAGAATGTTGAAAAAGGTGCAATCCATCTTTAACATTTTAATAATATTTTAATGATTAACGATATTGTTTTTTTTTGTTTTTGTTTTGTTTTGTTTTTTTTTACTTTGAGACACAGATACAAATAAAATATAGTTTTATTTGAAATATGGAGAGGGGAAAGAGGGGGGCAGAGACTTGCTGAATTTTATTTTTATTTATTTTTTTGCCCAAAACAAAATTAATACAAATAGACAATGCATTTAATCCAACAAAATTCACAGTGTGTATGTTCTTATAGTCTATTTAGATAAATAAAAAATATCTTTAAAAAAAGACAGAGAGAGAGAGAGAGAGAGAGAGAGAGAGTTTATTGTGCCATGTAAAGCTAAATTTCTACTATGGTGGTAATTTATATGTTAAAACAACAACAACAACAACAACAACAAACTTCTACTATTTCTAGGGCCCCTGTGAGTTATGGGCCCTTAAAGTCGTTTTCACTTTTCTCCTTTTTACCGCGACTCTGATCCGTCAAATTCATTTTTTTCCCATTGTCCTTGAAAGCATCGTAATTAACATCTGATAAATAAGGTGTGTGAGCTGCGGGGCCTTCAGGTACCTGTTGACATTAGCTCCAAGCTCGTCCACAATTCATCGTCTGTGATTTCTGCCGTTGTTTTCTTTCTGAAAACATGTTCCTTGTTGGAGTCCTGAAGGCTGGACGGCTCCTCGGTCTCAGGTCAGAGGTCATGGTTCAACAGAGGGCAGGTTACATCCAAGGCAAACCGCCTAAAGACAAAATTGGCCCAGTGGTAAGTTCGCAGCTAACATTAGCCTTAAGTTATTTAAGTTACTTAAGCACTTTTCCGTTGGCTTGATATTACTGGATTTTTTTTCTCTATCTACAGCAGACTGTATTTGTTCTCGGTGTGATGTCTCTGACTGTTCTCGGACCTTCTGGGTGGATCCTTTCCCATTTGGAGGAATACAAATCCCGTGACTGATGCACTATTATCAATAAACTTAAGTGTCTTAATTCCAGTTTGTCAGTGTTTTTATTTTCTGCAGTTCACCCCCATACCAGTAGGTGTCAGAGGGGGGTCATGTATGGTACAGTGCACATGTACATATTTTATGTCATACATGCAGAGGACATGTAGCACTAGAATTGTATAAATGTTTGCTATAAATCTTCTGCATTATATACTTGATTTTTGTATTTTATATGCCCTATTCTGCATCAGTTTAGAGTGAAAGTTTGTGTAAAAATGCAGTATTCAAGCGCCAGTTGACATATCTTCAAGGTATCATGCATTGTTTTCAAATGCATATGTTATTAACACACCTGAAACTTAATACTGTGGTGTGCCCCCCCTCAAATCCTCAGATCTGATGTACACCTGCATAAGATTGTCACTTAATAGAGTTTTTTTGTTGCTGTTTTGAAGTGTGAAAACTGGGTACCATTTTTGAAAGCCTGATCTCCATCTTGTGTGTATCTGTATATAATATGTACTATCTCTTTTACCCTTTAATATTTAATAATAATTTACTGTAAATAGACTGGACTTGTACAGTGCATTTTCTACACTATGGTACCAAGAGCACTTTACAAAGCCTCACATTCACCCATTCACACACACTCATATAACAATAGGCGTATTGAATGCGGTCTCATGTTAATTTTGACTATTTCATTACAACGGTACCTTTCACTGGGTTGAATTAAAAAGAATTTGAACATTAAGTCCTCCAAACTGATGTGTTGGTAGAGACTAAATGAGCAACATAATGAACTGGGTGACTCTGACCAGGTCAATATTGTAATGGTGATGACTGGGTCAGAACATCTCTACAATTGCTGGTGGTGTTTGGTATTCCTAGTCAGGGTTCCCACGTGTCCTGGAAAATGGTTGACCAATTCCCCAGTGATGAAAAATAAGAAAAAAGGTAAATGTCCAGGAAACTGTTAAGTTATTCTGGAAAATGTAACCTCCCCCTGTCTTGTGACCTTGTGTGCATAAACTGAGATGAAACAAAATAATTTTTCGGTGATTTATTGAAAATGTCTTTAGAGGAAGTGTAGAAGAGAAAGTTGAGTTGGGAATTGTCCGATTGAACATTGTAAGTCCAGTTTTTCAGGCTAATGAGGTGTTACGTAGTAATCTGTGGGTGTATTTGCATTATTCTATGATACATGTCATAATAATTTTTCATAGATAAATTACAGGCATAGACTGTCCATCAAATGTCTGAGTAATAAACACAAAAACAATCTGGGTAAATGCAACTTCCAGCTGTAGAATATTTCAAGTTCTGTTTCAAAGAAGTGGAATTTTGAATCAATGGTTTAATGCATAGATGTCAAACATGTGGCCCGGGGGCCAAATCCAGCACGATAAAGGGTCCAGTTCGGCCTTGAGATGAATTTGTGAAATGCAAAAATTACCCTAAGATATGACCAATCCTTATAGTTCAGGTTCCACATTCAAATCAATTCCATCTCAAATGGATAGGACTAGTAAAATACTATCATAATAACAAAAAAATAATGGCACCTTCAAATTTTTCTCTTTGTAAATGTAAAAATGTTTCTTGTTTTTACACTAAAACAAAGTATCATTTCTCAAAAAAAGTGAATAACCTGAAAAAATATGAACAACCTGATATGTCTTGAGAGAAATAACAGCAATTTTACCAATATTCTGCCTGTTATTAATGTTTTGTGTATTTGTAAATCCACTGTGATCTGTAAGTTATAATGAACACGTGAAAATGATAAACTGAGGCATAATATTGTTAAAATTACACAGATTTTGTTCTGTTTGTTCATGTTATTCACATTGTTTGAAAGGACAGTTTGTAGATGTAAACCTTTTCGTTAATGTAAATGTCATTTACACCACTGACTTTGATGTGGAAGTTTGCCAGGTGGGCCCTTAGGCAATGTCCTTTACGCTATACGTACATGCCTATAAGTTGCTTTGGATAAAAGGGTCAGCCCAATGTAATGTAATATTTTTTTTGCTCTAAAAGAAAGAGAAGCATTTGGAGTTGACGCATGTATAATATTATTGTTGAACTCGTAGTATATCTGTCTTCATCTGACATGTTTCAATAAGAAAAGACAAGTATCCTCCTGTTTTCTTCTTTATTTCACCTCATTAAAAACCGTTACAAAATTATTTGTTCCACTGAAGCAAGGTAGGAAGTGAGGTCACAAAAGGAAGTACATATCACTGACCTTCAACTTAAAATACACAAATATTAAGTGCATTTACAAAAAAATAAATAATATAGGGAAAACAAAGTCACATATTATTATTTTACTGATATGGCCCTCTTCACATCAAATTTAACTGAATGTGGCCCCTGAATTAAAATAGGTTTACACCCCTGGTTTAATGGTTCGGGCTTTAATAGTTACATGCTCCCTACGGCAGGTGGCGCCGCGCGGCTTCAAGGCCTGTAAGCTACACTTTAAAAGCCCGAAGAAGAAGACTAGCGTTGGGCTCTTTAAACCTTCCTGTTTGCGGTGTGACCACTAGCCGACTTGTTCCTCATAACCCGTGCGGCTGAATGCACCATGAAGCCGCAGCTCATTGGGTCTAAGAAACCCCGGTCTCAGTCTAAACCGGACCGGGTCCAGGCCTCTTTAGAGGAGGAGCTGGCCGCGGCCATCCATGGCGCGTTTGAGGTGGCTGTGGAAATCGCAGTTCGCAAGGTGACAAAACTGGTGAGTCTGGCAACAGGCGAAATGTACGAAGACCTGCGACTTGAGAACGAGTCTCTTAAACAAAGGTTACAGAGAGCCGAATCTATGCTGGACTCTTCGTGTCTGGAGGAGGCAGAAGTCGGAGGCTCACGCGCGACCCAGCCTGAGATCCGTGACCACCTGAATCCTCCTGCATCCACGGCGGACACGGGTGAAGCTCCTCCGGCGGTTCAGCCCCTGGAAACCACAGACCACCAAACGAACCCCGAAGACCCATTTAACAGAGGGCTCGGTCCTGATTATGCATCCGACTCAGAGGAGCTCATCAGTGTTTGTCTACAACAGAGTTTTGACCGCGAACGTAATCAAAACACCTCCAGTCATTCGTTCAGAAACACGGGTATGTGCCTTAAAATCCAACTGCTGTAGGAAGGATTATGCTCAAATGTGCACATACAAATCCACCAGACAGCAGGAAAACACTTACAGTACAGACTTCTTCACACGTCACATATGTGAATATAAGTGTTAACCTGTGAAGAAACTTGGGAGGTGCTATATATATAGAGAGAAATTTGCAAAATGTAGCTCAAAAATAGTTTAATGCACTTAATTTACTCTGTGAATTGTAAAATACTGACTTGTTTATGCTTGTCAATTTAGTTAGTGGGCCCACATCCATACATAAAAGTAAATTAAGAAAAACAAACTATGCATAGATATACCATCTGCACAAGGGAACAGTGTATATTTCTGTACAGTTTAGTTCAATGTCTTGTATTATTATCTGCCTTGTCGTGCTTTCTTCTACTGTGTATTTTGCATCATGTGCTTAATTTTTCACAGAAATCATTGAAGAGTCTTCCATGGTCAAGGTGGAGAACATTGTTCAGCGATGTCAAAGTGCAGCCGCTCAAGAACACAACTTTCGACCTCCTTCCAGCAGCAACAGCAAGACTGCATCAGAGCATGTTAAAGTAAAGGAGGAGAAAACAGAGGACATGATAAATGGTTCCACTTGCCTTCTAGACTCAATAAAAGTGGAAGATTTAAGCTCAGAGTGCATATCTGCTGTTCAGACTGAACTGATGCAAGAGTGGAGACCAGAAGTGCCAGATTTTCCAAGCCAAGACCAAAACATCCCACGATCCAGCATCAGTCTGACTCAAGGTAAGAAGGATAACACAATGTAGGAATTAACTGTTAAGATTAGACATATTATTGGGTATAGGAGTGGAAGTAAATGATGATAATTATAATATTTAGTTCATTTAATATTGTGGTAAACATGATCATGATGTACATTACTGTTGTCTTTGGGGGTTATTTTTGTTCATGTTGTCACCTACAATGTGTCTGAAAACATTCCATACTTTGTTCCATTTAGTTTTATTGCAGTATTTTCATGTTGAAGAGCCCATGTCATAAGGAATAGGAAACCATAGTTTGTCATTTTTGTCTTACTTCATTTTAATCTTATTGAATTTTATCTTCAATGTTGCAAACAGTGGGCGTAGATGTTGAACCAAAATGAACACATATCTTCATCAACATTGTCTTTTTTCCCTTTTTCTATAATGTCTGTTGTTAATTTAAAGCCACCATCTGGTTTGTTCAACTTTCACTCAGAACCAAACCTCAGCCTCTAAACTTAAAAGAAATTATAATTTGCCATCCATTGTGATAATTACCAATAATGACAAATATGAAAATATTTATGTCATGGTCATTGGTTGATTCTAGCCTTTTACATTATGCATGGAAATACATTTGCTGTGATTAGGGTTTGATTTAAGCAAATAAATAAACCACCTGTTCTCCCATTTTACTTAAAAATGTAGTATTTCTATCTACACAATCTGTTGTAAATAACAGTAATGTTCCCTCACTTTTACTCTTTTTTTTTTTTTTTAGGGCATCCTCCAAACATAACTGCGGGCATCCTTCCACCCATAGATCCATCATCGCTTCCCTCTGACTTTCCAAGCACCCTCCACCTGGAGGAGACAGATCCCATCCAAGAGGCCCCTCCACAGGCTTATGAAGTCCACATCCGGTCCAACCGTAGTCTTGTTCACTCAAACAACCTTCACGCCTGCAAATTCTGTGGTCAGACATTCCACGTGCCCAGCTTGCTGCGGCGACACTATGGCCAGTGCCAGCAGAAGCACCAACAGCGCTTTCAGCAGCCTGCCCCAGGAAGTAAGAGGACTAAACTACAGCTGTTCCCTCCAGGCTGCAGTCCTTTTCGCTGCTCTGAGTGTAACCGAGAGTTCAACCGCATGGAAAACCTTAAAACTCACCTTCGTATCCACACAGGAGAAAGGCCGTACACCTGCTCCGTCTGCTCAAAGTGTTTCCGTCACTCTGGGGCTTTAACTCGACACTTCCGTATTCACACCGGAGAAAAGCCTTATGTCTGTGGGCATTGTGGGAAATCTTTCAGAAACTGTGGGGGGCTTAAATTCCACCAGCGTTCACACAGCAAACAGCTGGTGTGAAGCGGTGTGAAGGTTTCTAAATATGTCGTTAGAAAACGGTGTATATTTGAATTAACACTGTATGAGAAGTCAGATAGTTGCTGCGGCTGGTTTTCTGGGCGGACATTTAATATCTACATTTTTATAGATTCAACAATCAACATATGGGAGCCTTATTTTTTACTTTTGCCTTTTTATAAATGAGTAGCATTAGGGAATCTTACGAATAACTACAATGGCCAAAAGTGTCCTATGTCCCAGTGGCGAAGAATTCTGAAAAATGTTATACAATCTGGATTCTGGACGTCACAGGGACCAACGTGTGATAGATTTACCTTGTGTAAAATCAGGAAGTAGAAACATGCTGCAGTTTTTGGCACAGACAGATGTATACAAACATTCAACTGCATTATCCTTGCAGGGTGAGGGTACCTGTAGTACTTTTTAAGTGTATTATACTGTGGTGACCTCTGAAAAACCATAAATATCAGTATTGGAACAAATTTGACTAGCTTTGTTTTTTTTTTATATTTTACAAATACCACCGAACAGCACCTGCTTTTACTGTTCAGGCATTGGTATAAAAGGATATAAACGATACAGCAACTTTCTAATCACTATGTTCAAGATGTAGCTACAATATTGTATATTATGGATAAGCAATAGTTACAAAACTGTATGTGAAAAATTGTGATTCTCTGTCGAATAACAGTTCTTACGAAGTCACTGATTTAGCCAGTAATACTAACGTGAGTGTGTATTGAAATTTGTTGTGTAGGTATGGACAAATGGAATCAGTCTCAGTCCTTCTCTGTAGTCATGGACTTGTGGTTGTCCCACTGTCAAATTGACAAGTGCATTGACTCTGATGTTAATTTTTGGATGTCATTACCGGTATGTGCTCTTTTTGTTAGTTGACGTATTTACAGACTCTCATACGATCAAACAATTTATAACAAAATTGGTGACATCTGAACGTGGTTATCTCACTCTTTACAAAATGTACGCAAACAAGTGTGGATCAGTTAAAGATCTGCTCTGGACTTTGTCTTTAAGTGATGACATACAGTATATTTACTTGCTGTTGCACTCATTTATGGCATATTTATAGAGGGGTTTGTTTCAGTGTCCTCATAGGGTTTCCATGTAATCATCACTACTGAATTTTTGTACTTTGTTAAAATCTCATTGATTGCTTTGGCATTGAGATCAAATAAAAAGTCATGCAGCTATGACTGTCAAATTCATACTGGAGATTTATCTGGCTCTTCTTTTTCTTTGTCAAGATGGAGGTCAATTTTCTGAACAGAAGAGGAAAAAGTTTTGTTTGTAGGTGATGTGCACTTACAATGATGTGGCCCCTTCCATCTTTTCAAGCCTTTATTCACTTACATGTAACATCTTAGACATAGATGGCACCATTGTCTGAATGATAATAGTATCAGTAGAACTCTGCTCCTGTAGTCACAGATAAGTATTTAAATTTTTAAACTTGAATTTGTGATTTGAGATCGACAAAGCTCAAAAATTAAAATTGCAATAAGATAAAAAAAAAAAAAATTAAGTTAGTTTTGAATTCCAGATTTTCTGATCACTTTGATGTTTAATGATGCAAATTTCTTCAGTTCTATATTTAAATATTACTACTTGGAATCTAAACAGCTGATCCAATGCCATTCTTTTTTGAATATGTATTATAGGTCTTATGCTTAAAAGTTTTGTTTATTTTCTTCCGTTCTGACATTCATATTCAAAATAAATAAATTAATCAATCAATAAAACTATTAATTTCAGAAAGTGTTTTTTTTTCTTTATGGGTTAATTTTGGCAGATTATTCTGCTTTTTCCACTCTAAAAACCTTGGCCTCTTCTACAGCCACATAGATTGCTGGCATCATTAGGTCTATGAGAGCTTAGTCCTCAGACCTGAGTCAAAACTGGACTTAAACCGTATGAATGGATGCTTAAATGTCTCCTAGTGTCAACCAGCTGAAGTGTCCGTGAACAGGAAAATATTCTTCCTGTTGGCCTGTTCTGCAATAATGCCTCCACTACCTTCAGTAAGTTATTTGATCTAAAGTGTCATTATTTTATTTAAGTGCATCTATGAAATAAACATCAAATGCCATAGAATGTCACACCATTTATTTTTCAAATTGTGTCACTCTAAAGATAGTCCCCCTAAATACAGTAATGTAGAAAGTAAAAGTACCAATACCATAGAATTAAACAGAAAATATTCATGTAGGACTTGTCATACAGAAGTGTAGCCAAATGTACTCAGTAACACGTATTGTATTCATGTTATATTGTTGTACTGTACTATACTGTACAGTACTGTACTGTACTGGACAACATTTATGCTAAAAAAAAAAAAGTATTATAAAATTGCATTTATATTTTAGTTTTTAAGCTGACCTATTATTTTATTTATATATTCCACTACTTTTGTATAAAGCCAAGACTTAGGTAGACCTATTTCATGCACCAACCAAAACACTTAATCCACATGAGTGAATAGATATGAACATTTTCACAAGTCTAACTTCAAACTTATTATTTCTTTCTTACAGTGCTCCAGGGCTAAACTATTATTGTATTATTTGCATTTAAGGAGAAGGGGTGGGGGTTTATAAGTTATGCTTCTTCTTACTCCTTTTTGAATATGTCTTGTGTTTCAGTGTTGAGTTTGTTTTTCTTTTGTTTTGACATTCATATAATCAATCAATCAACCAACCAACCAACCAACCAACCAACCAACCAACCAACCAATTTAAGAAAGTATGTAATAAAAAAAAAAAATCAACTCCAGAGGGTCAGAACACCCTGGTAGAGAGCAGTTTACTCTGTGATCGATTACACGGGCTGCGCGTTCCTTGTCTGTGATTGGCTGGTCGTCCTGGTTTAGAGGAGGAAGTGAAATGAGAAAACAGAGCTAACAAAGCTAACCCGGATGACTGCTGTCACCAGACGAAGAAACTGGTTTTATCCTCGACTAACAGGCTGTTTTGGGACCCGCCTTGTGCTTAGGGTGTTCGGCTGATGCAGGAGGCCGGGCTGCTGTCATGTTGACCGGGCCGGTTGGACTCGGAGGCTCCTCTTCCTCTCGGCAGATGGTCTCCGCTGGTTCCGCCTGAGCCACTCTCGTCGCTGCTGCTTCACCCGCTGGCTGTTGTTAACCACCGAGCTCCAGGTAAGTTAGGCTATATTAGACAGACTGATAGAGACGTGATTTCTCAGTCCTCTTGTCAAGCCGAGCCACCGTTCCTGTGTGACAGCATGTTAAGGCCACTTCTAGACACAGGCTGTTTCCCTCTGTATTTCTATATATTGTTATCGACATTTGTTCTATAATAGTATATTTTACGGCAGTGACAGTGTGATGGGGTCGCACATTTTTTTAACGGAATTGGAGGTCATTGCTCACGGCTTTTCTGTTTACTGTTTTGGTTGAGTCTCTCGGCTCTCATCATGTCTACTTCACCGAGCGGTGAAGTCCCTCCTCTTCCGGTGTGACAGGTGGTTCCTTATTTCATAAAAACATGAATGGCAAGTAATGATGACAGGCAAATATGTTTTGCTTCATTAGCGGTATGCCAACATTAATTTAAAGGGGTCATATTTTGCTAAACCCATTTTTATTTGTCTTTGATACGTTTATTTGTGTATGTGGATCCTAATAGTTAACAAAGTTTGAAGTTGAACCCACCAGGTGCTACAAATCTATCTTTACATCCATTTTGGCAAAAATTGAGTGAATTTCTACAACCTGCTTAAATTACTGCAATTGTTACATTTATAACAATTTGCGTCACAACGGTTGCACATATATGTAAGGTCAAGATTTCCAACGATGATTTTTCTAAGTACGCTATAATAACTTGTTAGCAGCAGTGGGTGTAGTCTATACTGGAAATGTGTCCAAAGTTGGACAGCATTACCTAAAATGTTCAGTTGATGGTTGAACAGGACAGAGCAGTACAGCCAACAACCTGAAGGGGGCTTGGGCTTGAAGCAGTCATTTGTGTTCTAATGGTTGTTTTGTGTTATTAATCAGAAATAGTGTTGAAGATGGACCTGTGCAGTTGTATTAATGAAGAATTCAGACCCAAGCAGAGCATTTATAGTTTATGTAGACCACAGAGAAATGTTTGAAAATGTGTAATTCCGGTTAAAAATGCAAAATATCACTTATTTATTTAATTTATTAAATTACAGTTTATAATATACTATAGTCAGGGGTTTCACCAACACCAAAAGAGGTGTTACGTTAGCCTGTTTCATCTACATCACACTGTATGATCATGGATGTGGTCATGTGGAGGCTAACAGGTAGCTCAGATAACAGTGTGCAACTTTAAAGTGTGTAGTTCTAATTATATATTTTTGCAGTCCTATTCTTCAATTGTTGTATGACACACTGACTATGCTGACATGTAAAAGTATTTTCTAATTGGCACACATTACATTATACACCTTATTTGTTACATTATTCAAAT
Organism: Maxillicosta whitleyi; assembly: GCA_029822895.1. Classification (NCBI taxonomy): domain Eukaryota; kingdom Metazoa; phylum Chordata; class Actinopteri; order Perciformes; family Neosebastidae; genus Maxillicosta; species Maxillicosta whitleyi. Next base: position 14,114,541 of record JAPSES010000104.1, on the reverse strand, counting down.
GTGATCAAAATATTTTTTTTCTTTGCATTAATTTGAAAATATAGATTTTCCAAAGTGAAGTCCCATTAGGAACAACTGGAAAGGGTGGGACTTGGCCTTTGTCTGAGCTGATATGCAAAGTTCATTGCTGGGATTGGTGGTGACCCAAAACAAAGCTGAAAGATCATTAACCTGTGAATGACATTGATTAATACATTGACATAAACATGACTGTGAATAGATTATAATTGCACAAAGTATGTATTAGATGTAATAGGCATGTCAAATAAAGTTATTACAGGTTTAGTTATGTTGCATATGTTGATGTACTTATGTATTGTGATATTTAGTTTGATAGGTATGTAGACAGTATAAACATGTACTGAATCCTAACCGCTGTATCAGATTTAGATGACCTCAGATCAACTTTATAAATCTCTAAGGAAATTCAGGATAATGACTGTTTCATTGTATTCCATGAGGCTAGTTTTAAGGTACATGTTGCAGATCATTTTCTTCCTCTCAGGTCTTTTGTGCATTGACAGTCTGCTTCCACTTAAGACTTGCAGAAAAAAATGCTGATAAAAAAACATACCAGACAAAAGTGCAGTTAGTTTATGATGGTATATGATGTTTTCCCAAGTTAGATTCCTACCTCATGATAATGCTTCAAGAATGACTTATTAAAATTCTTCTGTCAGAAATGATGTTTGAGGAAGCAGAGTTTCACACAGCACTGACTCAGCCTTTATGTTTGTTCCTTAAAATCCTCCGTCACAACAACATCCACTTCACATGTTTGAATGATGATGTTTTCTCTACTTTGGGCAGAAATGACGCTGCACAGCTCAGGAGCCTCCCAGGACCCTTCGCAGGGCTCGGTGGAGCGGGGGGAGCTGGTACACTCACTGTCCAAAGAGACAGCCGGGTCTCCTGATGTATCTGAGTTGGGGAGTCCGAGGTCCACCCCGAACTTTGACCTCCTCAGCATGGTGGTATCCTACAAAAGAATGACTCTGTTTCTAGAGCCAGTTGCAGATGCTGTGGAGCTGACCCGCTTCCTGCTCGGGTATGGTTATGTCTGTAGCTGAGTAATAGCTCTAATGCTTTATGGAGAAAAAACATATTTTTATATAGATGTTTTTTTATTTCTCAGATGGCGGATGCCCATTTGCTCTCTGCTTGTCTGTATATTCGTCAATCTTTTCTTCTGCACCGTTAATGAAGGTAAGGTGACAAAGGGTTAAAGACTGATGTTTTTGGTGTTTTTAGAGAAACTTTAATGATTGATCAACACATGATTCCTCTCTGGGACAGTGGGCTGGTTCTCAGTGGGTGTTGTCGCAGTGTCCTTGCCTGCTGCCTTCGGTTACCTGCAGGACAGGTGTGTGGGCAGAGCTTCAGACACAGAGCTGCAGAAGAGGCGTTATCATGCTGTGCACCGCAGAGACCTGCACACAGTGCACCTCACCAAACAAGAGGCCATGCTGGAAGTCAAAGACTTGTAAGAAACAGACTTCAGGGGGTTTTGGTTGTTTGGTGTGTGTGAGAGTTTGTGTGAATGCCTGTGTCCTGTTAGAGGATGTTAGTCTATTTAAGTGTAATCTGTACTTAAATTTGTTTAAAAATGAAACACTACTTCACCTTTTCTTGTGTTGGACACTATTATTTTTTTTGTTTAACACACACTTAAGAATAAAAACTATTTCCAAACACACAGTTTTCAAATGTGTTGTTTCTGGAGGTACATTTCTGAAAACTTCTAAGTTAATGATGTTTTAAGGACACTTTCAAATTTTCATCCTGTGTGTATTGTGCATTGTTGCTTTGCACACAAATTATATACTTTGGTCAAAAACTCCTCTTACTACTTTAAAACATGCATGCTTGATTTTATAGGAAAGACTATTTATGAAAAGCAAATATTTTCTTATCAATTGAAATAAACAGGTTAACCTTTTCTTAGAAAATGTAAAACTGTTACCAGCTGTCAGGGATATGTGATCACTTTAAAACACATAAAGGTACTTGTTTAAGTGTAAACTTGTTCTTTCTGTGTGTTTGTTTATGGTTGTGCTCATGTTTTTTTTTACTGTCTCCAGGTTAAAGCACTTAGATGACATGCTTTCATCTGCCTGTACATCAGCAGAAGCTGTTTACAAGGTCTTGTACTGGGATAATCACACCAAGTCATCAAGGTCTGGATCTACATACACACGCGCACACACACACACACACACACACACACTACTACTACTACTACTACTATTAAATCCATTTACACTGACTTGGTCATCAGACACAGCAATGTACAGAAAACTACAGATAATGTTTTCAAACTCAATACAAATAATGTAATGGGGATATTATGAAAGATTACATTAGAAGTGCGATACATTACAGTTAAATACAGTATGTACAGATAGGCAATATGTACAGAGAGTGCAATTAATTACAGCTAGTACTGTGTGGCTTTTGTCAATATGTATGTAATGAAATCATTGCGTTATTTGTAAACGTAGTAGAATTAAATCTGACTCTGTTCATAAGGATGTGTAAACATGTAGTCAGTCACATTGTGATTTGTTTGAATATTCCTCCCCAGATTCTATGGAATCCTACTAGTGGTGGTTTGTCTGCTCTACATTACTCCTGTGGGTTGGGTGCTTGCTGGGCTCAACAGCGCCATCTTCCTGTGGAATAGAGACTTCTGCAGAGGTTAGCTATCAGACAGCACAATGAAAGAACAGTGTAATCTCTTTCAATGCAGCTGAAGTGAAGTACTTTCTCCTGTGGTTCCAGTTCTCATGGACCTTAGGAAACTGTTCCACATGGGCCCGGTCCAGGCCTCAGAAGGGGTTTGTGAAGAACAGGAACAGGGCAACATGTTGGACAGTACGCCCACACCAACTAGTCTGGAGGTGAGAGGGAGGAACACTGAAGCTGCGTTTCAACACTAACGCATTTAGATTGTGATTTACATTAAAACCAACCATGGCTATAAGCTTCTTATCTGCTTTATCCCCTGCTGTTACTGAATCCGTCCTGTTCCATAATGGAAACCAAAGTATACATTTGCTTCACCCTTTTTAATCATCTCACTTAAAGTCTTGCAGTATATAAAATGTCAGTTATGATTTCATTGAAAAGCAAAGGCTTGATAGGTGCTCAGATTTATGTGACTTTATCATCCTACAGCAGGGGTGTCCAATCCTGCTCCTCAAGAGCCATTGTCCTTCATGTTTTAGATGTATCCCTCTTCTAACACACCTGATTCACATGACAAGCCTATCATCAAGCTCTGCAGAAGCCTGATATTGATCATCAGGTGTGTTGGAAGAGGGAAATATGTAAAACCTGCAGGATAACCGGCCCCCGAAGACCAAGATTGAACACCCCTGTCCTACAGCCTATCAATATGGATCATTACAACTGTACATACATGACTTAACTAAGCAAATAATACCTTCCATTGGATTATTACTACAGTGATTAGTATGTTTAGCTGGATGGATGGATGGATGGATGGAAAAGATGAGAAGAGAGGATAGTGCAAGCCTGTGGGTCAGTGTCATGATCTGGGATAGCTTTACTTGGTCAGATTTAGGTTCAGCAATGTTATGTGTATACAAATAAAAGTTTTGACATTGCGTAAGCTTATCCATGAATGCATGCCATAATCAAGCTAAGGATTGTAAGGCTGAATACCAAAGCATTGAACTGTTTTTATGGCAGGCTGTGTATTAATAGGCATTAATGATGCTGATCCTGGAACCACCAGGGATGTGTGAGCCATCGGTGTCATACTTTGCACGTCTTCATTTCTATATTAAAATATTTGTCTGTTTAACAGGACTTGTCTCCTGGAAGTGTAGAAGAAGCAGAGGAGGCAGAACCTGATGACGAGTTTAAAGACGCTATTGAGGTAATGACTGTTCTTAAACCTGGTCTGCTATGGATCTGTATATTACATCCTTTCTATCTTCATTGCTGGCTGTCTTTGCTGTTCAGTTAAACTACAATATGTATAATTTCTTCACTGAGATGTGTAAAATGACTAGACTTAGATCATATATTTTATTGACACGAGTAGTTTCATTATATCAAATATGATTTGAGATTTTATCCAGTATAGTGGCCCATATTATTAGATCGTCTGTCAGTGCAACATATTCCCATTTCTGACACGGAACGATCACATTGAGTACATTTTATTTGAATGATAAATTGGAACATGAACATATGTTAGAAAATGTACTGTGAAAACAATTTTACAACTTTACTTCATCTTCAGTAGATTTTGATTGGCAATAGTGATGAAAACAGCACTTTTTTTCATCCCATGCTACTTCACCACATCATGCACTGTTGTTTTCCACCTCCTCAACTCCTCGATTGTGATCAGGGAATCGATTTCTGTGTGTTAACTTATATGGACATCGATCAGAATGAGGAGATCTGACATGCTTTTTCACTTTGTTTCAATGAACTAGTGCATGTAAAGTCAATGCATTTAATTCAAACCAGAATCATCTTAATGCAACACATAATTTCCCAGTTACCCTCATATATATTTATTGCATAGTGTGACAGTATTTACATCATATCCACGGTAGAACGATCCATTGTTAACATTTTTTTATCAGACGTACGTGTCGTGTATAAAATAAACATGACTGATGTCTGTCTGTTTTCATCATTCAGAGAATGTATTTGGGGTTTTTTGGGTTTGTTTTTTAATGATCAACCTGTGTGTGATACATAAAATGTTTAACATCCATACATCATCTACTCATACTTTAGGCCATGTTGTGAACTGAGTCAGTGATGTTAATCCTACGTTTTCATAGAACTCTACTTTTAGTGATCATAAAATACATCTGTAAATTCCAACAAAATAATAGACTAACAATGCAGCTGCTCTAAACATCCTATTTAACTGACGTCTGGCCCAGAGGAGAGGATATCTAAATGTTTTTATCTCTAATCATCTGCCCCCTGGTCTCTTCCTTGACTCCTTTATACACTTCTCTGGTAGGAGGAGCTAAAAGATGAGGTGAGGACGTGCAGTGCTTTAACCTTCAGACTGAGGATCTTGTTCTGTCGTTCTTTATCATTTTGATAGAGACCTGTGTGTTTTTGAAGCACATGATTTTGATTTCTTTTCATGAAAACACTTACCCAGATACTCAAAGCTTTGTGTGTGTGTGTGTGTGTGTGCGCCATTTGTCACGACCTTTACATTTGTAATTTTAATAAATATTGCTCAGCTAGTTGCCACTTTGTGAAAAATCTACCTCTCACTCTGACAACATATTCTATGTTACTTCTTCTTCTTCTTTTTTTTTTTCCTCTGCTGTCTTCTGAATGTAGGAACACACAGTTTCCCTGCAGGTGAGTGTCTTCCCTCCCCTCAGTTTAGAAGAGACTAGTAGTGAGCATGCATTAACAGAGCTACTAAATGACACACCAGCTCCTCTGTTGTGTGTTGTACACTTGCGTGAGTCCAACTTGTGGTGTAGTTTGCACCTGTGTTGCTTTTTGAATCTATGCTCCTGGTGTGTTTCTGTGTATGTAGATTTCCGTACACATGGGTAACATTGTTCTCATGTGTTCTGCTTTCCATTAAGGAAACCCCTTTGGTACTAGTGGTAAGTGGATTACTTAGTGTCATCCATCCATCAGTACATTTTACTAGCTTGTCCTCAACTATTCATTGATTGCCTTAAAGGACGTTCATTCTTTCTCTTGTTGATAGTAAAGACATTTCGCATCTTTAACCAACAACGAAAGCCTTTTTTTTTTTTTTCTGTCCAAGAGGGCGTCGTCCATTCTGTCTGTCAATTCAAGATTTGTATCCAACTGATTTGTCAGACAGCGATTCTTTTAAAATTTCACATGCATTCTTTACATATGCCTTTCTCTCCATTTTTGCCTTTTTATTTATTCATTTATTTATTTTATTTTATTTTTGAAAGATTAACAGTTAAGACTCAAAATGATTCCCTGGGCAGGCAGGTGAAGTGTTGTGCAACCAGGTAGAGGTATTGGTATAAGGAGATATTGACTTTTCAGAAGTATTTTCTTATTAATTTAGTCATAATATGTGATATGTGTATAAGTAGAATTACACATACTATAAATGAGACTTTAAAATTGGTAGTTTTTTATGTGCTTATTCCGTTTGTTAGAAAACTGGTTGTAAACATAGCAAAAATAACCTTTTGGATGGCTGAATTTCTTACTCTTTCCATTGTAATCCTAGGTTTATTACATGGCTTTGTTGAATATGCAGTGCTCCATTATTCACATAGCCTGTTTTCTATAACAAGCAATTCTGATCATAGCCTCTGAAAATTGTTTTAAATCAATAAAATTTCTTTTGCACTTCATTTTTTTTAGTAAACAGCCATGTAATAAGGGTCATCATAATGTACAGGGAACTGGTTTGTGTTGTGAATTAAACTCCATCATCCTGTCGGGGTTTATTTCATTCACTGTACATTATCCCTCACAGTGTTTTCTCATTCTCCAATTGTATGTACCTGCACATTTCAGTGGAAAGAGTTGTATCAATCTGGATGTTTTCATGACCAGTGTTTATTTTATGGACCTTGGCTCATCACTGCTAGGGCTACATGATATTGGCAAAACTTGCGACATGTGATAAGGATGTCCAGCATTGCAATAACAATAATATTGCGATACTTCTCGTTCACCTGAAGAAATACAGAATTCATCTTTGAAAAGTTTTCCTTAACAATGTAAAAGTGAACCAATTGTTTCTTTGCTGACTCAGTAATTTAGAATAATAAAAAAAAAAATACTGAACTACGACAATCAGATACACAATTCTGTCCAAAAAACTGGTGAAGCTACAACCATAGACCTTCAAACACAAACATAGTCAAATATTTTGCCATTTTATTCACATATAACAATGTGTAAACGACATGGTGCTGTCTCATAATAAAAGTACCAGAGTACCACCATGTAAGAGCTTTAATAAAACAATATTCCATTGTTTGCCTGGGTTGGTAAATACTGCTTTGCCCAAAGTTGTGCTCTGAAAATATTCACATATTTTCAACATTAATAACATGTAAACTTGTATTCAACCAGCAGTAGTGGCATTATTTCAGTTTTTTTTTTTTGCTAGAAATCTAGTATGTTAGAGTGATAGAGAAAATCACTCTGGTACTCCATGGTGTGTAAAACAAAAAGTTAATTAAAATATATTATTGAACATCTTTGCAATATGAATATTGCACACTCCGTCATCGTGATATTGATATTTTTACGATATATTGTGCAGCCCTAACCATTGCATTACAGAACAGGTGGAAATAAATTGGTCTCTTTGCTTTACTTATGTCCTTGTCTTTAGCAAATGGATGGAGTCCAAGCTTGTGTTTTTTTTTTTTTTTTTGTGTTGATAAATTCATTATTTGGCTCATTCTCATCTTGGCATGGTTTACTAGTAGTTCTCATACTTGTCATCATCAGTCTTGGTTTATTTATATAACACCTATTTCTCAAACTGGTTGAAATCCTCATATTGTTTCATCCTTTTACACCATCCGCTTCCATTAACTGTCTTCTGCTGAATGTAATGGGCCTTGTCTTTGTCCCTCCCTTTCTTTGTTCTCCCCAGGAGGATGACGACGGGCCTCTAGGAGCTCCGGAGTATGACACCATTTCTGAAAATGGTCTGTTGAGTCGCAATGAACCAATACGCAGTAAAGTGTCTAAGCTGACGGAGAGGCTGCGTAAGCGCTACCCTACCACTAGCACAGGTCAGTGTGCTCTGACTCATCCACTGATATTTTTTCTTTTATGGAAAAAAGTGATGAAAGACGGTCTTTATTCTCACATTTTGTGTCTGAACAACCCTGAACTGCCATTTGTTGACATTTTACACCCTAGTTTGTATTCTTTATCTCTTTTAAAGGTAACTGTTCAAGCTGCAATGCTGTCTTCTCAGTCCTGAAGAAAAGGGTGAGAATATCAAATTGTTATAAATATGTCTTTTGAGATCATCTTCTCACCACATTTTTTTTTTCAGTGTTAATATTTGTAGTTCAATGTGATGTCACTTCTGTTGCAGAGAAACTGCAGTAACTGTGGTAACAGCTTCTGTTCGAGATGCTGTTCATTTAAGGTGCTGAGATCTTTCATGGGGGCAACTGGTGAGCAGAGATTTTCACTTTGAGACACTCGAGCACAGTCACATTACAGTATTCTGTCCTGGCACTTCATCCACTCTTGTCTTTTCTTCTTCAGCTCCAGAGGCTCAAAGAGAGACTGTGTTTGTTTGTGCTGCCTGTAATTCCTCGCTCATCAAGTTACAGTGAGATGACGCGTTTGTCTCGTCTCCCAGTGGTCAGTGGAAAGTCATTCACGGTGTCGTTGTAGCCCCCCCCCCCCACCCAAAAA
>JAPSES010000104.1:14092351-14106026 GCA_029822895.1 Maxillicosta whitleyi | reverse complement strand
CGCTCATCAAGTTTCAGTGAGATGACGCGTTTGTCTCGTATACCAGTGGTCAGTGGAAAGTCATTCACGGTGTAGTTGTAGCCCCCCCCCCCACCCAAGCCTCTGTTAAGACATTCGCTTCGACATACCTCCCATATCAAAGTCGTCTTCTTCCCTTTTGCCTTTTTCAGTTGCACCCCCTTTCCCTTTAAATACTCATGTTTCTTATGGGACTTCTATGGTATTATTTTACATATTTCCCATCTACAATCAAGAAGTGGACCTTATCAATCAATGAGAATTACTACGGAGCAAAATGACTCTAAAAGTAAAGGACCTTGTTTCCTTCCCCTTTGCTGCACAAGCATGCAGGGTGGTGGCCAGGATCATGGTGGCGTTTGCTAACAGTTAGATTTTAGGATGCCAGTGGTTTTGGTTTTGCATGCTTTGCTGATCTGCAACATTGAATCCTCTTGAATGTTGATATCTTCAAACTGCAGCCCAGTGTAGCAGTCTACCTGTCCTGTCCTACTGTAATAACGCTGAACTAAAAGCTGTTTCGAGGGGTTTGTTATGAACAAATTACTGAACAAAATGATGGGTCAATGACCAAAAATAGCTCTGTGCTAAATGGCGTGCAGGCTGCACAGCTGAACTTGTCAAAATTTTCACACTGTCCACTAATTCATTATCACCAGCTGTTCTATGGTGTCATGTTGCCAGTTTGTAGTCAGTGTTCATTTAACAGGTAAAAACTACCAGAACACTATTCATTGTGTTTATTTCCTTGTTTATTCACCTTTTTTCTTGCATTTTGATAGCAACATACAACAATATGTGGTTCAGTATAGATGCTAGCATTAGTATAGTCTACACTAAGACTATTTTTATAGAAACAGTTTTTAAGTAACAACAGTGGGTTTGCCCATAAAAGTGTCGCAGTCAATTATTAAGTTGTAATTTAACTGACTTTTGTAACCTTTAAAAGTGTAGGTCTTTCCTTTAGGACAGGGGTCTCAAACATGCGGCCCCCCACAGGTTCTAATGCGGCCTGTGGGATGAATTTACAAAGTGTAAAAAATCCTCGAGGCTGTTGAACTCATTTTAGTTCTACATACAGACTAATATGATCTAAAGTAAAATAATAACAGAATAATTTATCAAAAAAATGACTATATTTTCTTCTCGGTTTGATGTGGAAAAAAATATTCCATTATGTCTATAAATATTGCCAACTTCATATTTTTGTCCTTGTTTTAGTGCAAAACATAATATTAAATTATGAAAAATATTTACATTTACAAAATATCCTGTAACAATAAAATGTGAATAACCTGAAATGTCTAAAGAAAAATTAAGCACAATTTGAACACTTTTCTGCCTGTTATTAATTGTGTTTCTAGATCTGATCCATAAGGAACATGTAAAAATAATAATTTGAGGCACATTATTGTTAAAATTGCACTTATTTTTCAGGAGAAATGTCAGTTTTTTTCAGGTTATTCATATCTTTTTTATTTGTGTAGATTATAAAAGTGTGTATTTTCATAATTTAATGGATTTGTCTTAACTAAAACAAAGATAGATTTGGAGTTGTCATTGTTTATATATTATTATGCACTTATTTTATATGTTATTATTTTACTGGTCCAGCCCCCTTCAGATCAAATTGGGCTGAATGTGGCCCCCAGAAGAAAATGAGTTTGAGACCCCTGCTTTAGTAGGTGGAGGGAGGTCTAACAGTTTTGACTGGTAGCTGTGTGTGACCTTTAACCTGTGCCTCTGTCAGCTGCTGTGGACATTAGAAACATTCTTCAAGTTAAAAAAACCACACCGGAATATTAGAATACACACTGGTCTACATGTTTTATGGTTCCCATTAGTTCATGAGGATTAGAAGACTGGGTTTGAACAAGGATTTGTGAAAGTTTTGACAGCACAGTTGTCCAGCTGTATTTATATAGTTCTCAGTTTTGGTTTTATCCATCATTGGTTCATTATGATGATCGAGAAGATAATCGCGTTTTTGCGTATACAAGCACAAGAGATTGTGTGTAACATATCTAACTGGATTGCAGTAGACCCAACTGGATTAAAAATATTTAAAAGGACTGAACATTCACTGAAACATGCATCATGTTGTGAGCAGGGCTTACAGGAAGAGGTTTTGAAGCAGTGAAGCCCAAAACATGAATCTGGAGGAAATACTGTTTTAATCCTGATTCAGACACAGATGATTGTAATTGTTCGCTCTGCTTTTATTGTTATCATATGCAAACTGTTGCTGTAAATTGTTCTACTATATATCTAATATATTTAATTTAAAATCCCTGGAAAGTACAATTTATTACTTGATCAGATCATTATTTCTGTGTTTATTGCCCTTGATTTTATGGTTTATATATACTATTATTGAAATAAACTCTGTGATGATTTAATTACATTTATAAATGTGTGTATTTTTGTTTTAAGGAAGTAAAGAGCTCCAACAAACCAACTGTAAGCATCCAACTTGGCACAAAGAATGGTACAAAAATAACCAGAAGGTGAATATATGAAATATTTAGCAGCTTAAAAAGCTAATATTAGTGTCAGGTATTAGAGTAAAAATGTTATCCTGACTTTCCTACGGTCAGTGTTGATCTGTGGTGAAGTGTCACAGAATACATTTATGTACTGTACTTTAATACAAATTAGAGGTACTTTTAAATTAGAGTATTTCTATTTATGTTCCAAAAACAAATAAACTTTTACTTCATTACATTTAATTAGTACTGGTTACTTTTAAGATAAAGATTTTATGCAATGAGTAATATGTCTCATGTCATACGGTAGAACTCATTGTTATATATTAAAGCAGTGGTGTCAAGTTTTGTTTTTGTTTTTTTTTTTTTGTTTTTTGATTTCTTTCAAAAGTGTGAAATGCGTCTGGCTTATAATTGTTAATATCTCTATCAAGTAGTGATGTTTCACTTTGAACCTCTGTCTTCAAATCATTCAGTATCCTCTGAAAAATTAAACAATTGGAGAAAAAGCAGATAGATATTAAAGAATAAAATTACTGAAACAACAAATACTATCAGAGATATTAAGCCTGTTGGGTGTATTATTGTGTAGCAAGTAGTGGCCCAAAAATTTACTTTTCACCATTGTTTTTCATTCATGTCTGCATAAAATCACAAGGGATAGGATCTTCTGAAGACCAACATAGTACATCCAGTCCTGAGTCCAGACACAGATCTGTCAGTAGGACCTTAGTGTGAACTGTCAGATCACAATTCATGTGAGTTTTACACCACTTTATGGAGACTGGAAAACTCACAACTCCACTGGACAGTCAGTCACACGTTATTAACTTAATAACATGTCACTGACTGTGCAGTGCAGTTGTGATCAGTCTTAATAGTATTAAGTACTGGTACTTGAATGCAGCAGTAAAATGAATAAATCAAAACCGTTCCACATTGCACAGTGAGTAGTGTTTGTTATAGAAGTAACTGTACTAAAGGAAGTGATCTGAACCCCCCTGGTTTGTGCATGTGGCTCAGTTCAGAACCATGACTAAAAACAGTGTAAATAGTCAAACAATAAAAATCCCTGTCATGTCTGAGAAGTAAATCAGCAGCGATAGATAGATAGATAGATAGATAGATAGATAGATAGATAGATAGATAGATAGATACAGAATGTCTAAAAGCACTGTTTTTATCAATAGAATGACATAGATATTGATATAAGAACTGAAGTGATTTTGGTTATTGTAAAAAAAAAAAAAAACATGGAAAATTGATAGATATTAGCTCTGAAATTAAACTCTTATGAACTATTTTGTTTGCTGTCATTCTATTTTGGTCAAACAAATGTATCTTTAGTTGTACCAGGTATTAAAATGAACAAGAAATTGAAGAAAACAAGAGTGGTTTAATATTTTTTTTTACACAGATACATATATAGATATTCACACCCATCGCCAGATGAGCTGTAGGCTTGTGACTTGACTCCGTGGATCAGTGGATCGTGGGTCCTGAATGATGACCTGCTCCGTGTACTCACCAGATTTGGCCCCGCCCCTCTGCTCCCCCTCCCTCCACTCCGCGCTCTGTCCCACTAAAGCGATTTCAGCGCGTGCAGGGACTCGTCCCCACGGACACGGATGGCAACATGGCGACAGAGGTAAGACAGGGGTATTTTGTGTTTAATTTCCTGCCGACCTTTCAATGTTGCACCGTGTTTACATGTATGTTGTCTGTGGTTGTATTAACGGAGAGGGCGTGCAGTGAACGTCTCATCGGGGACGTTTCGGCTCCACTCGGTTCAGCTTCGCCCCTCTGCTGATTCAGTTGCGGCTCAGTTAGATCACACGACTGTGCCCTACATTATCACACCCGTTTCGTGCTGGTTGGAGGGGGGGTTATTAATTAAAAGCCCCTCCCGTAGACCGCATTTGAGCTCTTGGAGAACCACAAACAGCTGAGTGGAAATTTTAAAAAAGCAACTAAACTGCTCGTTATAGACGCAGGAATGGAACAGAAACACCGGATCGCCACTCCTCCCGCAATGTTAAGCTGTTTTGGTGAAAGCAGATCTGTTTTGTCTGTTGAGACGCCTCGTTAATCCGGTGACAGGCCATGATGGTGACCACACACACTAACACACGCGCGCGCACACGGAGGTACAGCGTTCAGCACCATGGACAGACGCCACGACGCACTGACACCCACACTGCGTCTTTATCCTCAACCGAGATTTCTGTCAAAACCAAACAAATCAACCTCATTCACAAAAGTAACATTTGGGTTGGTCCTGTTATGCAGTGACTTTTCTGCATCTGATTTTATATCGCCACCAAAAGGAGCTACAAAATTATATTCAATGGCTAAAGTGATATATTTAATCTCCTTTATTACCTAAACATAGATAACATAATAAAATGCATTTGTATTTTAAACACCTCCTCATTGACACATGCATTCAATTTGATCATGTCCCTGCACAAGTTCCCCAAGAAGTATAAAGCATTAGATTATGTGTAAAATATTCAAAGTATACCCCACTCACCATGTTGTTCCCCATGTGTCCTTGAACTCATCTTTCTGCCTGAAAGACCATTGCGTTGAGATCATCATCTTCTTTCTTTTTGCTCAAACACCACGTGTGCAACTAATCTGAGCCTCAGCCAAAGATTTTTTGTAAAGTAAATAAAATGTTGATCATGTGGTAAATAAATGGTAAAATGATGTCTAAAAGTTTTTTTTTTTTTTTTTAAAAAAAAAAAAGAATTGTGGGTCAAAATTTTACCACATAACAGGAATTATACTGTTGCCCACAAAGTTGGAGTAAAATATTTCTTCTCATTTAATTATTGTGACAATATGATTTAGTCTTGAAGTGTTGCAGGACTCACTGGGTTGGGTTAAAGGTGATTACTGGTGTGTATAAATAGGAGTTTGTCTGAAACTGTTACATTATAGAGTGGAATTTGTCTTTTTTTCTCTCCTCAATTCCCTCATATTTGTTCATCTTCATTCTGCATAAATGAGGCGCCGATGACAGCTGCGGATGTCAGTTCAACTGTATCTGTATTCCCATGTTTGTCTGTGGTTAATGTATCTTGATCAGTTGTAACTGGAATGTAAATTGCTCAGAAATTAGATAAATAAAGTACAATCAATCAATCAATCAATCAATCAATTAATCAAAACAAAATTATGCCAAATTTATGAGTAGTGGTGTATTTATAATGCTACTCCAAATTCCTACAGTATTTTGGTGTCACATTAACTTGTCTAAATGATCGTTCTGCTTTATCTTGTTCCACCCCATCGATCTGTTGTGGGCTGTAGTGAAATGTTGTCCCATCTCCTACTTCCCTTTGAGACCAGAGGAAAAGAGAGGGAGACAATGAAATGCGCGTGCATGGAAAAGATAGTATGTCCAAAGCTGGGCTCGGTTCCAACAGGCAACAAGGCTGAAATGAACGCAGACACTGAGCCACAGAGTGATTGATCACATTCTGCCCACTCCTCCTCCATCACCATCAGCCACTTCTAAAAAATGGAAACATCAGCTGCCGTTTGCACACATTTACAACAGAGCAGGTGCACTGAGAGATGCAGCACGTTGTGTCTCAGAGGACTCATTAAGAGGATACTGTGTCCACCTTCAATGTCTTATGGGTGATTTGTTCCCAGTTCCACAACCTGCAGGAGTTGAGGCACAGCGCGTCTTTGGCCAACAAAGTCTTTATCCAGAGGGACTACAGTGAAGGGACCACCTGCAAGTTTCAGACCAAGTTTCCATCGGAGCTGGAGAGCCGGGTGAGGAGATATTTTATAATATAGTGTTTTCATGTCCTGTCCTTTTTACTTTCCCTGCCAGCTGTCATTCATTCATTCATTCACTCACTCAAGCTTTACTTATCTCAAAATATAGTGATTTGCACAAGCAAAAATGATGAAAGGAAGGAAATTCAACAAGCAATGAAATGTTAAGCCTACTTGACAACAGCAGAATGCAACAGTCAGTAAAACAATAGAACTATAGAGTGACTAAAGCAATACAAAATTGTCTCAAACAATTTTAAGGATAAAAATCAAGGGAGATCTAGTAGGAAGAATGGGACATACTATTCAGAATTATGTATTCATTGGTGTATAGTCACACTAAGTGGGTGGGGGTTGAAATATTCCCCTATGAAAGGGGACAACCCTTCGAGACCTGTTACATCATCAGCAGTCACTGATGCCGCTACAAACAGATGCAACGGCTTTTCTTCTGAAAGTATTCAACATGCCATCAGCAGCTGCACATGTCTCTGTTCCATGGGTTAGGACACCTTTTTTTTTTTTTTTTTTTTTACAATTATCAACTGCAACCAATCTATAACACATTAAAACAACATTAAACAATCAAATTATTAAGTTGTTTATGAAGAAAATATGTACATTTATGTGTTTCTTTCACCACTGCTGCACTTTTTTACTGTGTTTACCTCCACTGTTCTGATGATTTGAACAGAATTAAGGGAAATTTGTCACACCCCTCTGTAGGTGGTCCTGAAAAATCTCAGCTTCGAGAGCCATGCAGCCCTTCCCCTCCAACTCATTAGGACCTTCCTACCCTTTCACATGAATGTGCAAAATAAGGGGGAGGGCCAAGGGGGGAATTGGGCTCAAATTTCTTTTTAAAAAAAGCCCAGGAAGGAATAAAAGGAGCTTCAGCTCTCAGCACTACACCTTGAACTTTAAGGGTTATGTGTAGTATTGATATTCCAAATTCAACACCAGAAGAATATTAATGACTGTTAAAACCATTAATGAATCAACACTATGTTTCCACTGTGTTACTCACTAAATAAAGCATAAAAGTAATTCTTTACACAGATCTGTATTATGATATAATCAAAATTTTTTCTCCAAACTTAGACTCATAAACAGTTTAACAGTTGGTCAAAATCACAGTGTGTCTTATGATCTTCATGTGCTGCATCAGCTGATAGTTTACACTATAGCTCCGTTAGCTTAGTCCTGTTTTTAGAGAGAAAACAGGCATGGTAAAACCACAAATGACCTGTGCCCAGTGGTGAAAACAACAACAGTGCTTCAGATTTGATCACTTTCTTTGACTCTTAACAGTTGTTTCTTTGTGGTTCTCATCCTATCTGGTCAGTTTCTGATGCTTTTGTCAATGGCCTTGTGGTTTTCAACTCCTCTAGTGGTGCTACATTAAATGAATGTCAACATCTTGTGTGTGTGAACCCTTTGTGATCAGAACAATTACATTTCATTTAGTCACTAATGATTAAAATACTAAATGAAACATTAATAGAAACCTTTCTAGTGTTTGTTAGGTCAGGTACACTCTCACATCTTATTAGTATAATAGTATAATCCTATTTCTGTTTTTTTGATATTTTGCCTGGGGAGTGGGAGGATTTTTACAGAATATACTTAACACTTAAGTTGGAGGAGAAGTCACATAAAATACAATGTACTGTATTGTTCCTGCAGAGAAATTTGGCTTGAAGCATAGGGCGCCATATGACTCCAATCGCATAAATAGAAACAGTGCAATCCTGTTGTATTTTCTTAGAACTCTATTACCACATCCAGTTCTCATTATTCTGTTCTGTGTCCAGATTGAACGGACACTGTTTGAGGACACCGTGAAGACACTGAATAACTACTATGCAGAGGCAGAGAAGATCGGAGGCCAGTCGTACCTGGAGGGGTGTTTGGCCTGCGCTACAGCCTATCTGATCTTTCTCTGCATGGAGACGCGCTATGAGAAGGTCAGACTGGTGAAATCTACTGTAACCTGATGCACTGTTGAGTGTGATGTTTGGACATGTCTGTTACAGAGCTAATATACACTAGGATGACATGCCATTTGCTTCCTGTGACATTTCAGGTGCTGAAGAAGATAGCCAAGTACATTCAGGAGCAGAATGAGAAGATCTACGCTCCCAGAGGTCTACTCATCACAGATCCCATTGAGAGGGGAATGCGTGTTGTATCCTTTCCACTGTTGGGGATTAACATGTAACAGCTTTACATAAGGAAAACAAAAATGCGTCATCAGATTGCAAGAAATGTAAACATTGTTAATTACAAGAGGGATACATCTGGATGCACTGTTTTTAGTAAAACACTTATACAGTATTTACCATTTATAGAACCTTTGTGTGATCACGGACAACTTACATTAATCTGATTAAGTAATAAATTATACATAGCTGCATTATTTACTATATTTTTTTTAACATGCTATAGTGTATATTTAGCTGTTTCATTTGTATTTTCAATGTAATGCACTCAAAACATCAATATAGATATGAAGAAAATGTGAAAAACAAAATCTCGAAATATCACTTTTTTTTAATGCTTTTAGAAACAAAATAATTGATGTCATGATGAAATGTAATTGTTAATATATCCAGTGGAAATAGATTAAATTAATAATAATAATAATAATAATAATAATAATAATACTACATCAAACTTGCATAGCGCATTTTTGGACACTCAAAGACGCTTCATATTGAAACAAAACAAAGAGAATAGAAAAACAATTAAGCAAAAGCCAGTTTAAACAGATGAGTTTTTAGAAGTGATTTGAAGTTTTGAGTTACTAATGATAGAGAAAGCAAAGCAAAGCATCATTACTGAATCATAACAATAGACATGTTAGAGTCAACCAACAACACAATACTACTGTATATGAAGAACTATGAACAGAAATGATCAAATGTTTCAGGTTTTATGACAAACTCACTCTTAAATCTCTTTGCCTCTCAATAAACAGCTCAGGTAGTATGTTATTGTATTAAAATGTAATATTCATATAATTGTAGTAGATTAAACTAGTAGTAAGTAGATAATTTTTTTAATTTTTTTTTTTGTTAAATATTAGCATTCCATTTGTAAATCCACCTATGGATCATGTTAGTAGAGTCTAAGTGTTTCAGTGATGAGGTTGTCTGCTCATTTAATCGTCCTCTAAAACAAACCCTTGGTCCTTGACTCCTCTGTGACCAGATAGAGATTTCCATCTATGAGGACCGGGGCTCCAGTGGCTCCAGCTCAGGGAGCAGCTCAGTGTCCGGCAGTACTGCTCGATGACCGGGTACTTCCTAACTCCGAGTTCCCCTCCCCCGATCACTCATAATCCTTAAGGAGATCTTAGAACCATGTTTACTACTTCTGCCCTAAACATTTAGCTCATTTACCCTTAAGCTATGCTCACACAAAGGATTCACTCCTGATTCTTAAAATTACAAAAATATCAGCATTGTTTCCACATTCAGTGCTTTAAAAATGCACTTTAGTTGCAAATTCATGTGCATGAGTTAACACTAGTGATGTTCGATACCATGGATTTCCTTGATCCAATACCGAGTAAATTTCAGGCTGGTATCGGTGATACTGATCCGATACCAATTACTTGTACAAATACACTTAATGTCTGGAAAATCTAAAAAAAAAAAAAAAGTGTATTTCAAATCAGAACTTTATGAAGACCACAAGATATGAGAGTAATTATTGTTTGATTAAGAATTATTATAAAAATTCAAACTTGCTTATTCGTTAACATAAAACATGAAAATGCTGAACATGTAACACTTCAACAAAAGAATCCATGGATACTTTCACTCATTTACAAGTTGTTTTTTTTTTTATTAAGGAGCAAATACCCTTTTCCCCTTTAGTCTGTTCTGTTTTTTGCTCAGAACCTGCCTTTGAAAAAACTCTCTCTGCTGGTCCAGAATTGTCAGTCATTCCCAGGTATCATTCTGCTAGTTTGCTTAACCATGGGAAGGTCAGTTCATGTTCTTGCCACTAATCCAGCACAGACTGAGTGAGTCAGAGCTGACTGACGCAGTACTCACTCACTCAGGTGGAAGAAGAAGAAGTAGTTCCCAACAATCTGGTATCATTTGGAGGAAATCCCAATAGTTTAGCTACTTTCCACTGTGTTCCTGATATATATTACCTCCAATGACCAAAGTATCAAAAGAAACGATATTTTGATTTGTCAATTGATTCTAGAGTGTAAACATCTGGTATCGGAGATACCGATATTTCAGTATCTATCTTCACATCACTAGTTAACACATTAACTTTAGGATGCAGTGTCCCAGAGAAAACGCTGCTAGTAAGACTTTGTGTGACTGTAACTTTCTTTCTTTTCTGTCTTTGAAGTTATCTCTGCTAAATTAAATCTGGTGGGTGAGAAAGAAACTGATACAAAGATGTGACATAGAAAGAGAGGAAGGAAAATACGGAACCAGGAGTGAAGACCACAAGCCTCACCAAACCTCATAGTACCTCAGCCACTGCAGTTGCACCACATGGTCCAGGAAAACCACAACATACTGGGCCAACTGGAGAACTGGAGTCATTACCATCAACAATGCACATATGCACATAGGCTTTTAAGTATTATCTGCAGCTCTTTATGAGTTTCCAGACCTTAACAGATGTAGGAAGGATGTATTTAAAGGGCATCGCATTTTTTCATCTACCCAGAGCCCATATCTATTCTAAAAAAAAAAAAGCTGTTTCTCCTTCACTTCTGCTGTAAATCATGCTGTCTGGTAGCAGATGAATGTCCTCCAGTCCATCCATGTATAGAATGTAGCAGATCTTCCATATTTCTCACATGAAGCCTCTATTTTACATACAGACACATGCACAAAACTAAGAACTATCCTCTTGGTTTCAAAGAGCGAGACCAACTCTTCCTAAATTATGATTATGCAAAAAGATACTGTGCATCGAAAGCAACAGTAAATAGAGAAATGATGGGTCAAAAAGTCTTCCTGAATCATAACAGTCGTGTTTTAAACTAAACCAACCCATCTTTTTATTTATGAAAAAAAAAAAAAAAACACTTCCAAAGAACAATAACTGCCAAAAACTGGTCCACAAATGTGAATGTGTCTTTTATTTTGGTGACATTTTGTGCAAATGCAAACTTTCGTACTGCTTGTTGTTTGATACACATGGCAAAGAGGTAAAAACAATGTGTCAAATAAATACTGTTTCATCACAGCTGTGTAGTGTAAATGTTCTTTACATTTGTTTTTTCCCCTACATAATAAATATCTCTTTAAAAACGGTGCATGCTTTTACAATCTGGCATTAAAGTCCCTGATTTATTATATGTATATTATGTACAAAACTCCCATATTGTAATATTTAGACTTTAGCTTTGATTACAGCTTGCTTTCAGTGTGGCATCCTTTTGATACATTTATACAATATCACAACATTTATTTGCGATCATAACACTGCCCCCACAGGCTTGTACTGTAGGTACTAGGCATGCTGGGTAATTCCTTCATCCACCTCTATTCTCACTCTAATACGCCATTTCTCCAAAACACAGTCAATCTGGACTCATCAGACCACATGACCTTTCTCCAATGGAACAGTCCAATCTTTTTCTATCAAAATGAGAGGCTACTCACTGCATCATTTAAATAATATCTTGCAGTTGAAACACATTAATCACTGCAGTAAATATTCAATGGGTCAGGTTGTGTATGTGATTAACAGTCTGGTCACAAAACATTGGTTAGCACCAAAAAAAAAAATCAGTCACAGTCCAGGCAAACAGCACAGTAACTTACAACACATTTTTATCAAAGTGCTGAACCCTGATTCATTCATTTATTGACATTTCTATTTAAAAAGAACCAAGTGTAAAGACATTAGATTTTGCATTTACTTTATGTGAGATGGGACACCCTAAGAAGCTGAAGAGCTCAAGTACAGTAGTGGAAAAAAGTTTTCAGACACTTAAAATGCTCATTCATTCATCTTTTGAACCCACGGGGGTCACTTGGGGTCTATCCCAGCTACTTAAGGGCAAAGGTGGGGTACACCCTGGACATGTCACAGTTCATCGCAGGGCTATGGGCAATTTCAGATTAACCAGTTAACCTATCAGTGCATATATTTGGATGGTGGGAGGGAACCCACACAGATGTGGGGAGAACATCCAAACTCCACACCGAAAAGTCCTGCTATTGACTGGTGTTGGAATCAAACCCAGGACCGTCTTGCTGTGAGGCACACATGCTATCCACTATACTTGCTACATGCTATCCAATATACATGGGTTAATTTTACCCAATCTTAAATATTCTCATGAAATACTTGCTGAAAAATAATACTGAGAATTATTTTTTTGTGCGTTTTGTTATCAAAACCCCCCCCAAAACAAATATGTATTCTTTAGCGTTTCAACATATTATGCCCTGGATGCGTTTCATTATTTTGTTGAAACATCCAGTTTAGACCTTAGTGTAAAAAAGAGTGTGCAGAAAGGAGCATGGGGGTCTGGGGAATGACACGATACATGGCAGAGTTCAATGACTTAAGAGTGATTCTTAAATTATTAACCCAATATATCACAAATTCAAATGGTGTCCAAAAATCCTTTTCCACCTGTGTATGTTGGTATCACCGAGCTAAACCCTGCTCTCAAATGATGAGATTTGTCCAGAAAAACAAAAGAAACTGCTAAGATATTCTTCTGACTGGCTGAAAATTGAGTTCATTTACAAAATTGATTGAAAGTGAACTTTTTCAGGGCTTTAATTACAATAACAAAAATGGTGGATTTAATATTGAGGCAGGCTTTGTTTCTTCACGTGGAAGAAAACATGATACTGACCCTTAAACATGGAAAAATGACCACATACTCATGCAGGTTACCAGAGCAAACAGGAGATATACACAAGATGGAATCTGTGAAGAGGCAGTTACTGGGTGAACAGAAAACATCAAACAGGGCTGGATTTGCTAAATACGCTGTCTGAAAATGCAGTCTGTTTTTCACCCTGAAGGATGCCATCGGGTCAGATCTGCCAGCGCAGACAGAACCAAGACACAGTGCAATAAAACAGTTCTGAAGCAGGAGGCTTCAGTCAAGGAGATGGAGGTGGAGCGGAGACTGATGTAAAATGGAGCCAATGCTGCATTTGTGGAAGGAGAGAAAACAGATGAAGACAAAGGTGAAGAGACAGACTGGACACATGAGCACAAAGGACAAAGAGATGGACAAAAGGCAGTCATATAAATGAGCTCTAATACTAGACAATGATAATGTGACTCAATCTCACTGATTACCTCCGCCGAGGAGGTTATGTTTTTGCCGGCGTTTGTCCGTCTTTCCGTCAATTTATGGA
>JAPSES010000104.1:14057803-14070490 GCA_029822895.1 Maxillicosta whitleyi | reverse complement strand
AACTTTATACAAGACAGTTTAGTGTTGTATCTAAGAATATTTGCCTTCTTTCCAGAGGGGTTGTTGCAAGGATGTACATCTACAAAACCAGAGATATTAAGTCACTGTATTGCTTGGGGATAGAACTCATCAAAATTGATCTAAAAATACAGGCTTTAAACTGTTTCATAACTTGGTGGTAAATCAAAATGAAGGAGACAGACTGCACGGGGGTGTTAGTTCATGGGTTGGAGGGGAGGGGGGAGCTGAGGGAACAGAGAGAGTGCTACCCATATAATTGCCTGCTCCGCTTGGCAGTGTCTGCAGTGCGGTCGAGCAGTAGCATGTTGACTCACACACACCAGACATAGAAATATGCACGTACATATCAACTTGCGCTGCAGTGCCTCTGTAAAAACAACACACTTTAAATCCCCAACGTCGTTTACCCAACGTTATCCAACACTCTAAGTGCATTCTGGGAAAACACAGAGTGAGAGAGTGATGTAACTGAAAATCTGCGTGAACTGGGTGACTTTTATGAGCATCCCCAAAATTCACAGCAAGAAAATAAGCATGTTAAATGTAAAAACATATTCAGAAGCAGTTTTTAAAGTAATGGAAGTGAACCGCAGCATCAAGCCTTGGGCAAAAGGAAACAGGTCTTGACTTCTTTTAACCTGAAGAAAAGTGTCTTACTTCTCATGATCAACGACTCCGTGCCAGGTTTTTATGCATCTTTGAGTGCACGATACCTTGAGGTACAGTTCTGAGAAGAGCTGAGGCTCAGGAAAAGAGAGATAACTGGTTATTACACGGCATGAACGCAAAGCTGCTCGCCTGCAACAGTCGGTTTACTGAGGAGACGGCAGGTTGTCACCGACTCCACAAGTGTCTCTAGACGACTGCATTAAACCTCCATGGAACAAAAACTCAAAAGGGTCATAATGATGTACTTTCCATGAAATGTGGCTTTTAGCATCATTGCCACAAAGGAATTAAAACGTTTTTTGAAGAGGAGGAGGTGAAAAAAACAAAGAGCAGGGGGTGAAAGTCAATTAGAGGAACTGAAGAAGTAACTGTCAGCCTCAAAAGGAGCATGTGTTGAAACAAAGGAGCTTGAAAATGGCTTTAACGCTGGGTTTTTGTAAGCGCTGCAAAGTAGAAGAGTATTTAAACATCTGTAAAAATGTGCTGAGCAACTTAACAGGCAAAGACAAAAGCAGTCACACCAAGAAAACAACCACATGACCAGAGTGGGAAGTGCTGACACAGCAAAGGGTGTGCAGCAGGTTCAGCCGAGAGAATATTCTAGATTAGAGGATCTCACTCAGACCATAATTACAGCTGTTCAAGTGGACGCAAACCCCAGCGAAGAGCAGGCACCACTGTGGGTAGCACCAGGAAGATGGGATGGGACTGTTGTCACCAATAGACAAAACAGCTTATTGTCGCAAAGACGCTAAGATATATATTGAATTTACACACAAGAACCGTTTCCACGACACAAATATGTTCAAAATATGCAAAAACATATGGCAACAGATACCGACGGTGAACCTCATGCTGTTAGCTCTTTTAAAAATAAAATAAAATAAACTCAGCCGTTTACGGTCAGAGGACAAAAATGCAAATTGCTTATCTGCCACATAACTGGGTGGAGGTTGACAAAGAAAAAAACAACAACAAAACAACATTCTCTGCATTGATCCTGCTTTAAACCCAGAGGTGAGAAGTAATGAAGTACAGTGAAGGACAATTTTTGTTTTTTTGCTCCCTACATTTTGACACAAATGTGTATTTTCTACTCATTACATTCACAAAACAAACTCGTTACTTTGGTTTTAATGCATTTATGATGAATTGCCCATTTACTTATTAAGGCTGATTTCAACTTAAATGGATCATGCAACAGTGATGGATGGAGCGATAAAAGGTGCAAAAAAAGAAAAGAAAAAAGAAAATTGAGGAGAAAAGTATATAAATACACTGTGGTGTGACACTGAAGACTGGTTAGCACATTGGAGCAAATTTCATGTTAGTCTTTTTAAACTATATTGATTTTATTTTATTATAAGTTACAAATGTTTCTGTATTTGTCGTACATTAATATTGTGTAAGTTTCAGTTCCTTTTTTGTCTGGTAGAAATCTCCTTTAAATTCTTACCTTTTACTTTACTTTTTCCCTTTTGACACATATTTGGATAAAGGATTTCTGCTTTAACCCATAAACATCCAGTCATTTTTAATATTATCCTCTGTATGTTGTGTTTTTTCAGTATAAATCATGCACTTTTCTGTGTTGAATTTTCTTATCATGTACTGTAGATGTTCATAAAAACTCAGATGAAAAGTTGAAAGTTATTATATAAAAACACAGAAAAGTGAAGAAAAGGCGACTTTTTCCAACAAAATCAAGTGTCTCCGTCCACTGTTATTGATCCAACTCTATGGATTTTACTGGTGAATTAATGTTGTAGAAGATGATGGTGTTTCTGTGTTCACTATGGAGCCTCTGAACATCCAAATAGTTCATATCTGATGGCCATGAACTGTATTTCACACTAATTATTTCAATGTGTTGATAGGTTTAATGCTTCAGAAGTTATTCAGTACATGATTTGGTTGGCGTCAGCTGTTTGGGTCTTTATGGGTTAAACAAGCCCCTTTCCACTGATATAATAATACAATTTCCCCAGATATCTTCCAGTTATTCACCAGTGTTGCTGTCAGAATTAGATTTAGAAAAATGAAAGTGGATATGACAAATGTCTTTTACTAAAAAAATAAAAAGTCTTTGCGGCTTCTGAGTCTTTAAAGGGCTCTCTGAACGCCTTCACTGATGCTAAAACAAAGAAAAACAGGTTGAATTGATGATCTTCGCCCTACATTTTTTTTCCTCCCAAACCTGAGAAAGTCCTGGCAGATGTGTGAGAGAAGAGAACTATTAATTTCAAAGCCTTGGCTGTCGTGGTGAACGGGGCAGCCGAGGAAAAGCAGCCTGTTTTCTGTGAGCTGAGTTGAACACAAGGGGTAATTATTGGTGACACGGACAGACAGATGGTGCAGGGCTGGCCAGTGGTCAGTACAGCCGTCCTGTTAGCCAAGCCATAAAAAGACCTCTGTGGGCAGACAGACGGACACACACAGACGGACGGTTGTGTTTGTGTGTGTGTGCGCACAAGTGTGTGTTTGCATGTTTATTTGTGTGTGCATGTGGATCTTGGATATAGTTTGTGTAAGGTCTTGTAACATGCTGTGCAATGAGGTTGGAGGCGGAATGTATTTGGATATGTGTAAGTACTGACGGCTTTGAAGGTTTGTGGAGGTGATTCAGGGGGTATTTATGGCTAAAGTTAGACGGATGAGGTGGATTTATGGAGACAAAAGCAAACAAATACCCTGACATTATTAGTAGAGCACATTATTTGCCTTTACTGAACAATGTAAGTGAGTATGAAGTCAAATAACAGCTACAGCTACTCACCTCATTTCCTTTCAGGCATTCTAACCACTAATTTCTGTACCTTAAAATATATTTTACAGTTTACTTATGGCTTTATCCTATTAGGGTTTTGTAAAAGCCATAATAATTATGTCTTCTTCTGAGATTTTAGTCATTATACCAAAACATTTTAAGTAAAATTGGAAGCAAACTTATGAAACAAAGGTATGAAGTATGTACGTTTCCATGAACTGGTTTGGAGTAAATGGGCTGTGGTGTTACCAGTAGGTGACGCTGTAAGGTGTGTTCCATGTTTGAATGAACAGAGTAGAAAATGCAGAATGTTCTGATGCTATTTTCTGACTGGTTCCTATCATTCCGTTGTACCTTTTATACTAGACATGTTCTCACACTTTAACAGAATAACTGGGAAAGCACAGGGAACAAATAAACAGTCGCCTCATGAACAAAAAGCTTTTTTTCCCCTAAATTGTGGAGGGGTTGATTGGATTGTTTCCATAAACACTTTCCATTGCAAAATGTAAACATGGAAACATTGCTTTTGATCGTTAATTTTAGGTTAATATGCACTTTATCCACTTATGAAGAGGAAGAATAGGGTTAATAGTTTCTTAAAAAATAGGACATTTCCCCACCACATTCCAAGAAACTTTAACTACAAGGACTTTATTTACCTGGGTAAAATAATTCCAGTAAATCTGTGTGGTTTGTGTTTTCACAGCATCTCAAAGTTCCTGGAAATGTATTGAAATCAGGCTCAGTCCTTTTGAGTCATTAACTCTAACTGCTTCTGAATTTCTTTTGAACATATGCAGCAAATGGACTTTCTTCCACCCACTTCTTGTAGCTTCTCTTATTTTGCTCCATTTTCCAAATGATAAAAACACAGATAAAGTGAAGCTTGTAGAAACAGAATAAACATGTTTTCAGGCTCCCACTAGGTTAAAGCTGAGTATGACTTTTGTCACCAATTTTTTCATCAAATATGTAAAACTCACAGCCTAAGTATCACATATCCATTAGTCTTTCTGTGATTATGCACCTAAATCTTTTCCCTCACGGTGAACAACTTCTAACTGTACTCCATGACAGTTCTTTTGTTACATACCCGACCGAAATGTCGCTCAAACCTTTTTGAAAACTTTGTTGTGAAGTGCATTATAGGAATATGAATTCCACGCATGCGTCAGAATTACGAAAAGGCCTAAGTAACTGTTTCAGTTTTGGTTTGGGATATAAAAAAACATGCAACTTGTGATGGAGTACAGTTCAAAAATTTTCACCGTAAAGGAAGTGATTGAGGTGCATAATTATGGAAAAACAGATTCATGATATGTACATTGTGAACATTGTGGGTGAATGTAGTGTGGAACCTACTAGTGTGTTCCACCAATCAGCGTTCTTGTGGGAAATCTGATCCCTACCATTGTTTCATAGAAGGTTTAGGGTTAAAATTAAGTGTTTTAGAGTGGAAATGCTGATAAGATTTAAAAAAAAAAAAAAAAAAAAATCCAGATAAAGTAAAAGTTCTTGGTGTGGAGATGATGAAACTGACCTTCTTTCCAGTGTATTGGATAGCTTTGTTGGTGATGTAAGCTAATGAGCTACATTTTTTCTTCATTAAAATAACAAAATGCTGTTTGTATTGAAACACATATTGGACTGGAATCATTGACGACTATGTTTCAGCTCCTCAGAAATTCAGGAAACCTTTAAAAATGTTCAGTTACAGAAATTAGTTTAACAGGTAGCATAGGACAGACTTTGGGCTGATATAGGTACACTGCTCCATTAGCTGAATGCTACATGTTAATTTGTTCAATACAACATAGAAAAGGTGACCACTTTAATGTAATTGGATACAAAGTACTAAATCTGAAAATGTAATGTATATATTTTCTTAATATTTTGCATTTGGTAATAAAGATTAAAACATTTCCAGCAAAAACAACTTTCGTATGACAATAAAGTCAGTTTATTTGGATGTAACCTCTTCTTTTTAACTTAGTAATTGTTACTTAATTGCATACTTTTTTTTTTTTCCCCCAGAACAGTTATATTTATTATGTAAAGATTTCAAGTCACTATTTACTCCTCAACACTGGCTAGGTATGATCAACCATGTCATTTTAACACTGTTTGCTTTTCCCCTTTTATAATCCTTGACTAATAACACTGACAGAGACACTCACACTCTGATTTCACAGAGCTTCCTAATTATATGAGATCAGAAACCATGTAAGGGAGGTTTCATGTACAGACACACACCATGATGATGATGATAATCTTGTAGTCTGGATCTGACATTAATAACATACTCTGTGGGACTATTTTAAAGTCTGCGCTGTGGCCCACTCAGCCGACGGGGCAGACAGGCCTGGTGGACAGCCTGGCTTTGCTGATGCCACAGTGGACATGTCAGCCAAGTGTGGTTTTACTAATGACAGCAATTGTGGTTAACCTCTACTACAGGGGGGATGGAACAGCGATCTGGGCATGGACCTGTCTAATCCACGGAGGGATGTGCAGCTCCACCGCACTTTTCCGTCCCTTTCACTAATACTCTTTCTATCTGCCTCTTTCCGTCTTCTATCTGCCACGCTCACATACTCACCTGTAGGCCTGTTGGTCAAACGCCTCTGCTGATGGGAATCCTAACATGCCACAGACGACTCGGCTGCTGCTGAGGTCCCATCCATGGGTACACACGTGACGCCACCTCCCAGCATGCTTCACTTCCAGCACTCCCTCTGTCACCAGACCGCCATGGTTGCCGGTGAGCACAGGTCGTAGTCGAGCCTCCTCTAAGTGAACCGTCTCAGATCCCTGTCCACAACAACACAGTATTAGGGTCACTGATAAAAAAAAAATTCATGTGGCTTATTAATTTTGCCCTTCATGTACTGTAATGGATTAGATTTTTTTTTTTTTTTTTTTTTTTTTACAGCATCTTTCAAGTCACCCAAAGCGCTTTACATTATTCATTCACTCTCACATTCCTTCTCTAGTGGTGGTAAACTACATTTGGAAGCCAATTTGCGCCTCCGACCACCACCAAACATTCACTGGAGGCAAGAAGGGTGAAGGACACAACAGACTGACTAAGATAGTGTGGGATTCGAACCACTAACCCTGCGGTTACTGGACGACCCACTCTACCTACTGAGCCCGTTTTAAGGTGTTACTCCAACGGCAACCCACTTCAACCAAAGTATTGTCATGAAACCTAAGAATTAATGTGCCTGGGATTTGATGGGGATTTAGGAGGATCCAATTCCAAAAGTTAAATTCAATGAGGTCTTTAAATCTACTCTATGGATCCACTATATTTGTACAGTGGTCAGTAATGGACTATTTTCTCCCTTTAAATGGCAGGTAAGATCCAGTACTCTAGTGTTTTACTGTCTTGTTGCTGTTAATCTTGCTTTAACCAACAAACCATAATGGATAAACCAAACACTGAGTCTGACAAGAACATTGTTCTGTTTTTGTGCCGTTAGTGGCCAATCTGAGGAGTACTTATGTGGTTATAATCTGGAACTTCACTAGATATCATTGTATCTTACACACCAAACCTTTACAGTTTGTTTAGTTTGTAAGACACTAACAAGCTTGTGTGCTTACTCAAAGTTTTTGTCGTAATCTGCGTTATGCCGCGAGATGGTCATTTCTTGATGTGCTAGTGCTGCACAATGTTGCTGCTGTAGAGGAGCAGAGGAGAAGTTTTGGGAGGGAGAATAGAGATTTTGACTCATTTCTTCCACGTAGATATCAGTGCACAGGCTGTTGTTATCATCGATATAAGCAACCGAGACAAACTTTAGCCTTGAAATGGAGTCACCTCATGTCAACAAGTGACCAGCTCTCAACACAAAACTCAGAAACAGACCCCACGTAAATTTTAGCCTACGTACATACTGACCCTTTAATGGAAATGACTTAATCACTACGGAACATGTGATCAAGGCTAATGCAATAAGGTTGTATCCTATGTCTCTGATCATGTTGTGCTCTAATCATTGCACTCTCTAATCATCCACATTACATAGGCAGCAGGAAGGAAACCAACAGAAAACAGAGAATGTGTTTAATGCGTTGGGATATGTGCCACGGTGATTACAAAATGGTAAGGAAAGTGTAAACTCTGAAAGTTCAAAGGAAAGAAAGTCAAACACAAGTGATAAATGTCTTGCAATTTCCTCTGGGCTTTTGCACATCTAAAAGCTGGGGCTGCTCGTCTACTGGTGGTTGGATGTTAAACCTCAGGCCCTGCTGGTGCATACGAGCTGGATCTGGAGAAAATCTGGTTTTAGGTTTGTCTCTAATTATACATGCCTGCTGGCCTGTGGCTCCACAAATTACATTTATGTATGAGAGTCTCAATAAAGCAGGGGTGAAGCACTTCTTTGGATGTGTATGTCTATGTGCACATGTGGTTTTTTACCTGTGTGTATTGAGCATCGGTCTCCAGTCCCATGTCTGGATAAACAGGCTCTGGCTCAACATTATTCCCACTGAGCTGCTGCTGTCTTTCACTCCGCCGTTCAGACTGGAGGTGGGAGTGTGGCGGTGGCTCAGACTGCCTGTTCACCTGCGCCTCTGCCTCCCGTCTCACAGCTTGCGGACTGGTCCTGGACGTCTCCTGTCTTTGCCTGTAGGCTGCACCGTTGATCAGATGAGAGGGCAGCTGGTGGCCTTGAGGCACAGCTGGGTTGGTCTGCTGGCCTGATCTAGAACCACCTCGATTCCTTCGCAAGATCTGGATCTCATGGCCATTTTCCTGTGGTGAGATGCTGCTGCGGCGAGAAGAAGGCTGGCCGCGACGGAGGGCGATCTCATGTCCTCTTGAAATGTAAGGGGAGACAGGGCCTGGGTATGCAGGTGGGCTTTGGGAAGGCACGGACTGGGCTGGTGGTGGGTTCCCCTGTCTTGGTTGGTTGGATGAGGTGGTCTCATCCACTGCTGGGAAGTCAGGTCTCCTGTCTCGGCTGCAAATGACCCCCAGGTCCTCGGCGTGGGTGCAGTCATGGATTCCCCAACCATTGGAGCGACAATCTGCTATAGAGAGCTCGGTACCTCTACAGTGCACATTGTCCATCCAGATCAGACCTGATGTAAACAAAGACGTTCAACCGACAGAAACAGAACAATAAAGACTTGAATCTTTGCCTCTGACATACAGTGGAGCACAAAAAAAAAAGGATACACTCAAATAAAGGACAAGTATTGGACCTAAGATTTTAGATCCTATTAAGGGTGAATCTTCAGCTAAAACTGTTCATGTCAGAGTTTTGTTGTTTTATTTTAATTGTTCATGTTTTTTTTTAAATATTAATAAAATATTTAATTGTTATATGCTTTGCTTCATATTGTTTAAAATGTTGTGCTACTCAGAGATCATCATGTTGTGAGCATAAAGAAGAGATGAAGTAAAATCTAAATTAAACTTAAAAAAAAACGTTATTGTCATCTTGTTGAATAAGAACTCCCATTGCACTCATTTAATAAAAAAGCCACTGCACTGCAATATTAAATAGAAAAGTAAATGAACTAAATAAACATTAAATCACCAAATCAGTCTCCAAGTGTGTGTTTTCATTGCCTTTTACATCTTATTCATCATGTTGTTGCATCTTATACATTTTAATCTTTTTACATCCTGCGTTTATGTATTTTGCTTTTTTTTTATCTTTAATTTTTTCTTCCTTTTTTTTTAACCTATTGTTATTTTTTATTTCCTTTTTGTTGGGTCTTTCATCTTCTTTTTATCCTCATGGACTTCATGTTGGTGTGTCTTATGTCTTTTACATTTGCATCTTGTTGCTTTTGTTTTGTTTTTATATGTATTTTACTAATTGTTTGTTTTAAACTTTGACTCAGGACCAAAAACCTTTAAACTTGAATGAAATAGTGACTTGACATTTACCATAATTGTTGATATTGGAGATTTTTGACAGGATTTTTGGACATATCCATCAATACCATTTTTTTTTTGTATATATGCTGCATTCATTTAACATAAATAAATGTGCTTGGCTGAGGACATACCTTCTCCTTCACCAAACTTGGCACTGTGTGCCCACGTCAAACCACTCCGAAAACCCAGCTGTCGGCATACCACAGTAGCCAGGTTCAGATTCACCTCATCATCACACACTGTGCCCCATACTCCATTGTAGAGCACCTCCACACGTCCCTCATTTTCCCCACGGCGGTCCTTGCCTGACAGACGTACGCGTCCGTTCTGTGCAGACACTAGAGGAGGGTAGAACAGAAGCAGGAGGAGGAGTGTGGACAGGGAGCTGAGGCACAGCATCCTGGAGAAGAAAAGAACAAAGTGAAGAGGTGCTGATGAGATCATATGGACATGAGGTAAAACTAGGGTAAGACAAGGAGAATGGTCCAGAAAGCAGATAAGGTACATTTGAAGCAGGAGCCCCCAAATAAATATGCATACAGGACCACAAAAATCCCCAAATTCACACAAAGCCATGAAAGTCACATTCCATAGTCAGAGAAAACATATAATTACAAACTTCTCCTCTAACCCTAATGGGACATTCCACAGTAAAAGGAAAGATTGATAGATGTTTTTATCCTTTATAATAATTAGAGTCATTTAAAGGACAGTCAGAGGCTTGTGAAATACTGTGAAAACGTGGCCCTCAGTCTGAACCAGTCGGGGCCAGGGAGTAGTAACCCAAGCTAAAAGTAGCCTCTCCATCCAGCCAACGGAAACTCTGGCTTTCCACAAACCCTCAAGCTTAGCTGCATGTATTTAGCCAACAGACACAAAAGCAAATAAACACTGTCATAAAAATGTTCTCACACATAAATAAAGCACCAGGTCTGCATCTGTTAGAGCTGTTTGGTTAAGGAGCAATGATTAATTTGTCCAGTCTTAAGACCAATTTTTCCTTCTGAAGAGATGAAAAATGATTTGAAGAAATGATGAAATGACATCACGGAGAAAAAAAAAGTGTCATCAGGTGTTTAATTATTTGGATAACACAACTCACAAATATGCAACAGCCCTATTAATAGGTGCAAATCAAAGCATTTATCCAAACCGATATGAGCTGCAGTAAAGTTGACAGAACAAAAGCTGGTTGAGGAGTCAAATCTTATAAAAATGTTAAAAGGTAAAGTTAATATTATTGGCAATATAAGGCAAAATGAGAAAAAAAAAAAAAGAGTCAAAAAAGAAAATGCTGAAGTTGAACTCACCTATCTGTTGATCTCAGCCTGGAGACACTGAGAAAGCAGGGAGAAAGCCCTGGAGGAAAAGAAGGCAGTGAACTTGGACCTGCTCCTGTCTCTCTATTCTCCTCTTCTCCCTCCCTCTTTCTTTTTCTGTCACTCCCTCAGATGTGCTATCCATCCCGCCCATTCCCTTGATTTGAGCGACTTTTTTCTCATTGTCATTTTCTGTCCTTTTCTTAAATCACCTATCACCCATCAAAGAAAAGAAAACGTCCCATGGAAATCAATTAAAACTCAAAGGAAACCAAATGGAATTGTTTTGATGGCCTTTAAGCTATTAAAGAACAGAACTGACTTTTTCTTTTTTTTTGACTGTGTGAGAATAAGACTTTTATTTTATTTTAGTTTATTCTGTCATTGTAGTTTTATTAACACCTGAAAAACATAAATCTGTTAGAAGATGATCACATGACTGCCTCCTTATAAACAGACGTGTAAAAACACCATGAATAATACACTTCATAAGCATTTTTTTGTTTGTTTGTTTTGTGTTGCACCATCTTTGTCATTTAACATGTCAGTTTTGGTGAATACTCATTTATTTGATAGAGATAAAATGTAATTTATTAGTGAATACTCGATATTTACAACTAAAATGTCAGTAAATGTTCCTTTTCTGTAGCACAGACTATTAAAACACAACTACAAAAGTAACATATAAATGCTTTATTTTATTTGATGGTGTCTGTGCAGCCTAAATGATGTGTTCAGACACACATCAGGCTAATGTGCTCCCTCTAGTGGTGCGAAAAAGTGCAACAGAAGAATTCCTCTCAAACAGGTCAATAATGTAGCTTGAAATGAACTTTTGTCATATTTTCATGGTCATCAGATTTAACCCATTTCGACATTCGGAGACTCCATAGTGAACGTGAACACCGTCACCTACTGCTACATTAATTCACCAATAAAACCCATGACATTTGACAAATGACAGTGGCTGTAGATGCTTATTTTCATGTCGAGTTAATGACATTTTTTTGCGGAAAAAGTTACTTTTCATTCAGTTCTTTTAGTAATACTTTTGGATTTTTTCCTCATTTTTTTGTAATCTTTTTTCTTTTTGCATGATCTGTGAATTAAATATATAGAAATGCCTGATTTCTACTGAAAAATACAAAATGCAGAGGGCAATATTATGATAAATGGTGATAAATCAGTTAGGAATGTGTTGATGTGATGAGAAAATGCATTTGGAATACATAAATAGTTCTGGGTGTTTAATAATTCAGATTTAATCAGTGAAACCCTTTGAATTTATTGGTATTATAAAAAAGACTAAAACAAAGCAGAAAGAGGAAACATCAATGCATTTTCATCACTTTCAACAACACATATCCTATATCACATGCTACAAATAAGAAAAAAAAAAAATAGACACATTCACCAGTTTACCATTTTGATAACCAATTTATACCCTTAAAGAAATACCCAAGTATGATCAAACAGAAATTATGCAAGCGGTGCATGAAATGTTCCATCAGTTTAGTGCTTTATTATAACATCAAATTAAAAAAAGAAATAAAAATTGAAAAGAATATGGGTAAAACACACAGATGAACACAATGATCTCCATTCCCTCAAATGCATCATTGACCGTTGTTCGTCTAAAGCGGGTAGAATCAGGCGGGTTCAGGATTACTGAGGCAGCCCTTTGGCAGCTCTGTGTCTAGAGGTTTACTCAACCCCTCGGAGCTCAGACACACCTGGGATGGACCGGTCTGCCAGCCAGGCTCCGTCACGGTCTAGGGTCGGCAAACATCATTTACACCACAGGTGTCAAACATACGGCCCGGGGGCCAAATCAGGCCCGCTGTAGGGTCCAGTTTGGCCCTTCAGATGAATTTGTGAAAAGCAAAAATTACCCAAAGACATGAACAATCAGGTTCCACATTCAGACCAATTCAATCTCAAATGCAGAACCAGTAAAATACTAACACAATAACATACATAACTAGAATGGCACCTCCCCCAAGTGC
>JAPSES010000104.1:14030323-14041096 GCA_029822895.1 Maxillicosta whitleyi | reverse complement strand
CCCCCCCGCAGATCTTTCAGTAACTGAATGTGCTCTTCCTCATGACTTGAACCTCGCACATGGTGGGTGATCTGGTGCCACTTGTCACACAGTAATAACTCAGGTCCGCTGCAGTGGATTCCATTTGATTCTTGGTGTGACAGTTGGTTATCTTATCTACATCTATCACAAGTGACAGGGAGGCTTTTTCTATTTAGTTTAATTCTTTATAGCTCCAGCATCTCCACAAAGTCTGGTACAGGATGATCTGTCTTGTTTTCTATGTGTTTACATCCCAGCAGTGAAATTTTACCTCACAGAAACCAAGACAGAAAAGCGGTGTGATACAGATGTAGGTTTATACTACCATCCAGTGGCCAACGTACTCACATGTACCTTAGGAACAGTAGTCTTCTATCAGTAATAGTAAATAATGTGTGGCATTTTTGGTCAATACTGCTATACAATCATAACTTATGTTAATCTTTTTAAAACCTACTGTAGTCTTACATGTCAGATAATGCCTGAATGTTCCTCTTTGTCCCTTAAAAAGCAAATGTAATACTTCATACACTTTCTCCACATGTTTTGTGGCGTGAAAACACATTTCTGGCTTTACAGAATAAGCAGATAAACTAGACTGTGTTTTTTCTCTTAAATCTTGACTAAATGGTTT
This sequence comes from Maxillicosta whitleyi, assembly GCA_029822895.1. Taxonomy (NCBI): domain Eukaryota; kingdom Metazoa; phylum Chordata; class Actinopteri; order Perciformes; family Neosebastidae; genus Maxillicosta; species Maxillicosta whitleyi. The sequence continues at coordinate 14,040,441 of JAPSES010000104.1, read as the reverse complement.
TGTTTTGCAGTGTTGTACATGTACAAAACCTGTTTAATGTTTTACAATGAAATATGGAATTTGATTCCAAAAGTATTTAATAAAAAATAAATAAATCAATAAAAAAAAAAAAAAAACCAACATTGTTTCTGAATCTAACAGGAAAAATAATATTAAGAGGCACATTTTTCATTATAAATCTAATCATATTTTAAGAAGATATACATATGGTTGCTCTATATATTCTAGATATTCCAGCAAATACTGCTTAAGATTTAACCAGTAACAAGTTAAAACCATTGTTGCTCCATGAGCAGGATAAGATTTTCATTATTTTAAGAAGGAAACAACTCATTTGTTCTCTCAATGTAAGAATATTAATTGCATCTTACTCTCTTAGACTATGTTCAGACTGCAGGCAAATGTGGCCCAAATCCGATTTTTTTTTGCCCATATAAAATGTATTGCTGGGTGTCAGGAGTTTATGTGACCTGCATCTGATCTGCTGTATCTGAAAGATAGTTTGAACAGTACAAATCCAATTTTTTTCAAATTCGATCCATGGCATTTTCATTTGTGGTTTTAAATCCAATACCTAGCCAATATTTGGAATGTGACTTCCATCTGAATGACCAGGTTATGTTTATCCCATAAATGTACATATGATTTATCCAACCACAGTAAACACAGTGCATGCCTGCGTGGTCACATATTACATCTGGACCTCTTTCACACATGCAGGTCATTTCATGAACGCGTTCAGTTTATACTTAAAACTGATACGAGTCGCATTTAACATGTAATATGAGCCAAAAAAAATCTGATTTCACCAAAAAAAATACAAATTCTTCATTAAAACCTGCTGTCTGAATGCAGCCTTAGTCTAACTCTGTTTGTAATATGCACAGTTTACAAAAATTTCCTTCTGGTTTTAAGAGCTTTCAAAAGCTTGTCTTCTTTTCTAGTAAAATGTGCATTTTTTTTTTTTTACTTAATACAAGATAAGTTGATTATATTTAAGAACATTTGGCTCCTGTTTTTGCATTGTGGACAAACTTGATAGTACAGTTTTGTTTCCTAATTTTTAACAAACTAAAATATTCACCAAGTATTTATTAAAAAAAAGCTTAAATACTCAAGTTGCATCCCCAAGTGACAGTATAATACATGAACAAATGAAGGACTTTGAAAATGATAAAGCAAACACCATTCATTTATTGGTATAATATTTCATAATACTGTATAGGTCTCCTTCTGTTAAATACATATGTACTAAGCCTGTGTATCTATAGGCAGGCATTTCACATTCAAGTCCAGGTTCAGTGCAGCGATGACCAAACATCTTGTCGTGACACAGACGTGGACGTGGAGCAGAAAGATAAGCTGCCGCTCACTTCATCACTTTTGAAACTTTTCGTGTTATTTCTAATAATCTCTCCCGTCGTCCGTTCTCTGACACCCACTGGATTTAATTAAGTGATCTCCCTGTTTTGTAGATGATTGCCTTTTCCCCCCGTTATGGTTGAACCTCATGGTGGTCTCCCTGAGATCCTCCTTCGTGGCGTCAACAAGAATCTTCCAGGAATGCATTGTGGGTCAGCTGTAGAGACAGGCACACGGGTCTGATAGGGTACAATCAGTGATCAGTTTAGGTCCAAATTGAGACAGTATCTTAGATCCCAGATCATGTTGTGGCTTTGCCTGAAAGGGACAGACAACGTATCTAACAGGATCAGATGTGCTGTTGAGCTTGCAAAGGTACCAAGGCAATGCAAAATAGGTAACATCATGTATATAATCTATATAGAAAGAACTACCTGAGTCAATTAGTTCTTGAACAGTGCTGGATGCTTTGTTGAATCGTAGTTTAATGCTCACACCTGGACTGGATCTGTAGTGATTCCACTGTGCCAAGAAAGCTCAAGATACTATTTGACTCATCTGAAAAAGAGGATTTATCGGAGGAACTCATCTCAGGTGCTCTGTACGTAGAGTGTGTTTGGAGTCTCGGGGGTGGGATGCATTCATGCTTTTGTCGGTGAAGCAGCAATGGGAAGGATCCTGGTGGACAATCAAACAGTGTGGCTTCATCCCAGTCATGAGGAACAGTTGTGTCTCTGTGGTCAGACGTGGTTCAGACGGGAAAAGGCATCGAAGAGACCCTGTCAGTGTGGTGGCGTACGTCTGTGCATGATGCGAACACGGGCATGTGTGCGTGAACGTCTGTGCATAATATTTGTGTCTAAGTGCACCTGAGTGAGTGTTTGAGTGTGTGTGTGTGTGTGTGTGTGTGAGTGCGAAGTTGTTTTTCTTCAAGAGTTCAGGTTTAATAGCAGCTGATGTGTCTTTGGACAGACACAAATACATACATCCAATCCAATTTGTTTTCCACTTCAAGTATGCACAATGACATCAGACCAGGATCTGTACGGGTTCATTTACACCAGTCTCATTGTAGTCTGGAGTCGACGGACGCTTATCCGAAAAAAGAAAAAAAAAAATCAGTCCTGTCCATGAGCAGGTCAGGGGGGTTTCAGAGGAAAGGGTTGTGGCTGTGTGTCTGTGCCTGTGTGTGGGTACGGGACGCCTGACGAGGGGATAGGGGCAGCAGGGGCTGTGGGAGGTTGGAGGGGAGGTCCAGGATTCCAGCAGGAGGCTGTGTGAGAGATGAGGGGAGGATGGGGAGCTGGTGGGCCAGAGGGAGGGGTAGTGAAGGGCTGTAGGAGAGCATGTGGGGGGGCAGCGGTGAGGTGGACGATGGCCGCATCTGGTTGAGGGTAAGGCGAGGCTGATCACAGTGGAATGGGTTGGTGGGAGACGGAGCGCTCAGACCTGAAAAAAACAGAAGTTGAGATTGGACAACATCTCAGCAATTAATATATGAGCAGATGATTTAGTGCAAACTGTTGCCCAAGAAAAGAAAATAATATTAAAGCAGAAAGAAAGAGAGCACCATCCATCCACTCACCGAATTCATGAAGGTAACAACATTTATATGTCCAGCTAAGATTTTATTTTGCAGTGTGGAAGATAATGATCCAAAGAACCAACTAAAATTAGAAAGAATCATTCGTACATCTTAAGATATAGTGATTTTTTTTACAGGAAAACTGTCTACTGTAATAATAATAATAATAAGAAGAAGAAGAAGAAGAAGAGCAAGAATAAGAAAAGCAAGAGAGTCTAAAGTGCCTTGACCTTTGACCTTTGAGTCAAATAGCAGTAAGTTAAAAATTAAAATCATTAAATAAAAGGTACTTTCAACTGTGTGGTGAATGTCCTAAACCTTAACCCTCAAAAATCCTCAAAATTAGTTCAACGTTGCTGCAGAAAATGTAGTGTTTATGTATGTAAAAATGTTCCCACCACTTTATTATGTTCTACCTAATATCTCTAAAATCTTTTTGTCACTACAGAGACATCATCAATCTACACAGACAGGGATACAAGATTTGTCCATAAAACAAAAAACTTAATAATTTACTGACATCATTAACCCATAAAGACCCAAACAGACACCATCCAACAAAACCACCCATTGATCTAAACTGTTTAATACCTGTTGATCCACTAATCCTATCTATACATGTAAATAATTGGTGTAAAATACGATTTGTCATCTTTTTATGGTCATCAGATATGACCCATTTGGATGTTCAAAGGCTCGATAGTTACCATGGAAACACTGTCATCTTCTATGACGTGGATTCACCAGTAAAACCCATGGAGCTGGATCAGTGGACGGACACACTGAGTTTATGTTTAGTCAATGACATTTTTGCTGAAAAAGTAACTTTTTTCCAAATGTTTTTCTGATTTTATATAATAACTTACATGATCAGTGAATTAAATATAGGAAAATACACAATTTACACCACAAAAAACTCAAATAAAGAGGATAATATTAAAATGAATGGTGACAAAATACTTTAAAAACGTCAAAGTTAGACAAAAATCCATTTGGGAAATGCCACAAAACTACCACTGCGTCTTTATGGGTTATATAAACAACTATTTTGAACATTATTTTGAGTTTCAGTAGGCAACAGAAAGATTTTAGTAAACTTTATGATTATGATTTACACTTAAATCCCTCTAAAATGTTTTTTTTTTTTTTTTTTGGTGATGGTATGGTAGCTTGGATCAGCTGAAGTAAATATCTCAGGTAAAATATGTGTGTGAGCTCAGAGTTATTACCTGAGAGGAAGGGGTTGTTATGTGTCTTGTTGGGCGGGTTGGGGGGTATCAGGGCATCAAGGTTAACCAGTGAGGCCCCTGTAGGTCCGAGGAAGGCCTCTGGGGTCCGACACACTCGTGTAGGGGGGGCGCTGAGCGGGGGTGCTAGCCGGGACAGGCCAAACATCTCTGGGCTGGCGGACTCTCGCCCGTTTATTTGAGGTTTTACTGGAGGGTCTGATCTGAAGGGGTCAGGCATGGAATCAGTTCCAGCAAAAGGGTCGGAGTCAACTTTTACCCCGAACAGCTCTGCATCTGCGTCAACAACAACAACAACAAAAAAAGAGATGAGAGTCAGAAATGTAAACAAAACTGATGTTTTATAGGCATTTAAAATGTTCCCCAGTGTAAGTAAATGAGAGAAGATAAAAAGATTTTAAAAATTCATTCAAAATTTGAACTTTGACCTACTTTTCCCAAAATGTAATCAGATCTATTCTGGGTCACTGGCAATCTATAAACCCAATTTGGTATGGATTTAACCAATAGTTTTGCCACTAGAGTTTTAAAAGAAAAAGCAAATAAAAAAAAACGAACCAAAAACAATAGCCCTCGTCTCCTCTTTTTTTTTGGGGGGGGGGGGCAATAAGACAAGTGTACAAAAACACACACTTGTACGTCTCATTTGGATTATCCCAGCTGCTTTAGTAAAGTGAGTGATGCAACATGCAGCAGATCCACAGAGCGAACTCCTTTTAGTGAAATGATGTAATTAAAACATTTTTTTCATTAAATATGTTTTCACCAGATTTCATCTCCTGTCATTTATGTTTGAAGTTACTGTGCCTGCTGCTCACCAAAATCATAAGCTCACAACGTTCTGTGTTTTTAATGTTTTAATAGCCTCTCCTGCTGTCTTTACCAAATCTGCATCATGTACGTTTGGCTTTGAAACATCACATAATCCACTCGATTTATTATTGTAGTACTTTACACACAAGCCCATGAGTGTGATCTGATGATTCATTTGTTTTGTTTTCTTTTTGTTTTTTTTTGTTCAGCCACCTCGTTGCTGTCAAATACACCACAATCTGTCCTCAAATTATTGTTGTATCTCACAAACATAGTAAAAGTGAAATATGATATCATGAGCTTTACAGTCCAGATCTTGGTGCGCAGCTGTTAAACCACCCCTGTTTAATCCATTATACATTTAATACACACTTAATATATTAAATAAATATCAGTATATGACAGGTGACCATGAGCACATTAATATGTAAGTTATTATCTATGCTGCCGTCCATGGGCAAATACTGACATCTGCAGTATTACACTGAAATTATATCATTTTTTTGTGTATTTAATGACTTTTTCAGTATTTTGTGCAGCTTTAACTAACAATACAATTACTTGACCACTTGGACAAAAAAAGAGTGAAATTCAATATTTATCAGAGATGTTACTTGTAAAACTATCAGGATTTTTTCATGTGCTAATGGTCACATGACATAGCATGCAAAATCCTTTAAAAATTAGATTAGAATATAATTGCTATCTCTAAACTAGATTTCTCCTGTGTTCTTCTCTCTGTTTTTCATCTGCTTCTAGTTAAATTAATGTTAAATTAAAAAAAAAAAAAGCAAGAATAAAAAAATAACTATTTAAATGAATGACAAAAAAACCTGTTTTACAAGTAACATTAAGAACATGGAAGGTTTTTTTTTTTTGGAGATGGACATTACAGTGAATCAGCTCCATTATGTTCAGACTATTCTACTTTTACTGTTTTCTAACAAACTCAAACATTTTATTGATTTTTTCTGTTTTAAATCTTTTTTTTTTAATTTCAGACATTTTATTTTGTATTATTTTGTCATTTTGTATTTTAATTCATTTTTCTAAGAACGAATTATACATTTTAACAAACTACATTTTTACGTATATTATAAGATATTTGTAACATATGTCCAAATGCAGAGTAAAATGTGCAGTATAGCAGTGACTGTTGGGGGGCACCTGTAGGACTGGCAGGTGGGGGGGAGTTAACTTGAGGAAACTCTTGCTTTGGCTTCTCCTCTTCCTGTGCAGTGAAGGGGTCTGTCCCATTGTCTCCTGTAACAGAAGAAAACATTACAGCCATAACCGCGCAGACACGGAAAACTCCAACGGAAGAGGGAGGGTGTTTTCTAAAAGGCACCTCCATCAGTTGGGCTGTCCCACACGTGATCGACAGGACTGGAGGAGACGGGCGCGGCTTCCCAGGGGTCTGTGCACGAGTCGGCACACGGAGCCCAAGGGTTGGATGTGTTTGGACGTGAGGTGGGCGGGGCCGTCCAAGGACTACCAACCACTGGAGTGCTAGAGTGGACTGCTGTAAAGACAGACAGGACACGCCTTATGTACTTTTACATACATTTAAAGGAGTGATATTTAGGGTTTTTTTTTATTTATTTTTTTACATGAATTATACATTTTAAATAATTTCCCTGTCGTCTACATAAACTGTAAATGCTCTGCTTGGGTCTGAATTCTTCATTAATTCAATTTCACATCTTTAACCCTATTTCTGAGTAATGACACCAGAGATGTTGTTATTGTTTTGGGCACTGTCCCTTTAAATGTAAATAAACAACTTAATGCCCCGCCCCCTCCAGGTTGTTGGCTATGCTTTCTGTCCCATTCAGCTACTTGTGTTCAGTAATACAACCAACTACTGAACATTTTAGGTAATCGCCTTGAAGTTTGGACATATTTTCAATTTTTACTACAACCGCTGCTGCTGATAAACAATTATGTTATGGTCGGAGAAATGGTCATTTGAAGTCTTGACCATATATGTGCAAATGTCATGACATAATTAGTTATAAAACATAAGTAGGAATTGAAACAGGTTGTAGAAATGTACTAAATCTTTGCTGGAATGAATATTAAAATAGTTTTGCAGCACATGGAGGGTTCACATTCAAACTTTCTGAACGATTAGGGTCCAAATACACAAATAAATGAACCAAAGAAAAGTGAGTTTAGCAAAAATATGAGCCCTTTAAAGCCAGTATGAGTGTTTTTGGTGCATTCTTCCATCCCCTAACCATGTTTCTGATTTTGATCCCTGAACGTCATCAATGGCTGCTTCCTGATCCTAATGCTAACGCTAATGCTAACTGCAAAACAAAATGCAAAGACTGTGTTTCCCTAGGGGACATTAAAGCGAGTAAATATAAACACATCCTAACCTAATTTATCTGTAGCCTAATTTTTGTTTACATTTGTTAAAGACATTTATGTATTGGGTATATTTTGGACCAAATGGGCTGCATCAGGGATCAGGCCTCATTAAGTCATGAACATTGGACAGTGTGTCCCATTGTGTTTGGACGTGTAAAAATACCAGGTCTATTTCAGCAAACAGAAGTCCTTGCAAATCAACATTTTCTGTGGTTTAGTGTGATTTACATGTTGTATCAGTATATACAGTATATGGTCTGTATGATACCAAACACTCCTGCACATTCTGCAGACAGTATCTTCCACACAACCCACTGATTGTCGCTTTTAGTCATTTGATTGGCTATAACAAACATAACCTTGGTACAACTGTGGTGCTCATTAATCCATAAGGAAATTATTGTGTCATATTTTGCCTGAACCGATAATCAACTACAACCTACACAGTAAAGTGAAATTAGACTAGAATCTGACCACTGACCTACAGAGTCCCACGGGTCAGAGTTCATGTCACCGGCCGGTTGAGACGAGTTCCAGGGGTCACTGGGAGGAGGAGGGGCTTCAGATGAGCAGCCAAATATGTCCACCAAGTCCAGCATAGCAGACTACAGACAGAAAATAACCAAAAATATTAAATGATGACACATTGCAATAATTATTGTTTTACTCCACAGGAAAGCAGCCAGCAGATTTTACAAAGGCCACATGAATGATACAACAGTTCATTGCTGTTTATTATCACAGCGAGCTGTTCATTACTCTACACTGGTGGTAAAATACATAATGCAGTGAATTGTACTTCAGGTCATTTAGAAACAGTAGGTTTGTCAGGCTGCATCTGGACTCCATTGTTTATATCACACTGCATCATTATGTCTCAGCTGAGCAAACAGCAGTACAGTCTATTCAGATAAACTGTTTACTGTACATAGGGTGCCTTTGTTGGAATCAATTTGCTAAAATTGTAAAATTATTACTGTGCATTAACATTATTTCTCATCAATCCACCTATTTGGCCTGACAGAAATTCTGACAGGAGTGAGTTTGTGCACACATGAACATTTTTGACTACTTTTTACACCTTATCTGGAACAAGTATTGGTTGAAGTGGTGCATATTTGATAAATCACAACTTCATTTTATACATATTAGTGAAAAGATCCCACTTTATATACTTTAATAATTACATCAAATGAATGTGTTTCAGGTGCAGTAACAGGCGACTCCATTAATTACTGTTTATTTCCTCTCATCAGTAAAGCTAATTGAAATGCTTATATATTTGGTGCTCCAAAGAAAACCTCCTGTGACCCTGCAGTGGGTATCGACCCAGTCATGAACACATGCACTAGAGCATGTGCACATAAAATGCACCATGTGGACAAAACTACCAGGACACACTGAATTCAGGCTTTTCAGTGTTATACCTTTAGAGTTAATTTTGTTATATAAATGTTCACAAAATGCTTCAGGTTTTGCTTTTTGTTTTCAAATCCAGATCTTTTTATTTTTATTTTTCAAATATATAATAAACACATAACAAACATACAACTCAGATATGAAACAACAGTCTCAATACCCTCCCCCATGACTGGACCCTTACCAAATCCACAAATACCCAGATACAATAAGATTCAGGGTTTGCTTTTGCTTAATTTTACTCCACATAATTAAAAAACAAACAAACAAACAAACATTATAATTGTGCTTTAAATGTTCTGCTTCCATATTTCTGTCATATTTGTCATGTTCTGAACATAAATAATTATGTTAAACTACCATCTGGTTTCACAACATTTCACATTTACTGTTACTACACCATTGCCCATAAAGTTGAAATGGAATATTTTTACCTCTTCCCATTAAATAATAGGAACTCAATGTGATTCATTTTTGATAAAGTGTCACTGCGATTCAGTGTGTTGTCATAACAGTGGGTTAAAGGTGATTACTGATGTGTACAAACAGGGATAAACAGAGGAATATTTATGGAAACAAAATTATTCCAACTTTATGAAATGACATAAACATTTTTATCATGATGATATTTCAAATGGAATGAGAGTCCTACAAGCTGTGGGTGAGATGTGTTGTAACTAGTTAAAATGTTATTTTAAAGGCGTATGATACAACATTTGTTATGAGGAGAGAGATCTTTTAATTCCTTTTCATAGTCAGTTTATTTGAAATAATATAAATAAGCATTGGGAAGGTTAATGTGTAAATGTATGATATTTGACATGACCTAAATGTGACCCATGAAAACATCAGGTTCACTATGTCAGGCTTTAACCCTGCAGAGCTTTTTTTGTCATGAGCTGAAATTACCTATACTTCTACGACAAGTAACATGATACGACCAATTACAAGCCAACCCTAACCTTTACATAAGACATCTGGTGTCTCTGATTGGCTTATTCAAGGGCCAATGAGGACAGGGGCTGGTGTGCAACGGGATAAGGAGTATGTTTTCAGGGAAATGTCATGCTGAGCTCAAGGTTAGATACGATAGAGTCATTATCATTCGGCAGGCATCTCTTTCTACTCTGTCAGCTCTCTGCACCTTCCCTTATTAAGCTGATCCGTGTCTTTTTTGTCTCTTTTCCATCCTTATCCCACGGTCCGAGCTGTAAACTCCACTTCATTCTCTAAATGTCTGCCAGCAGCCACCTACAAACCCAAATGCAACCGCCCACCTCTCCATGCTAATACATAATGCTCTCATAGAGCATGCT
>JAPSES010000104.1:13993137-14008159 GCA_029822895.1 Maxillicosta whitleyi | reverse complement strand
CCCCCCCCCCCCCCCCCCCCCCCCCCCCCCCCCCCCCCCCCCCCCCCCCCCCCCCCCATTGTCAGCTTAGATCATAAAATGTGTCTATTCATTTATATAAATTCTGCCTCCGTTCTTTGAGAAGCTGAGTGGTGAAGTCATGGTGTATATCTCAGAATACCTGTCAATCAAAATGGGATTCAGCCTTTTGACTGATCCTCCAATCATCATGCGGAAGGTCAGCTTCCAGGCCAGCCGAAGCCCACCCACAGCTCCAGAATTCCCTTGAGATGCTGAAGCTCTGGGGGCAGGACAAAATCATAGCATTTATCCAATGATTGTTGAGGTTCAAGGCAGTGAAAAAGCAAACAAGTGTCCTATTGAAGAGCATGGATGCTCTGCTTCTATGGGAAAATGCTCTGGTTCATATCACAGTAGAGACACTACAGGGCACAAATTCCTAAGTTGTTGAGCACCACCCATCATTAACATTTTTGTACTAATGAAATGTTAACACAACCGTACATATTTGACCATTTAATTTTTTACATTGTAGGGGAAGCTGAGCTTCCATTGCAGGCTTAGAGAGATGGTCTCTGGTCTGTTCTTTTCCTTGAATATTATTTATCAGTAGTTCATGCTCTTAAAGCCTCCAGTATAGTCTACACATTGGGATTATTAAATACTTTGCGAGTGAACAGTTGGTACTTGCTGCGTATGGTATAAATCTGGCTTTCCTGTGAGTCAGTGTTCAGTCAGTCACTCATTTGTCTCATATTTTGTGTAGCTTGTGTTTTTTTTTTATTATTATTGTTATGTATTACTCTTAAACAAGTAATATTGCATTAATAGTCAAACAATGTATTTTTATCTATTGAAAAAGCTAACTGATTTTGCGTCATCAATGGCACGAGCCTCACAGCACAATTAGAATTAGAAATATTATAAACAGCTCCTTTAAAGGTCTTTCCTACATTTTCCAAAGTTTTAGTCCTCTAGAGTAGGGGTGTCGAGTGGGCCAAATCCTGCTCACCAGAGGTTCTAATCCAGCCTGTGGGATGAATTTGTGAAAACTACACTGAAGATATTAACAGTTAAGGATGTTGATCCCTCTTTAGTTCAGGTTCCACACACAAACCAGGGTGATTTCAACTAAAATAATAGCACAGTAACTCAGAAATGATCTTGAGTCACTACAAATTTTTGTTTGAGTGCAAGCAAATTATATTAAGTTTTGAAAATATGTTCATTAACCAACCACTTTTAACAATTAAATGTGAATAATCTGAACAAATATGAACAACCTGGAATGTCTGAAGAAAATTAGGTGCAATTTTAACAATATTCTGCCTGTTACTAAATATTTGTGTTGTGTGGTGGGAGATGCTGGAGTCTTTTCGACCCTGGACCTGTCGCCGGTTCATTACAGTGCTGACATACACACACGAATAATCGTTTACTCTCACATTTACAACTATGGCCGATTTAGCAAAGCTAATTAACCCATAAGGACCTGGTGTGACTTCTGTGGCCGTTCCCAAATGAAATTTTCTCTCTAATTAACCTTTCCTATATGATTTATCATCATATATTATGATATTATCCACTGAATTTAGCTTTTTTCCTGTGAAAATTGTCTGTTTCCTTATGTTTAATTCACTGATCATATAGATATTCATAAAAGCTCAGAGTAAAATCAAAGGTTATTATATCAAAACAGGAAAAAAAAGTCAGATCTCTCATTAATTGAACATAAGCCCAGTGTCTCCATCCATTGCATTGATCCAACTCCATGGGTTTTACTGTTGTAGACGATGGCAGTGTTTCCATGTTCAGTACGGAACCGCTGTCCGATGTCCAAATGGGTCATATCAGATGACCATCTTATTATTTCCATTTACTGATGGGATTAGTGGATGAACAGTTTACATCAGTAGATGCTTTTGGTCGACATGGATGTTTGGGCGTTTACGGGTTAAAGTTGATGTCTTTGGACAGTGGGAAAAACTCAGAGAGAACCCACACAGGCATGAGGAGAACATACAAACTTAAGTCGAAATGTCCACCAATGTGTCACCTTAAAAGTTGTTTAACCTTTAAATAATAACTAAAATCTCACATAAATTGTGCTGTGGGTCATTGTTGTTGCTGTATAAGCTATATACTGTGAAACTGTACCACTGAAGCCCCCAGTTTAATCTTATTTCAACTTTATAAAAACGTAATGTTCTCTTTTGTGTGTGTGCGTAGGAGTCCGAGGCACCAAATCCACTTTCACTTGTGTGTGCGTCCTTTCAATGTGCTGAATACCCTTTTCTAAGATCTAGGTGTTTCCGACAGGCCTGGGCGGTTTTATGACTCCTGTTAATGAAAGGTAATGTATCTGCCACGTGGAGAATAAAATGAGAAACCGCCGGTCAAGTGTTCACCTCAGTGCAACATATTTAAACATCCATGGAATTTATGAGGTGCAGGAATGCTTAAGGAAGTATGTGTGTATTTTTTCAAGTGTGACAGTTCCACAAAAGCACACAACGAGGGGAAGGTGGCACTTCGGATAGATGTGCTATGAGATGCAATGGTCAGGGTCACTGTGGAGAGAGTAGGAGGCTGAGAGTGAGGAGAATGAAGACGAATGTGACACTATAGGGGAGTGTGACCTCAGGTGCTGTGGGTTTGATGAAGCGTTCATGAATAAACGGCGTCAGGATAAGCTCTTACAGAAGAAAACAGACTCTGCTGACTTCATATCCTCCCAAGGAAAGAAGAAGGCAGTCTCAGCTGTAATCTACATTTGTACTGTATGTCATGTGTGTTGCTTCAGTGTCTGTTACTCTATTACTGTTGACCCCAGGCTATAACTATAACACCATCTGTCGTAAACTCCATGCGCACAATTAGAAATAAATCAGAAAACAAGCTGAAATCATTTTTGTATAGGCACTATAATGTAAAACAATATGTCTAATATGCATAATATCCATAATGATGTAACATATTTCATTCATATTATATTCATAGTTACTTGTTGTGGGTTTTTGTTTTTTTTTTTAGCACAGATGTTTAAATACTTACAATGCGTACTACAAAACCACACTTTTTACTTCAAACTGTATCTTCTCTCCATTCAGATTCTTCAGCTGTTTGATTTCTTTCACCATTTCTTTCTCGTGGCTATTACATCTAACTTTATGATGCATAAAATATAACCAACGCTAAAAAATACCAGGGGTATGAGGCAGTAGGTGTTCAACAAATAAAAGATCTCTACAGCCCCTTTGTGGACCTTTACTGTTACTACAATGATCCTACACCACGGTTATAATAACATTAACAGCCTTATAAGAACACACAAGCACATTGTCTGTGGATTTTGATATTGTCTTTAAAAAAAAAAGAAAAAAGAAAGCTATGTAAATAATACTAATTTACACATTACTTTACCAACATATGCACTTTTGTCAAAGTTCTACTTCTACTTCTGTTTTCTATAAAGTAATTGTGATAATTTATTGCTCAGCCAGAAAAGTTATTATTGGAAAAAAAGTCAGTTTTAATGTTCCTTAACTGGAAGAGTTGTTGCAAACATAGCAACTCATCAGCTATTGTACTGAATGAATGAATGAATGAATGATAATAATAATAATAATAATAATAATAATAATAATGCTTCAAAATTGTATAGCGCTTTTTTTGGACACTAAAAGATGCTTCACATTGAAACAAAACAAAGAGAACAGAAAAACAATTAAAACAATTACAATTAAGCAAAAGCCAGTTTAAACACATGAGTTTTTACAAGTGTTTTGAAGTTTTCTAGTGAGTCCGTGTTCCTAATGGATTGTGGCAGTGAGTTCCAGAGGGAGGGGGCAGCAGCAGCAAAGGCTCGGCCCCCCAAGGTTCAGAATGGATGAATGAATGAATGAAGATACTCAGGTCATGAGTGTTTTGTGGTCATTTGACATAAATATACAACAACAGTTCTGTGTAAATAAAAATAGAGTGCAATTTACAATAGAACATAGTAAATATATCAAATGTTTGCATTGAGTCGATATATAATAAATGTTTTTAAAAGATCATTTTGGATTTAATGTCAATAACATGGGACAGGACCATGTTTACCTCTGTGTAGTATCAATACAACCATTGTCTGTAGAGTTTAGTCAGTGACTACAGCATACAAAGGCCTAACAGTTAGTATCTGCAAGAAGTCCCGCCTTGAACCTAATTATATCTGTCTCTGATTGGCTCTGCAGTTTGGCTAACAAACATGTGATTGGCTGTCAACACTGTCACTCCATATACTTGTAAAAAGTATTTGCAACCTGCCAGTTGAACAGGAGGCTCCAACCGCTAGCCTAAGTTGTCAACACCTTTGGCATTTGTTGTGCCTGGGTCACGTCAGCTGGACAGATTTTAATATCAGTGGTGTCATTCACATTTACATATGTATTTGTGTTTGTTTGTTTGTTTGTTTGTTTGTTTGCGTGCAGGTGTGTGTGTGTTTGTGCTTGATAACTGGCATTTGAAAGATGTCAAAGAAAACAAAACTGGACATAAACTACTTTAGTTGAAGTGTAAGTTATTTCAAATGTACAGAACTGTAAAATGCTATGTTTTCTCATTTTATACATGCAATATGTTCATCTTACGAATAAAACATGTCTTTTAATGTGCATATCATTGAATTCTGTATTTATTCACATTTTACACAACAACCCAAATTTTTTTGGAAATGGAGTTTTATGTAACCTGTCACTTTCAGATCATGTTATGTTTATGTTAAGTATTATTATCAATAATTCTTTTTTGGTATTTAGAAAAAGTATTGTCAGTCTTAACAATGATAAATAAGACAAAACTGTCCAAACAAATCTGATTCTTGATTCTGACAAATGTTATTAATAAGCTTCTTGGATGTGTTTCAATACGTATCAGACTCTGGGTGTAAAACTGATTTTATCTTGTGCATGTTATGTGGTTGAAGTTTGTTTAAAGTTAGGGGGGAGACAGTACCACGCACTTTCAAACCAGCAACCATGACCTGGTTCAACCAGATCCAGATGCAGCTGATCTGAAGGTTCTAAACAATTGTGATTACTGCAAGAAAAGACTTGGAAATTCCTTCCCATCATATCCTGCTTCCTTCCTCTCAATTCCCTCCTCTGTTTTCAGACTTCCGGTCTCTATTGGCAACAGTAAAAACAAAACAACACACTACTTGGATAAAAGCTCATTATTCAGAGCTGGAAAGAGAAGCCAATGAGGACAAACTGAACCTGAATGGTGTTCTACCTACATTTAGTCTACAGGCTGCAAAAAGAAGGTTTTAGGGGACAGACAGGACATTTAGACTAAAACTGGCCTAATCATTTTTAATCCATGTAAACTGGAAGAAAAAAAAAACTGTCACATTGAATATAGTGCATTAATGAATGGATTTTGCCCAGGCCTCAACAGCATTACTACATTTTTGTTGCTTTACTTTTTACTTTCTTTTCAGTGTTTTTTTTAGTGCTGTATATATAACACACACTATGTGCATTACTTTAATGATTTTTATTAGTATGTCATTTTCATTTCTTCTCTTTAGCTCTTTTATACTGTAGTTTGTGCCTATTGAAGGTGTCTTTTTACTTTAAAAAAAAAAAACTTTTTTAAACTGTAATATCAGGCTGTTTATTGTGTTTCTGTTGATTAATGAGTGTGATCTCTATCAAACAAAGTAATAAAATAAATAACTCATATGAACAAGTAGTAGTCATCACGCTGAACAGTTCTAGTGTGAATGATGCAAAACATAAGGCTTACATGTTACAATGTATTAAACTATCACAGCCTTCTCAACTTCTCAACACTCTTTACTTCCTTTTTATTCATTCATTTGTTGCCATTTTTGTGTGAGTTTGTTTTTTACTTAGACATGCAGCATTGAAGTGTGAGACAGAAGTGGTGCTGTAAGGGGGGGGGAGGGGGGGATGATGATCAAGCAATCAGTCAGTCAAATATATAAACCCTCACATCATTACAGAAGTTATCTCTGATAGGGGGTGTATAAAATAGTCGAGCATTAGTCTATACACACACATACACACATATATGTGCATACATACATAAAATTAGCTGTCCAAATTAATGCATTAATGCAGATTAATCCATCATCATGATTAATCTGATTACAAATTTTAACTTAATTTGATCCAGTAGTGACAGGCAGCAGAACCAACCCATGAACAAGAAGCCACACAGCATGTTGGCCCTCTTGATGGAAATACGAGTACAAAAAACCCCCCTGTATTTGTGAGGAGTCAGAGTTAATCCACAGCAACCCTGCGATTAATCTGATTAAAAATTATCGTTTGACAGCACAATTTTTTTAGGCTATAGCCTAATTGTCTTGAGAGGAAACAGCAATAGGCTAATGCAAACTTTTTTTTTCATGTACCTACGTTTTTGGTTGTTTTTTTTTTTCAGATAATTGTATATATTAAATGATGAATTAATTTATTTATTGACTGTGCTTTGCAGAAGAGGCTATATCTAGGATCCAGGGGCTTTCTGGTCGGCTCGTCCTTAGCCTATTCCCTGACTCTTTGTAAAACACTTGTCTGAAACACTTCATCATGACGCAGGTTTTTGGATGGACGTTCACCTGGACGTGCCAGTGCTCTCCCATAGTCATACCCATCTCACAACAACCGGTGTCTGCTCCAGACAGATCTAGTCAATTTTTCCGGCCGTACCCGGTTCCCGTTGCCATGGCGATGACGTAATGCTGCAGCACCGGTCGGAACAGCGCAGCCGCGGAGGCAGAGCAGGGCGAGACAGCGTACGACGCAGCCACAGTCCTCCGCCATTCAGCCCTCAGAGCATCGACGGACCCGGGAGGACCAGGACCGAACCCACCAGCTTCCCACGTCTCTCCAGCGGGATTTCTGTGACACTATCCACACCGTAGCGTCAACATGCGTGAGATCGTGCACCTGCAGGCCGGTCAGTGTGGGAACCAGATTGGAGCAAAGGTACGTAGACGGACACGCGCGTAACCGGGGGCGTTTGGTCTAAACATAACTGCAGTCGGTTTTATGTGATCCGATTCTATTCTGTCCGCTGTCTCGAGGCCGTGCTGTCCACAGGAAACACGAAATAGGTCAGCATAGTGGACAGTGTTGTGTAAGAGTGTGATGATACAATGGCATCCTTGACGATGGGCGGTGGCACGCGGAGATGTCACTGCTGTCGCGTGCTGCCCTTTAAACCCATGTTGAAACCAACGAAAACTCTGTCATTCTGAAAGGCACGCGACCCCTCCTGTGGATGTTTTCATAACACCAGGGTCGAATCAAAAAACGAAAAAAACGAGTGGATGATCGAACAGATGACACTTGGTGTGAATGTGTGTTGGGTGGGAGAGGGGTGTGGCGCAGACACCGAATGCATTGGAAGTCTGAATGCAGGCCCACGCGCAGTTTTACACCCAGATCAGACCCAATCACACCTGATGATGTGCTGAGTCCGATGAATGAATGAATGAATACATGAATGAAATTAGAGGTAGTACCAAAATTTGGAGGCTGGTTTTCAATTCATTAATATTGTGCGTATATTTTGCAAATAACTTTCAAATATTGATTAATCTATTAATCATCCATTTTATTTGTATAGTCATATATGAATGTCTTCATGGTTCCACAGTTTGATGAAAAACGTCTAGGTTTTGTGTGGATATTCAGGAAAATGCACAGGTTACAGATCATTTTGAAATGTATCATACATACATGTTTGTATGTTTGACATATATCGTTAACTCCAACATACAAATCTAACCTAATATAAGCCTATATGTGGATGTTTTGCACTGTATTTCCCTGGATCCACAATATGAACATACACACACTGGATTATGTAATTGCACATCAGGTTGACATTGAGATTGTGCAGCTCTAATTCATTTCATGATGACCTAAAACGATCAGTCCTTATATCTGAAAATAAACTTATGATGTATAATTAGACAACGTCATGTGTTAGCTGGTGATTGACTCCTCAGCTGTTGAATGTTATTCACATTTTATCATTTTGATGTGTGTCAGTTTTAATAACTGATCTTTTCTGTTTGTGCACTCTTCTGTAGTTCTGGGAGGTGATCAGTGATGAACATGGTATTGACCCAACAGGGACCTACCATGGAGACAGTGACCTGCAGCTGGACAGAATCAATGTCTACTACAATGAAGCCTCAGGTCAGAGCTGGTCAAACAGAACACACATGTGCAGTGTGTGTAAATCTAGTCTTTTTTTTAGTCATTTATCCATTTTGTTGTTTGTATTTATGTTGTAGGTGGAAAGTACGTGCCTAGAGCCATCTTAGTGGATCTGGAGCCAGGCACTATGGATTCTGTCCGCTCCGGTCCCTTCGGACAGATCTTCAGACCTGACAACTTTGTCTTTGGTATTTTAAGCCACACTTGCTCATGTGTTTCTTACCGCATTAGAAAAAGAACGGTCATATGTTCTGTTATCACACAGGACATAGTGATGAAGTCAGTTCATTCTGTGTAGACAACAGACAACCATAGACGAGGTTGATTGTAATTGCTGCTTACCCTCCAGGTCAGAGTGGAGCTGGAAACAACTGGGCCAAGGGTCACTACACAGAGGGAGCCGAGCTGGTGGACTCAGTCCTGGACGTGGTGAGGAAGGAGGCTGAGAGCTGCGACTGCCTTCAGGGTTTCCAGCTGACACACTCCCTGGGCGGTGGAACTGGCTCTGGAATGGGAACTCTGCTCATCAGCAAGATCCGTGAAGAGTACCCGGATCGTATCATGAACACCTTCAGCGTTGTGCCATCCCCTAAGGTAATCGAGTCTTACCCTTTGTTAGTATTTATGCTTTTGAATGACAAACACAGTTTTACTAAAATAATCCAAATATACCGAAATATAATCATATTTTATTGTAGTTAGCAAGAATAGTTAGTAAGAAATTTTTTGAAATAAAAATCTGGCAGGCTATGCAAATCTTACTTGATACATTTCTTAACAAGTGAGAAACTAAAATTATACAAGTAATAGAGGCATGTTTATTTAAAATAGACTTAATATTGAATGTTACAGTCAGATATTGCACAGGTGGTCTACCTGTACTTTGTTTTCTCTATTTTCATCAACCTAAACACCGCAATTTCCCCACAGTGAGATTGATAAAGTCATATCTCATCTTAAAATACCTAAAATATCTTCTTCCACTAGGATATAAGGCAAACCAATGATTTAGAGTGTTACTCAATAAGTATTAGTTAATACTAAATATAACAGAGACATATTACAAAATTATACATATTTTCTTAAAATGGTTACTTTTTCCAATGAGAACAGTGCTTGACTACTTTTCAAGAAGATTAGTTGGGTTTTCTCAGAAACAATGCTACTTTAGTGTCTCGAGGTTCCGTTTCCATAGTGAGTCCGTTTCATTTGTCCTGTCTTCGGTGTCCAGGTGTCAGACACGGTGGTGGAGCCCTACAACGCCACGCTGTCTGTCCACCAGCTGGTTGAGAACACAGACGAGACTTACTGCATCGACAACGAGGCCCTCTATGACATCTGCTTCCGCACCCTTAAACTT
The DNA here is from genome assembly GCA_029822895.1 of Maxillicosta whitleyi. NCBI lineage: Eukaryota > Metazoa > Chordata > Actinopteri > Perciformes > Neosebastidae > Maxillicosta > Maxillicosta whitleyi. Next base: position 13,998,553 of record JAPSES010000104.1, on the reverse strand, counting down.
ACCACACCCACCTACGGAGACCTCAACCACTTGGTCTCTGCCACCATGAGTGGGGTGACCACCTGTTTGCGTTTCCCCGGCCAGCTCAACGCTGACCTCCGCAAACTGGCCGTCAACATGGTGCCCTTCCCCCGTCTGCACTTCTTCATGCCCGGCTTCGCCCCCCTGACCAGCAGGGGCAGTCAGCAGTACAGAGCTCTGTCTGTGCCCGAACTCACTCAGCAGATGTTCGACGCCAAGAACATGATGGCTGCCTGCGACCCACGCCACGGCCGCTATCTCACCGTGGCTGCCGTGTTCCGGGGGCGCATGTCAATGAAAGAAGTCGACGAGCAGATGTTGAACGTGCAGAACAAGAATAGCAGCTACTTTGTGGAGTGGATCCCCAACAATGTGAAGACGGCTGTGTGCGACATCCCGCCACGTGGGCTTAAGATGGCCGCCACCTTCATCGGCAACAGCACGGCCATCCAGGAGCTGTTTAAGCGCATCTCGGAGCAGTTCACCGCTATGTTCCGTCGTAAGGCCTTCCTCCACTGGTACACCGGTGAGGGCATGGATGAGATGGAGTTCACCGAAGCAGAGAGCAACATGAACGACTTGGTGTCCGAGTACCAGCAGTACCAGGACGCCACCGCTGAGGAGGGGGAGTTTGAGGAGGAGGGAGAGGAAGAAGTGGCCTAAGGCTAAACTCACTCATCATTACTCAACTGCACTCATCACACCTCCATCCAACCATCCCACCACTACATCCAACCCTACTCTACTCTCTTACTCTTCTTCTTCTTCTGTCTTCTTCTTCTTCATTTACAGTTCTCTCCTTCTCTGATTCCTGTGTCCTTCCCAGATCTCCACTCCCCCCTCTATCTGCTTCTGTCTTTTCTTCTGTTGAACTTCAGCTGAGTAAGATTCACACTATATTTACACTAAATTGATTCTCCCATTTCATTACTCATGTAGCGGTAGCTAACACAAGTGTGCTTGTGGTCTTTTGTCCGTAGCGTTTTATCAATGTTCATTTATCATCATCAGTCAAACAGTTTCATACCTGGATCAAATATTCAATAAACCTGTTCAACTCACAAAATCTGATCATTTGACTAATTTGGCACTGATTGAAATAAATTTGTCGGGAAAAAAAAAATACAACTTTCTCTGGTTACGTTTGTTCTCTGTTGTTAAACTCTAAGTGAGCACACGTATAAGCACGCACAAATAATAATAATAATAATAATAATAATAAAAATACACATATACACCCCCTTACTGTGTATTTTACCTCGACACAAACTAGTTTAGTTTCCAGGTTTGGATGACAGTGCATGTACAAACCCAAAATGGAGGCCTGTGTTCTTCAAACCAGCAGGAGGCAGTATGTATGTGGTCCTTGTCATAATAATGGATGTGATCTATGAGGAAAAGCAGTGATTCTGAGGAAAGGTGACACAACCATCCATATAGTTTGTATGATATAATCAGACAAACAAAAGTCTGGATAATTATATCTTTATCGCCAGTGAATGGGTGTTAAAGACAATTCCTCTTAAAAAAAAAAAAAAAAAAAAACTGGTTATGCTACTAGTAATATCTTATGAAGTGTAAAATAATATAAATGTTGGATTTAGTTGAAATATTATCCTTGCAGGTCTAAACAAAGGCTGTTTTTTTCAGATGATGGCTAAAACACCCCAGAGGAAATGACTCATAATAAAAGTAAATTAATAGGAAGAAGAAGTGAGCATTAAGATGTGGTCATGGAGGAGACGTCATGCACACTTTTGACACAACACACATACTGACAGAGCAGGAAGTGCTCTGTCACTCGGGCGCTGATTGTGCGCACTGCTGCTGTTCTGTGCGTTTCTACCACTCATACATCCGAGATATGGCTCTGAACTGAAACACCTGCTGATAACCCACCCTCTCCTGGACAAACACATGGACACAGACACTTTCAGGCAGCATGGGCTCCAGACTGAAGTAAGCATACCTCATTTTTCATCTCCTTTCATCACCATCACTCTGCCCGTCAGCCTGTTCTTGTGGTTTTATTACTTCCTCTCACAACAGCACAGGAAGTTTCCTGCAGTTACCATGTTGTTCTTTTTTAATTCGACATTCTCTTAATGTTAAGGCTGATCTTGTTGAAAAGAGAGTGAAAAGTCCCTCTCTGTGTCACTAAAAGATAAGATACCAGTACTTTACTTGAGTATTTTCCTTTTATCAGTTATATCTCCCAAGAAAATAACATACTTTTTTTTTATTCCCCTACATTTGTCTGACAGATCTAATGCTTTGTCATTCCCTTCCTGCCTCCTGAAACTCACACATATTCAAAAGAATCAATTTTCAATTATTATTATTATTTTTTTTTTTTTACAAACTGAGCATTCCTTTAGTTCAGAGGTGTTAAATTCATTTTAGTTCAGGGGCCACATACAGCCCAGCATAATATAAAATGGGCCGGACCAGTAAAATAATATAAATAATAGAATAATAACTTTTAAATAATGTCAACTACAAAGTTTTCATTATGTTTTTGAGTGAAAAAAAAAAAAGTAAAATTCTGTGATAATGTTTACATCTATGAATTGTACTCCAACATAACATGAACAAATATGAACAACCTGAAAATTCTTTAAAAATAATAATAATAATAAGTGTGATTTTAAGAAAATTACACCTCAGTTTATAATTTATACATGTGCATGACAACTTACAGATAACAGTGGATCTACAAATACATAAAGTATTTAGTAACAGGCAGAATATTGGTAAAATTAAAGGTTCATCATATTTACTCCAGTTATTCACATTTTTTATAAAGGGCTAGTCTGTAAATATACAATTTTTTTATTTTAACTAAAAAAAAAAAAAAAAGGTAAAAATGAACAGTTTTCATTATTTATATAAAACATTCTTGATTGTTAATATCTTCAGTGTAATTTTTTTAATTTTACAACCCTTTGGTGGGTCAGTTTTGGCATGTGTACATATGTATAATCCTTCCAATAATCCTTTATCTAGGTTTTTGCACACCTGCATTAAGGATGTAAACTTATCTTAGTTCAGAAATCACACACAGACCAATATGATCTCAAATAGGTCAGATCAGTAAAATAATAGAATGGTAATTTATAATTAATAATCTGAATTTTCTTTGTTTTACCATAAAAAAAACAAAGAAAAACAAAAGAACAGTAAAACGTTATGAAATTGCGAATAACCTGTACAACCATGTACAACCTGAAACTTCTTAAGAAAATAACTGCAATTTCTACAATATTATGTCTCAGTCGATTATTAACGCAACTCACAGATCACAGTGGATCTACAAAGGAGTGAAACATTTAATAATAGGCAGAATAATTTTTTTTTTTAAATGTGCCTACTCCAAGGTTGTTCATATTTGTTCAGGTTGTTCACATTTTTATAGTGTAATTCAATTTTTTGTACTTTTTTCAACTAAAATAAAGAGACAAAATTGGAGTTGTCGTTATTTATTAGGTTATTATGATAATGTTTTACTGGTCTGAAAGACTTGACATTGAATTGGCTGTGTGTGACCCCTGACATTTTTCGCATTTCACACATTCATCCCACAGGCCTGTTTAGACCCTTTGATGGGCTACTGTGGCCCATGAGCCATATGTTTGACACTTCAGTTAATATAGGAAAATACCTGCTTTTTACTGAAAAATATAGAGGATATTATTACATTTAAAGGTTAGGAATCACAGGTTAAGTGTAGAGAAAATGTGTTCAGCAGTTTTATTTTGTTTAAGTGTATAATCATTCATTCTTAGACAAAGCAAATGTAAAATTGGGACTTGAAACAGAAACTGATTCTGTTGGGTCACATGATGTTTGAAAAATCAGGTTAGAAATTATACTTCTGAGAAGCTGCAAGATTTACAGTCCAAATGTCTTTCTTGAGAAGCATGTGGTATTATCACTTTCATTTAAAGTTTTATTTATTTATTCATTAAATTAGTATTATTATTTTTAATTTTCAGAGCCTTAGTCAATTTTTTTTAAATTCCTCTTCAGGCATAAAAAAAATTAAAAAAAATAAATCGATTTTTTACGTGGTTATAAAAATGTCCACTCAGCTGGAAACCATTTGTTTAATTCGTCAAGCAAAAAAACAACAACATGTATTTAAAATGCAATAACAGAAAGATATACTGTGTGATAATTAGGAAATATTTTTTTTTAACCCTGTCATGCATAGTGGTGACGACAGTGGACAGCTCTTCAAAAATGTTTACTTGTATATTCATAGGTTTTGTGGATGTAACTGTAACTGTAACTGTAACTTTGCTGTACTTCATAAACCTGATCTGCAGTGACATGTTTAAGTGTAAATCAATACCTTGTTATTGTTATTAGACTGTAATTAACAGTTTTTTAAGTTTTTTTTTTTTTTTTTTGGCAAATCATCTACATGAATTAAATGGTGACTTATATAAAATATGAGAAAACAACAGATTAGCAAGATTTTTTTTTTTTTTATCAATTTTTGTATTATTTTTTTTCTTAGTGTATATCAATAAAAAAAACAACTCCATAATAAAATTTCCAATTGCATTGTTTTATTTTTTTGTTTGTTTGTTTTTTATGGCTAAAGAATAATAATAATAATAAAAACATTCAGGGGAAAAAAAAAACTTGATTAAGGTTCTTGAAAGCCATGCATGAAAGGGTTAATTCTGCTAATCTGCTGATGTTTTCTCACATTTTAACACGTTCTAATTCTAGTTTTTACTCATTTCACGGAGATAGTATAAAAAATTGTTAATCACAGTCTAACAGATAGCAAATTATTTATAGTCGAACATGTTAGCGCGGATAAAGTTCATGGAGAACGGGAACAGTAATGGTATGAAATGCACTATATGTGATGTGATGGCTGATATGGAACTAAAACAACTGAACCCATGAATGTAGAAGAGAACAGCTGCAGAAAACATGTCCACTGTAGTAATCACTATGCATAAGAGGCTTCATGTATTTTCTTATCATGTAAAAATGACATTTAACTGTTAAAATGTAAAATGTAAACACTATCTTTGTGTGTCTGTTATGATTGTAGGAAATCATTTAGTTTGGTTTATGATGCGTTTTTTTATTTGGCTTTAAGTTAAAGGGATAGTTGTGTATTTTTGACATGAATCTGTATTTCATTCCCATCATCAGTGTAGTACATCCACATTGACTTACCCCCGACAGTGTCCTGTGAGCCCAGTTCTGGTCCTGTATTGGTCATAAGGAAAGTAGTCCGGCAAGTTTTGCGGGGGGTCACTAAAATAAAACGTTTTTCTTCTAAAAAAAAAAAAACAGCATGTGTTTAAAAGAGTGATTTATTTGCATCACAAAACCAATGTCCACGAAAAAGTCACACATCATAATCACT
>JAPSES010000104.1:13976508-13989295 GCA_029822895.1 Maxillicosta whitleyi | reverse complement strand
GGTGGGTGGATGTTAATTTCTTTTTTTGGGGGGGGGGGGGCGCCAACAGTGGCTTTCGCTCAGGGAGTAAATCACTCTAGGAACGCCAATGCCTGCAGAAACAGTGAATCCTTGTTTCCATCGTAAAGCGGTGTGTAGTAGAGTGTGTAGATTTTTTCCCTCTAAGCTTTTCAAGTGTGTTTTTTTATTTTATTTCATAAATAAGAAATCTTAAGAAATCTCATGAGAAACTATAGATCACAGGAAGCTGAAACATGAAAAAAAAAAAAACATATTTTTCTTTCTTTCTTTCCTTTGCTATTTTATCATGTGACACGGCTTAACATTTATCTGGTATAACTGAATATAAAACTGCAGTAACATCCTACAGTAACACTACAGCAAAAGTAATAATCAGTGTCTCACATAACAGATGACAGACAATGTGTTCAATTTTAAAGATGCTCTGTTATCATTTTAACAGATGGTGTCACTGTTTTACGCTCGGCCTGTAGAAAAGGAGAGTGACTGTCAGAAGTTTAATGTAACTGTGGAGCTCATTCCAGGTAATTTAGTTTGGTTATATTTTTATTGTTTAAATTTATTTTGCTTGTATTTTGTGTTTGTGTTCTTATCTTTTCTGGTGCTAAACAATTAAAATATATCTAATATTTTGTTCTTCCAGAGAAAATTAGTGAAGAAGAGAGGATATACAAGTTGAAAATAGAAGTTTTGTAAGTACAATAACATTATACAACAGTAGTTTATTTAATTTTCTTTTCGTGATCAGTTTTTCATACCTGACATGTTTCGGCGGTAAACTTCCGTCTTTATCAGAGGTGTCACATGATGGTGTGTGACGTGTTTTAAGATGACTGATGTTCATTGGGGCGGAGTCAACCTGTCAGATTTGACTATTAAATAAACTATAAGAACATAGACACTATGAACTTTGTTACAAAATCATCTCTGTGCAGTCACCACCAATTTACTATTGAGATACTGTACAATTATGTAGCCTGTCGAAAAAAATAAAATCCCTCTAATATTTATTTATTTATTTTTTTTTTTTTTGCACCACCTTCAGCTTTTCCATGGCATTGTTTGGACAAGTTTATACATTGTCACAATATTTTTTTCCATCTATAGCTGCATTCATTTTTTGCCAAGACCTTGTATTGATAGGAGAGACCTTGTAGAGGCTCATAACGTAATAAGGTCTTTTAATGAAATAACGGCTCTTAACGTAATAACTGAAATGTAATAAATGTTCATAACATAATAATCGACTCTTAATGCAATAAAATCATGAGCGCGTAACGTAATAATGTCTTTGCGCATAACGTAATAATGTAATAATGCATTACGTTATGGGCTCCATTATATAGCAACTCATAATGTAATAAAACCTCATAATGTAATAATGTCTTATACTGTGAGAAAAGCTGCATTAACACTGTTTATCTAAAAAAGGAATGGTTTTCAGTATATTAAATGTAAATTAGAGAAACTGAGTAGCCTTTTATTTGATAGTTCTGTATTCTTATATTTTGTTAATGTATGAAGTTAAGCCACTGGGTGGCTATGGAAGTGTATAGTTACCATAATTCAAATGGAAATGCATTAGTAGAATCTTTCTCTCTACTGTTTATTTAGACTATTTTATTTTTTCTGTCCATTTTCTGTACAGGTATAAAAACCGGGATCATGATGGAACCATGTCCATCTTGGACATTGGCCTGTTGACCGGCTTCACCCCTGATATAAACGATTTGAACAGGGTAAGAGTTTTCACTGCATTCTGGACACATTTACCACTTATAGGCAAAATAAAATGATTCTTGATGATTGACAATGACATCTGTTTGTGTTTGTTTATATGCAGTTGTCTAAAGGACCTGCTCGCACCATAGCTAAATATGAGATGAACGAAGCCCTATCAGAACGAGGCTCACTCATCATCTACCTGGACAAGGTAACGCATCAGTCTTTTCTCCTTTTGTCTGTTGTCACTGCTTCATTCTCTCTTACTTTTAAATGACATCTCTCTCTACAGGTTTCTCACACGGAACCAGAGGAGATCGCTTTTAGGGTCGAGCAGACATTTAAAGGGGCCATCTTACAACCAGCTGTTGTGTCCGTTTATGAATACTATGACCGTGAGTGACACTTAGGAAATATGCCAGACATTCAGACGTTATTGCCTCAATCAGTACAAAATAGTTCAATGTTTGTTGAATAAATTCTATTTCTCATTGCAGAGACACCGTGTCAGAAGTTCTACCACCCAGAGAGGGAGGCCGGAAAGCTGATGAGACTCTGTAGAAATGAAGAATGCACATGTGCTGAAGGTAAAGAGGAAGAAGAAGAAGTCTAAATAGGGGATGTAAAAAATAAATTAATTAATAAATAGGGGATGTTAACTTTTTACATTGAGGTATAGATTATGGGGGAGGATGTTTACTCCTAGAGAAACCACCTTTAGTCGACTTGTACTCCTACCAATGTAAGAACTAAAATCACTTCTTAGGGTGAAAATACTTAAATCCAAGAAGTGGATGTGTTTAAAAAAGTTGTCCATGACTATTCTGTGGGGAATGAATAGCTCAAAACAAAATTGTGTAGGTTAGACCAATTGGGGGTCTTTCAAAAACATTTATTTAAAAAGTCTTAAAAAAAAAAACAACCCAAAATGATAGATGTATTATTAATATCGGGTGGTCATGACTCAGGAGGTAGAGCGGGTCGTCCAATAACCAGCGGTTTGAATCCAGTCCTGGTCAGTCTGTTGTGGACTGATGTTAAATGTAGGAAAATACCACCCCCCACCCTCCTTCCTCCGGTGTCACTCACACTGGTGTATAAATGTCCGGCGGTGACCGGAGGAACTGTAGGTGCAAATTGGCAGCCACGCCTCTGCCAATCTGCCCCAGGGCAGCTGTGGCTACAGATTTAGTTTACCACCACTACAGGGGGAATGTGAGAGTGAATTAATAATGGATCAATAATGTAAAACACTTTGGGTGGCTTGAAAGTGCTATAAAATTCTAATCCATTATTAGTATTATTAATAATATATATATATAAAAAATCACTCGTCAATAGATTTCACCAGGATTTTAATCAGATATGACTGACATATATGGTCTTTTTCTAGTCTGCAGTCACCCTTAATGTTTAGAAAATACAAATAAAATAAAGCGGAAGGTCATGGTTACACTGAAATCTTCGATTTGACTGTATTTAATCGGGATAATGCAGATGATGTCATTCAAATACACAGTAGCTACTATACTGGACAACATTTGTAGCTCTTGTTAATTTTCAATCCTTGTTTCAATATACAAAGCATATTTTTTAATTGCAAAAAAAAAAAAACTGCCTTCAGGATTAAGAATCTGTCAGAAAAGGGGAATGATTCTCACTTGCACATGCTGTCATTTCATTGGATCTGTTGTTGGATTTACTGTGTGTCTCTTATGCATTTTCAGAGAACTGCAGTATGCAAAAGAAGGGTCAAATCAGCGATGATCAACGCACGGAGAAGATTTGTGAAACTACAGTAACCAGTAGAATAGATTATGGTAAGAGGAAAGACCTTTTTTTTTTTTTTCGCAAATAAGAATCATGTGAATAAAAAAAAGACAGATGTGGATGGACATTACAACAAGTGAAGAAGAAGAATTTTAAAAGAAACATGTGGTATGTGTGGACACACCAGGAAACACACCATCAATATTTTTTTTTAATTTAGTACGGGATAGAGGGGTAATATATAATTATAATAATGAATATATCTGTAAACCAACATGATATTTACATTCATCACCATGTTTATGGAACGACCTCTCATGTCATCTCACGATAATAAATAAACAAATCATTGCATTTGTGATTTAATGGAAAAAACGATATTACGCACTTCTCTTCTTTTGATATTTAGTAAATATCAGTAAAGTTTTGAGCATAAGCCTAATGGAAAAGTGACAACTATATAGCAACAGTGAAAAAGGTAAAACTGAACTAACAATTTTCCAAATCTCTGTCCCCAGCATACAGAGTGAGACTGGAAAACTTGGTTGGTGATTTGTCCACTGATATTTATAACATGCGGATAGAAGACGTTATCAAAGAAGGTTTGTAGTCCTTTTCTTTGTACCTTCAAAGTTATTCACAAACACCCACTGCCTACATTCACTGCTGTGTTGGGTGACTTTTCTGTAATCAACTATTCTCCATCCTGTGTCCATGATTTTTGCTTCCAGGAAGTTATGATGTAGGTCCCCAAGGTAGACTGCGTCCTTTCCTTGGTTATCAACACTGCAGGGAGGCTCTAGATCTAAAGCCAAACAAAACCTACCTTGTCATGGGCACCGCCAAAGACATTCACAGAGATGAACAGCATCAGACGTAAGATTCTCATTTTTATGTGTATATGAGTTTGTGTCAATACTGTTTTACAGCTGAAGCCCTGTGTTCAATGAAGTCTGTTTCTTATGGAATAGACTCAACTATATTGCTGCAATATTGGTAGATACAATAAAAAACACAAATTATTTGTGGGATGGATGCATATTTTTCCTTTTTAACCCATAAACACCCAGTGTTACTTTTGTGGCAGTTCCCAAATGGTTTGTCCATCAATTTTTAACTTATCTCAAGTGATTTATCCTCATTTATTATAACTTTAAAGGGAAAATCAGGTATTTTCCTCCATTTAATTTACTGATCATGTAGATGTTCATAAAAGTTCGAGTTAAAGTTGAGGGTTATTATATCAAAAACAGAGAAGATCAAGGAAAAAGTGACATTTTTAGTCAAATATATCATGAAAAGAATATAAGAACAAGTGTCTCCATTCATTGTCATTGATCCAACTCCATGGGTTTTACTAGTGAATCAATGTTGTAGAAGATAACAGTGTTTCCATGTTCACTACGAAGCCTCTGAACGTCCCAATCTGATGACCATGAGAAGATGACAAACTGTATTTTACACAGATTATTTACATGGATTGATAGAATTAGTGGATCAACAGTTATTTAACTTCTTATTTCAGAAAATAATTTTGGATTTTGGATAATTTTGAGGACTGACTATATTTTCTAATGTGCTCTCTCTCAGATACCAGTATGTACTCGGGGATGGAACCTGGATTGAGTACTGGCCCACAGAGACTGAGTGTCAGACTGATAAATACGAAATCACTTGCCGAGGACTGAATGAGATGGTCCAGCAGTATAAAATATTTGGCTGTCAGCAGTAGAGAAAAAGAAAAATGTAATGGGTTGAGGTGTTTTTTTTTTTTCTTTTTACAAATTTTGTAAATGTGCAGCTTTACATTGTGATGAATAAATATAATGGTGTCTATCTTGTTGTCTTTGTCTTATATACAAACAACAGTGTGTTGAGAACAAAGGTTACATGTAATCACTCTAAAAAAAAGTGTAAGTGAATTATATATTTTACAATTATACACAGAAATAAAAGACAAATTATAATACGTAGACAAGAATCGAGATTAAAAGCATTGGGAAACTAAACAGGTTTATGTGAGGAATGTCAGGAGGAGGAGGAGTCTGAGGAGCATGTTGTAATTAGGTGCGGTAAATATGAGACACAGAGAGAGGAGAGGAGGAAAAGGCTTATAAAGGTAGGAGTAAATTAATTTACACTCAAAGGGATATTAAAAACGAGCGAAAAAGCACAGATAAAGGTACTTGTGGATTTCTTAAAGGGCAATGGGATATGTGATAGAATTTGAGGTATACTGAGGGTTTATTGTGGAGAATAGATGGAAAGTATGAATACATGAGAACATAGGTGTGTATGTGTGAATGGATGCAGGTTTATGTTATTTTTATTTATTATTTACATAATGGGGATACAGAATTCCATTGTTTCACCCACACTCAAAAAGTGGCAGTAATGCACCATTAAGCTGGATGCTGACTGCTGTAAATCATGAAGAAGAAAATACATTTAAGAAAAATAGTTTAAAAGTAAAAATGTTTAAAATAGAGTGTTGTCAGATTTCATATGCTCAGCTAAAAATCTTTTTTTCAGGCTTGCACATAAAACATTGTCAGTGAGTTGAGTTTGTCTAATATCATAAAGACTATTTCAGATTTTGGCTGCATATAAACTACTAGTAATTGAAGACAATAAGTGAGTGAATCTGAGTGAAAAGGCAGGAGGATAAGTCAGATACATGGTCAGTATGCATGGTAGCAATGAAGTGCCTTTCCTTTTCCTTGCAGTATGGAAACGTTTGATTCGAGTGGGAGTCAGTGAACGCAACATAATGTCCACACGGTGGCAGCAGCAGGTCGATGATATAGACAAATCTGCCCGAAATAAAGTCAGTGAAGAAACGGACCGCGCTCTTCACTGACGTGTTTCCTTTTTCTAAGCCACCTCTGGGTCCTGTCAGTATTGTTGAAGAATAGACACCGACCTATAGCTTACGTTTTTGAGACGGAAAAAACAGAGTTTGAGAGGCACCCCGAAGACGCCGCTTTAGTTTAGCGCTGGTTAGAGCAGAATTCTGAATTTGAGGCGCTTCAAGATACAGCTAACGTTATGGCTAAGGTACAAGTCTTGAATGTGGCTGTCCTGGACAACCCCAGTCCATTCGGAAACCCGTTCCAGTTCGAAATAACGTTTGAATGCATGGAGGATTTGCCCGAAGGTGAGTGTTGTTTTCAGGAAACACATTAGCATGCAATGCGTATAAAAGTCAATGTCTGTTAAATTCTAGCACGCTGTCGCTGGACTCCTCCGTTTAAGCTATAACCGATTTAGTGCTTGTATGTGTGGTGAATTAAAACGGACCTGTCACAAATATATATGATATCTGTATTCAGATCTAGACACTGTTATTTATTTTGGTAAGTTATTGAAAATTGGCGCTGGCGCGTTTGTGCTCATAGCCCCGCCTCCTGTCTGCAGTGATTGGTCAGTAGGCATTCTATAGAGTCTCTTTGAAGAGGCTGATTGGTTATCGTTTAACCAGTCTGTTCAGTGACAGGCTCGAAAAGAGTTGCCGGGAAAGCCCAGAATCTTTGTGAATGTAGAAGTAAGACCGTTATTGTCACCAATACCAATCTATATAATTGAATTGGGAATAAATCAGATTCAGAGTCATCTTTATTCACCAATTGCATAAACACAAACAAAGAACTTATTGCCGATAGATGTTGTAAATTATAAGCAAAAGATATAATTAAAAAAAGAATGTAAGAAAAGTAAAATAATGAGAAAAGAAAAATTGTATGCATATAAATATCGCAAACAGATTTTTCTGTTTGTTTGTTTTTTTTTTGTTTGATTGGTTTTTTCAAATCAACGTCTGAAGCTCAAGCAAGTACACAACTTTGTGCACACCTTACATATGTTTGGAACTGACCAAGTGGAAACAAAAATAAATAAAGATAGTAATTGAAGCCTTCCAAAATAGTACATAAAGAATACCATATTCTGCACTTTGTTCTCTGAAGGCAGATCTGAAAGGAAATATGTTGCTGTAGATGTATTTTGTAGATCAAAATGTTTTTTCTTTTAATATAAATGATATGCCAAATTACGTACTGTTTGTTTATTTATTACTAGTGTCCAGCTGTTAAGTGTATGCCCTTTTTTCTGCACAAAACTGATGTTGAAGTATCACTCTTGTCCTGCGTGTGATCTCAGATCTGGAATGGAAAATCATCTACGTGGGTTCAGCAGAAAGTGAAGAATATGACCAGGTTCTGGACTCTGTTCTAGTTGGTCCAGTACCTGCTGGCAGACACATGTTTGTTTTTCAGGTGAGTTCATGTGCAGTCATTTACATCTCATTCAGTTGGAAAATACAGCTGGACCTGAGAACCCATTGAATACTTGGATTAAAATGTAAAGTATTTTTCCATCCCTGGGTTATCTTTTCATTAGGTGTTGCTTGTGTGTTTTCTCAGGCTGATGCTCCCAACACTGGGCTAATTCCAGAGAGTGACGCTGTGGGAGTGACTGTTGTCCTTATAACCTGCACCTATCGTGGACAGGAATTTATCCGCATTGGTTATTATGTAAACAATGAATACACAGATCCAGAACTACGGGAAAACCCACCTCTCAAACCAAACTACACACAGGTAACACACGCATGCACAAAACATTGCATCTTTATTATATATTAACTGGTATTGGCCAATATCTATTGGTGCGTAGAACATTGTGATGTTTATCAACAGTAGTAATGTTTTTAGTGAGGAGTATATTCATTTACAAACTAATACAACTGTAACTTTATCCAATCTCATCATTAGCTCAGTTTGTAAAAGCTGGGCTCATGTTAGATAGCTGTCAGGCTGATTATGAATAAAACATGGACATTGGGGCCTGTCAGGTCATGGTGAAAGTACACTGGATCTGTCTTACTAGGGTTGCATGATTTTGGCCCATAATAAAATCATGATTTTTTTTGTTTTTGTTCTAAAAACTTGATTTTTTTTTTTCGATTTTTGCATAAAACTACAAAAGACAACAGAAGTTGACAAGTCATTTTTATGCTGGGCCCACAGAAGTTATACCAGTGTAAGTTGGTAAAGGGCATCTGTTGTGCGTGTGTGCGTGTGTGGACCACATAAGATGAGTGATCCCCATGCAGTTATATTTGAATTGGGGTATCTGTGCTCGAACCACAGCTTACATTGGTATCACTACTGTGGGCCCATCACAGATTCAAGGTCCGTGGTCATTACACAGACTTCTGTGACAGACCACTCTCGGTCAGGAGAAGGTGCCTTTGACAATTTCCTCTTTTTAAAAATCATCCTAATTTTAAAGAACTGATGTTGATTATAGAATCGATTAATCACGCAGCCTCATACCCTAGTACTGTTAAGTTAACTTGATCCAGTGGTTTTTAGGAACACACCTAATGGTGAAAGTAAAGCTGGTGTCTACAGACAAATAGTCCTGTAGGTACTGTGTGTTTCATTAGTGCACATGACCAGGCTGCATCATCCTCTCAGGCTCAGACGGTGAAGCAATTTACAAAATTTGATGGATGTTTACAAGGAAAGAAACTGGGCTACATTCACAGAGACTGTGAAAGGACCAGATCAACAATGGCTTTATTTCCACACTGTTATGTACAGTATTAGCTAAATGCATTTGTAAAGGAGGGGACAGTTTTAATGAACAGAATCATCACTCTTTGTCATACGGATCAAATAATACTCTGTTTGAGAGCTTCCTGATTAGTCATTGCATTAATGAATCAAACAGTTGACAGTGACTGAATGCAGATGCGTTAGTGTGTTGTGTAGTGACAGACTCATTGGTCGGCGTGTTGTGTCCCATCATGTAGTGACTGTAGTGGGTACAGTCTGTCTGGTTAGAGGTTAAACGTCCATGGTTAGCTTCAAACGCCTCAATTCTACAAAGCATGACATACAATTGCATTCCAAGACATTTTTATTCCTTATTTTGTGCTTCTCACCCATTAGCTTTCATTTATTTGAATAGTTTTTCTGCTACCAATCTGTGCTGACAGCTGCAAGTCACATGATTCCAAAATGTCAGCAAGATCATACTCACTGAAGACAGTGGGTGACATTTATGTTGTATTAAAAGTTGCTCCAATTTTTATGATTGAATTTGTGCTCATCAAAAATTCCAGCTCATTAATGAAAAAATAAGTACTTATTGACCAAGTGATTAAGCATCTCATTCAAAATTATGAAATATTTTCTACTTTTAGCCTCTAAAATATGAGTATTACCCTATTTGTTCTTTTGTGACACAATATTTTTGGACTTTTGATTAAACTACAACATTTCTGGCTCTTAACTGTGATGAGCAATTTCCTTATCTGTTTAAAAAAAATACATTATTTATACTTAATTTATACACAGTAATGGGCAGCATGAGCAGTTACCACTGGCATTAAACATCTGCTGCCCTCTGGTGCAACGGAAGAGATTCTACAGGCAATGTTTGGATACAAGTTCTAAAGAATACGAAGGACAAGATTAAGGCTGAATAATTTATCACATTGCAGTATCTGGCTGTATAGCACGTATATAATAGTAAATGCAGCAATTTAAAAGTCAATTTTGGAAGATTTAAAATTATATAATTGGAAAAAATAGTGATATTTTGGATTCAGTGACAATGAACAGAACATGTAAATGTTTAAAACAGGCAACATGAAAGTCATAATTTGTTTTGTTTTTTATTTTATGTTTTATTTCTATAAGTTTGCTCGCTTCAATTGACATTTCTAAGTGACTAACATAAGACTTTCCTGATTCCACCATGGGTAAATTTCACAGTTAATAGCAGCAACATACAGGTAGAAGGAAAACCACAAATGAGAAATGAAATGTAGAGAAAAGATATAATCTGTGTAAATAGAATGAAATTGAAATCACACCATGACCATAAATATTTGCTGCATGACTGTGCAGCTCTCAACAGAATTTTTTGACAGGATTCTGTTTTGCCTCATAGGAAATGTGGAGCTCAACACAGTCTGCATTAGACTTGGATCTTAATTCCTGTTGGGACATTGTTCAGTTATAATTCATGCATTGTATCATTGGTGTCTTCATTTCAACAGCTCCAGAGAAATATTTTGGCTTCCAACCCTCGTGTGACCCGCTTCCATATCAATTGGGAGGGCTTACCAGACAAGATGGAAGACAGTGAGAATGTTGACCCCTCACCCAACATCAGCGGGATGCTTCCCCCATCTTGTCTACCAGGAAAGATGCCTCCACTTGGACTGATGCCAGACAACTCCATGGACTGTATGTAAGAATCATCAATTTCACGAAATGGACCAGAAGCCCAAATGCACATTTGGACAAGGAGCCATGGATGTATCCATGTAAGGTTTGGACTTTAAAGGAGAGCATAGTTTTGGCAAAAGGGACATTATTTTTCTACAGCATACGCAAATGCATTGGATCTGGAATTATTTTGTACTTTTTCAACACAACAAATCTGCACAATCACCATTGCCTTATTTTACTCTTCCATACATGTTGACACTTAGAGGATGGCATATCCTCACAGCCTTGAGCCTTACAAGTTTGGTGCCAATAATATGCTGTTCATTTTGATCTCTTGAGCCAAACCAAATCTATTCTGTGGAAAGATTGGCCTGATCTGCAGAGCGATCCATGTCAGAATAGATGGGGCTGATAATATAAATGCATCTGTCTCATCTGCAACCGGAAACTAATAGCACTGATATTGTAGATACATTTGGTTTAAATTATGGACTACTTTCAGGAACATGCTCCAAGAAGCAGGTTTATCCTATTACCCTGATGGTTTTTGTACTATAGTTATGTTGTACATCTCTATCTAGTTGTGCAAAAGCCATATGTAGGTAAAAGGACAACCAGTGAGATGGATGTCATGTTGCATTATATTCTTTTCTTGATTTAGGCTTAATGTAAATAATGTTTCTCTTGTGCTTTTTTGTCTTCAAGATAAGACAGCAGATTTTTCCTTTTGTACTTGCTATATATTCTCTGTCTCAGTATTTATGACAGCTGTGGTTGGGTCAATAAAGTTTGTACTGTAGTCTTGGTGCTGCTTTTTGTTGAGTCTCACATCTGATCTTACACAGTTGCTTTCCATGTTGACTGGCAAAGAAGGCAGTGCAGCAACATCAGCGTGACTTGTACATTGCACATGTGTGTGCGTCCCTAGATCCGGTCTTTTCCCTTCCTGCACTGGCTTCTTTTTTTTCCCCCTTTTCATTCATAAAATGTAGCAGCATCACTCCACCATTTTCACTCTAGCCTCATGTTGCTAGGCAACTACAGTACAAAAGGGAGGGGGACTGTCTGCTCTCACCCATTTTATCTCTTAGCAGAAGCAGCTAACTCCCCCATCCATCCATCTGTTACCACTGTCTGCTTCTCACATGTCTACACAGTGTAGCTATACTCATGGAATAATAATTAGACCCCAGATAAAACTTAGTGGCATTAAAACAATACATACTTGATGTAAGAGTATATGCAGTCATCTCTTACTCTCTAGTAGCTATCATATTTGTGCCATTCATTCAGTTAAAAAAAAAAAATAGGAAAGGAGTCAACATTTATTTTATTTTTTATCTTCTATGTCACTGTGCATATAGGTTATTGATATCTGAGAGAAGAGCAAAAATAGGTATTAGATTTAATAAGAAAAATAGTAAATGTTAATTGCTGAATGAAGAGAAATGCAAGTGGCTTTAGCTCTGGTAACCGGGTAATTGCACTCTGAATGTACCGATACAACTCGATCACTATCAATATTGAAAATATTAATTCTAGAGCATAGAAATAGGGCTGCAGTGTCCTATCAATAGTGTTAATCTAAGGTGTAGTTGTTTGTAAATACAGCTATCGGTGCTTGCTTGTGTGTTTTTATCTTTTCCACATGCATTTCATACATGTGAAATTGTGACTGAAGGATCCTGATTTCAAGCATCCGTCGGCCATCTACCACGGTCGTCCCAGTCATAAATAGTACAGGTGTATGGAGAGGAACACGGAGAGGTGCTACTGGCAGTAAGTGGGCCAGGATGCGGTTCTGCATTTTCATCCTACACCGATTGTAAAAGGCTGGTCTTTTATTCCCAGTGATTCATTTACAACCAGATAAATTCTTCATCTATCCATGACTGTCTGCGATGATCTTTTTAGAAGTAATGCCAGCCAGATCGCGCCGCGCGTGCGTTAAATTCTGACCAACATTTCTAAAAATAGCTCGCGGTTGACGTCACTCAGCCAAACGTGTATCAGTCGCTTGGCGGCGA
>JAPSES010000104.1:13916820-13928153 GCA_029822895.1 Maxillicosta whitleyi | reverse complement strand
CTTTAGGGAAGTCTTATAATAATAATAATAATAATAATAATAATAATAATAATAATAATAATAATAATAATAATAATAATAGTGGAATAAGTACTGTATGCTTCTCCCACTGACACCCTTTCAGACTTAAAAATAAATATACAGTCATGCACCTCACACACAAATAAAAACACACACAGGCAGTGAGAGACAGAGAGCATGACAGCTTCTGTGGCCTCACTCATCCGTGCCCTGCTTCGATGCAGATGTGCTCTCTACCTCGTTAACCTCGGCCAATGGGAGCTGCCCGCGCGCAGCTGTGCAGCCGACACGCCGCTCTGCCTCACCAGACTGCGGCGCTGGCACGAGGAACCCACTGGCACCAAGTCAACACATACTCACACGCTTGGACACATGTACGTACACATACAGTACACACCGGATGAACACGGAAACATACACACACAAACACTGCTGCCCCTGCACCCAACTGGAGAGTTCTCCAACATGACTGTGGTTTTAAACAGGATCCACCTCTGCTCACATTCAGAGCAGCACTGCACAGTACGCCGGCACTTATTACATGCAGTCACCTTGTTCAAGGCCAGAAATAAATAGGTAATTTATTGACAGGGGCGGGGTTTCCTGTGCACATTTATATCCATTCCCACAATGCTCAATGCTGCTCTGCATCCTGCAGGGATGCAACTAGAATGACCACCTGATTTAAAGTAACCATAGCAACTGTGTGCGACCACTAGGGTTTTGAGGGGAGGAAGGTCAAGGGTTGAGTACTGTTCAGTGAAGAAATCAAATCTGCTCTTTGCCTAGACAGCAGCTCTGAAGATTGATGTCCAGCAGGAGAGGAATCTGTGGAGCACAGTGCTTTGTTGGTTTGGGCTGTTTTGACCCTGGGTAAAATCTGCTGCTCATGCCCACTGTGACTGTGAGTCTATAAGTCCCTATCTGACTGATCCAGAGATTCGGCTCATGGTGCTGAAGCCTTGATTTTCTGTCTGCTGAATCAAGATCTTTTATCTGTCTGCATGAATGTCCTGAAACATCAGAGAATGTCTCATCTCAAATGTTGGATTTATTCCAGGGTACTTTCGGTCAATCAGTTTGCAGTCTGGTGATTTGTCTCTTTTTGCCTTTTTCTCTTTTACATCAGAAGCAAGCCCACAGGTGGTTGCTTACTTTGCCGTAGCCATGGCAACTGCCCACGGAAAACCTAGAATGTTCGGTAGGAAAAAAACAGAAAAAAACCCTCCACTTACCTTTAGAGGGGCAGCTCCTTGGATGAGCGTGGGTGGTTTCTGCTTTGCTAAATGTGACGGGGCTTTGACGGACCTCTGACTGGTTAAAATGAACCAGAACAAAATGGACACTGTAGCAGGGCCTCGAGTCAGCCCAGGTGGGCCACATTTCCCCCTCAAGGCCAGTCCACAGATGGGCTGAGCCAAGAGGGGTGAGTAGTGTGGACGAGGGGGTGGGGGGGTGGACAAGGCAGAATCCTGGCACGGAGAACCTGGGCCATCTGCCTGTCAGGACTGCTCCATTTCAGACCCCTGCTCTGGCTCTCCGGTGTTCCCACCACAGATGGACAGCCTTCAGAAAGGTGTTAGTCATGCCTGGGCTGCATCACAGTGACACTAGAAGGACCATACAGTCTGGTTATCATTAAGGCTGAGGCAAAGGCTGAGCAGGGGAGAAGGAGGACAGAGGACGAGCGCAGGAATAAATCAGCTTCATATTTGAACAAGTTGAAAGGGGTTAAGATGGAGAGTGGAGATCTGTCTGTAACTGATATTTGCACAAAATGTTAAGGAATCAGAGTGTGGATACAAGATATTAAATGTTACAGCCCACAGCCCCTTATTCTACAACCTGCACACCCACACAGCACCATCGTCTCTCTCTCTGTTCTCCTTTGTGTCATCATTTTCTTGCTCTTACACCCCTGCCTTCCTGTGTCATTTTCCTTTTCACTTCTGTCTCTTGTGTATTCCCACGTAAGGACACACGCACGCCGTGTTTGAACACATACACCTTCATTTTCTCACCTAAGATCCCTCTCTGCTGCTCTTCGGTTTGTGATTGTAGTTCTCTATCCATCCACCTCTTCTTATTCTCACCTTTCTTTCTTCACAGCATCTTTTTCTGACCTCTGCTCCTCTCCTTTCTTCTCTTCTCCTTCACTTCCTCATCCTTCCTTCACCCTATATACAGCCTTCCTGATGGTGGTAACCCCATCACTAATCCGCTGGGATGCAGTGCCGCATCTCTGCCGGGGTTTCTGGAAGTGGATTTGTAAAAGAAACACCAGTAAGCCTCTCTCTCCCCCTGTCTTAATGGCAGATTAGAGCTTTGCTCCGGCATTAAGTCGACAAACACACAGAGCCGTCGTGGAGCCTTGCAGGCAGGTACAGGAGTGAGGTGGAGCACCACACTGCTCAGGGAAGACACTCGACATCCGTCAGAAAAGTGGGAGCAAGGGTAGAGAGTTAAAAAGCGGGGGAGGGTGATGATCATAAACTAAACATAAGCTGCTTAATG
Organism: Maxillicosta whitleyi; assembly: GCA_029822895.1. Lineage (NCBI taxonomy): Eukaryota > Metazoa > Chordata > Actinopteri > Perciformes > Neosebastidae > Maxillicosta > Maxillicosta whitleyi. The sequence continues at coordinate 13,925,618 of JAPSES010000104.1, read as the reverse complement.
TACCACCTGTTAATTCAATTTATCACAGGAGAAAAAACAGGTTTGGTGAAAAGGACACATGAACCCCTGAACACATGAACACGTAAACCTTTTCAGGCTGATGTTGTACAATAAATATGGGTCAACCTTTAGAAATGAAAAGAAACATGGTCTCAAAATCCTATGAAATAATAATAACTCTGACTCCCAAGGCTCAATTAAAGATGCTAATGTAGTTTAAATTGAATGGCCTATAAATGAGACCTTTTGAGACATCTTTTTACATCTAAAATATTCAAGCTAACTTGAGAAAAAAAAAACCTACAGAGAGATCAAAAGTAAAATATATATTCTCCAACACTATGAGCTGAAGGCTGTTCCTCACTTCTGTCTATCAGATCTTGGACTAGGTCTTTATACACTGCTGAACAGTTCGACTACAGTGCAACCTTTTATCAAATACCTTCACTGTAACAAATTTCCTGTAACATTTACAGTAAATATCAAGCAAAAAAGTTGCCAATAAAGTGCTATAAAATTGTTTGCTACTTACTGTAAAAAATAATTACAGTATATTACTGGATGCTGACATACTACAGGTTTATGCTGTATATACGTTACAGCAGTTATTGTGTTTGTTTTATATTAAAAACAACCATTAATTGTGTTTTAGTTTTTTAGTTCGTTTTGACTGGTACAGCTCTACTATAGCTGCCTGCACTAATGGTGCTAACGGCGCTAACAGAGCTAACAGCTAGCTAGACTTTAGGAGGCATTTCTGAACTGGGCTAATACATGCAGTTAGCGTTAGCTTAACCAAAGTAGTTTTTTTTTGCTAGCTAACATTTGCAAAAACGGTGCATTCTCACACCATTCTGTAAGATAAATAAGATAATGTGAAATACAATCGCTCACAAAAATAAAGACACATTATTCTTACTAAAATGCTGAGTTAAAATGGACATCTACACGGTCAAATTATATTGCATGACCATGACCAACTGAAAACATAACCATCCTGTCATTTTATCATGTGATAGTGTGAACAAATGTTTCAAGTTACTGAAAATATTTTTACCCGTAATGTATTGTAATATGCAATTACACCTTGTAAATTGTTACAATAGAATTGCTAGTAATATTTTACTGTAGAAATAAGATAAATTTGTTCAACATCTCACTGGTGAATTGAAGAATATATAAACTCCACTTACGAGTTACTTCATGCTTTTATACCTCCACCAATCATTAAAGCTGCAGTTCACATCCACGTCTGAGTCATATATATATAAAAAGATGAATTTGATAAAGAAACAACAGAACTAAATGAAAGCTCTCTCTATTGAGATGTTCGATTCCAATGCATGTCTACTTTCCATTTTCTTTACTTTGAGACCATTTTTTATTAAAGGTGCATAGGAGTTGAATAATGGACAGAAAAGGTTTTGCAGAGCGGGATGATCTCTTTGGATAAAACGTGTCATCACTCATCAATCCATCCTATTGCACATATGTGAAATGTCAAGAGTAGAATATGAATACTTGAGTTACAATAGCATTAAATTCATCCTTGATTCCACATGAACATTTTGCTTAATGTGAAGAAATCCCATCAAGGGATTCACAGGAATATGATGGATGTGTAAGTACGGCACATGTAGGAGTTGGATGTCCTGTCTATAGGTGGACACACTATACATTTCTTTTAGGAGATGCTAAATGCAATACTAAGCAGTAACTTCTGGTCATGACACAGAAATGGGAACAGTGGTTTGATTGGATTAAAGTGTCAGGAATAGATGCATACTGTGGGAATTCTGGTTCATTAGTGCCACCCACAGAAGCTCAGACAGAACCAATAAAATCATCACTTAACACATGAAGACCCAGTGCTGCTTTTGTCAGTTCCAGTTGTCTATATTTAATTTTTCTTCTGTTATTTATCACCATTTATTATGACATTATCCTCTGTATTTAGCATTTTTTTCAGTGAACATAAAGTATTTTCTATATTTAATTTACTGATAATGTAGATGCTTATAAAAGCTTAGATGAAACTTGAGGGTTATTATATAAAAACAGAAGAAAAAGTGACTTTTTCAGCAAAATATATCATAAACCAAGTGTGTACGTTCACTGTCACTGATCCAACTCTATGGGTTTTACTGGTGAATCAATGTTGTAGAAGATGACGGTGTTTTCACATTCAGTATGGAGGCTCTGAATGTCAAAAAATGCATCATATCTGATGATGATGAGAACATGACAAACAGGATTTTAGTCAAATTATTTACATGTCTTGATAGGATTAGTAATTAAGTATTTTAGATTAGCAGATGATTTTGGTCACCAGAGAGATAGTGAATATATTGGTAAAAGGATGCTGAGAACTGCCAGGCAGGAGGCCTAGAGGAAGACCAAAGAGGAGGTTTATGGATGTAGTGAAAGAGGACATGAAGGGAGTCGGTGTGAGAGAAGAGGATGTAGAAGACAGGGTTAGATGGAGGCAATTGATTCGCTGTGGAGACCCCTGAAGGGAAAAGACGAAAGGAAAAGAAGATGACGATTTTGGTCACCAATGGCTGTATAAGTAACTCAGATATATATGATAATAATAATAATAATAATAATAATAATAATACATAAAACTTGTGTAGTGCTTTTTTGGACACTCAAAGACGCTTCACATTGAAACAAAACAAAGAAAACAGAAAAACAAATCCACAAACTTTCCATCAACAGATCGCTGCGGGTCGACCAACACTCAGCTTTTTTTTTTTTTACCCCCTCCTTGTTTAAACTAATCAGAGGGGCCTTAATAACATGCCATGGATATTCATGAGGGACACCGGAAAAGCCAGTGGTTCAACCACAGACCCTCTTCTAGCTTACAGAAAACAGCTTCAAGCAAGAGAAATAGGACATAATTTTTCACAGAAATGACGCACAATGCGTTCAACCATAGTGGTGACACAGCAGTAGGAATGAAATAATGATAGAAGTTGATCTTTAACATGTATGATTCATACCTATAATACAAGACTGAACAGGGCAACACAAGTGTGGTTTACCTTTTATTAATAAATTACTTCAAACATCAACAAAATTAAATGTTGTCATAGTGTCAAATTTAGACTTATAGTTTGCAAAACTGAACAGTTTAAGACTTGCTGAAAGTTACTTTAGCAGATGCAGTCTACAATAAAGCTTTTAAAGCATGTTATTCACTGGTGGACTGATCTGGGAGCTGAAAAGCACAAATTAACCAATCAGCATGAGTTTGTTTGAGGACAATAAAAAAAAAATCATTACAAGGGTGTTGTGTTGAACATTTTTCCTCTGCAGGATGGACACAGACAACTTTTTTGTAGCGAAAAGGGGGTTAGGATCTTACAGTCAGTCTAACAGGTTCCAGTGTAGATTTGAGGACATCAAAATGGAAAGGATGCCGTCTTACGTTCAGGGACAAGTTAGGGAATGGGGTAGACTTCTACATTCAGGAAAGGGAGCAGTGAAGAAGCAAAGCAATCCTCTACAGGACAAAGGGAAGGATGGGGGAACGGAGGGGAGGGTAGTCACGGAACTCCTTCAGATAGCTGCGATGCTTCCCCTTGGCCCACACAGTCATCTGGATGAAGCCCACCAGAGTGAAGAAGGCCACCGGCAGGCACTGGGTCATCAGGGTGAAGCCGAGCCAGGAGCCAAGCTGTAGGAGGAAGAGGAGGTTACATGCAGGCTGAGAACCAGCAGAGGGCAGCAGCTACAGGATGAGCGTCAACACATGGGCAAATGAATGACTGTGAGGGACATCTAAGCTGGTTCACACCGCCAGCCTTAGGGCTCATGTCTGACTTTTTACTTGTATCATCAGCATTTTTTGTTTGGAGCAGAAGAAAAAACAAAACCGATTTGTACAAGGAACTAATCGCAGAGCAAATAGAGGTGACCGAGACAATATAGCAATTACCATGTACACTAGTAATAACAAAATAAATTCAACACGTGATACTCAAAAAGGAGTGGGGAAGGGAAAAATTATTAAATCTCACCCCCATCTCTCATTTAAACAACATAACAGAGTACTTTTGCTTCCTTAATGATAAAGTTACATCCCGTTTTTTTGTTTGGCTGGTTACATTATTTTTAAATGTGCCCGGTACCACATTCCAAAGTCCTGAAACAAAAGGCATCCACAAAACCAGAAGTCCTCAGGATTTCCTTCAGTAAAATTGTGAATATTCATAGTAAAAATACTCTACTACAGCTAAAAGATTACATGTAAGCTAAAATATGCATAATCAGTTAAGTATAAAGTATAACATATTATTCATATTCATTGTGTGATAAATTGTTTGGTGTTTAAATATTTTATCTGATATTTTGGGCCTGTTTTACAGCTTTATTCACATATATGTTGCAATGGTGATTCATAGCATGTCAGTGGCTCCCACCAGTGCAGAGTTGTAACAAATTCCACAAATTCTGATCTGACTGTTCAGACTGAAGTTACTGTACTTTCCGAGCTATAAATCGAAATATAAGCCACACCTGACTATAAGCTGCAGCTGTCCACACTGCAACATGTGATATTTACACAAAAAATGGTAAACAGAAAGATTATTTAAGTATTTATTTACATCACTACTTTTTTTCCAAGAAGTGCCTGTAACACTACAGTAAAACGACAGTCCTCTTAATCACCTCTTCTACTTGTCTGTCTCACTTTCTTCACACCCTGGAGGCCGGTAGCCTGTAAAAATCTATACTCCAGCCGCAGCGTTGTATAAGCCACAGGGTTCAAAGCAAGAAATAAAGTAGCGGCTTATAGTCTGGAAAGTACGGTACACTGAAAAAAAAACAAAACACATGTGTATCTGACTGAGGAACACATAGAGAAGTGTTTCAGATCAGAATTAAAAATACCAAATGCATGTGATTTGTTAATGAAATGTAATAATTAGCTATTTGAGGAATATAACTTTATGGATTACATGTATTTTTTTTAAAACCTTACAATAAAAGTGTGAAGTCCCAAAAACATACCTTTAAAACCACACTGTGCTGATGTGTTTTTTGTAGTTATTAAGTGAAAACACTAAATTTCCAGGACTGTTCTTATTCAGTGACTGAGCCAACCACCTTGCCACGACAGGCGAATACAATCTACATGTAAACATTTCACCAAAAAAAGACTGTAACCCCTTTGTAATCACCAATACATCAATTAGTAATTATTTTAATCACAGATTTTTTTACTAACTGCAAATGATGACAATTTTATTTACAGTGTCATTTATTTTCTTATAACGCAGTTACGTGTTAATTCTATTTATGACTTTACCTCATAGGTGTAGTTGGGGCAGGAGACCAGCAGGAAGATCCAGGTGAAGGGGTTTTTAGTTGGGTAGGGAATCTTCCTGGTCTTAGAACCTGGATGAAGGAGACAAAGAAAATATATTTTTTATGTACACATACGTTTACACATAATGTACCAAAGTCATCCTTGTTAAGAAATGTGCTGTAAATAAACTAAAAACCATTCAAAGATATTTAAGTGACAGTGTTGTTTGCCATGTCCTTAAATGCAGCTTTCAACAGCGTGGGCTGATAAATGACATTTTCATTTCAATCTGCACATGGGTAATGAATGTTTACCGACACCTTCTTGATGATTTGGACAGAATTATGGGATATTTTTCATACCCCTCTTTTTTTTTTTTTTTTTTTTAAATGTCAAACAACCCTCCCCCTTTAGCCTGTCCCCTCTGTCTCATCGAGAATCGGGACACCTCTACCCCTTCATGTGAATGTGTAAAATGGAGAGGTATGGCTAAGGGGTGAATTGGGATTCAGCCTATATTTAATATAGTTTCATGGATTATAGGATTTGACAAAAAAAAAAAAAAAAAAAAAAAAACAGGCAGTGTCTAAAAAGATAAAGTAGTAACGTTATAATATTTGTTATAGTTGCATGTCATCATTTTCAAAGAAAATGCATCATGTCTTGGTATTTACTGTAGCTTAATCTGTATACTTTTGTTTAGATGTGAAATGCAGGTGTAGGGGTGAGTTTTGTGTATTTTGTGTGTGTACCTGGTGGACGGAGGTTTCGGAGAGCAATGTGGATGGAAAAGTTGCCAAACTGGCAGAACTGTGAAAGACAACAATAATTTCTTACATGAAGACAGATCCTTCATATGTGTAGAGCCCAATGTCTGAATGGGAAAATACTCACATAATGTCATGGAGATAAAACTTTAAAACTAGTAATCATAACAAATTATAGATCAGGTTCTTACCAAGAATATGATGAGGGCCAGTCGGATCTGTTGCTCTCCATAGACTGTGAGAAAACACAACATAAGTAATGAGACGCATGAAACACAGATTTGTCTATGTGTGTATTGTGTCTATGAACTCACTGGGTGGTGTGTACAGTGGATGATTGATGTAATAGGCCATCCATGCTGCAAAGCCCCAGTAGTAGGTACAGTTCTGAGACAGAGAAAACCACAGAAACATTATAAATTGAGTGAAATGTGAAATAAAACAATTGCACTTGTACTTGTAAACTGCTTTTTACCTTGAAAATGTTGCGTAACGGCATGGTTCCATGAGAGAAGCGGTGGACAAAGAGTGTCTCCAACAGTCTTTTAACGTAGTGGAAAGAATGACACATACAGGCAAGACTAGAAACAGCAGAGACGGTTCATCAGACAAGTCTTAGACACAGGACATTTGGCATTTTAAGAAAGAACTACTGATGGATAAAACATCTTGTGTCACAGTTTAATTAATTAAATGTTAAGGATTGTTATGGTGCATAGGAATAAAACTGCTTGACGCCTTTGGAAAAATGTTTCTTTTTGGTTTCTTAAAAATGTTAAAAAAATGTTTATATTAACTTTTATTTATATATAGTTAAGCTCATATACAGCAGAACTTAATAGGTGTCTAGAGTTTGTCGCACCAAAGTGAAATGTGTAATTAAGCACCCAATCAAATACGAGTGATTTAACAAAAAACATGATGAAACTATATGAATGTAGAGCTATTTATCTTAGCATAGCATCAGGTAATGATGAAGTGGCTAACCAGGATCTACCTACAATTATCAAAACATCCTACTATGACCACTAGGGGGGTGTATTGGCAAGAATCTGGCAATACCACACACAAAAAAAGAAATACACAACTGTACCTTTAACACAGAAATCCAAATTGTATGTATGTATATGTTATGTTCTGTTCTGTTAAATGGATGAATAAATTACTACTTTGGGAAAAAAAAAAAAAAAAAAGAATCTGGCAACCCAAAATATCACAAACAAATACTAAACACATTTTTACTTGATCACAACTAGATCTGATGTTACATCACAAAAGTTTCCTGTTACAGTCATTACAGCTTAAGGTCCTGCTCAAATGTTCATATTCTATTAGTTCATACCTAACATCATAACATTATTTTTGTATAATCCCAACAAAGGGGCTAACATCTGAATCTCAGACAGTAAAAAGTGACTTTAGGACACTTCAAATAACCATTATTTAATAAAACACAGTTAAATAATAAGAAATAAAATATAAACAATAAAGAAATACAATATATTGCAGAACAAATATTTTCTTACACCCCTAATAACTACTAAAACTCTCTGGTTAACACACTGACAACAAATAAAAGGGAACAGAGAACCAGATTACACATACATATCTCCAGACAAAAATCGAAATGTGTATTACTTTGCTTCCTGCAGATTAATTTTTAATAAAAACGGATATTAAAATGATATCGGGGCAGGTGTCAAACAGAAAAAAAATACTACTGTTTCCAGTTCAGACAGATTTGAACAGACATCTTGTAAAGGATGTGCGTTGGAGACACTCACTGTACGACCCAGTGTTTACTGGTGGTAAAGTCATATTTGGGTGCGTAGATGAGGGGAACTCGGAAGTAGAACAACAGATAAATGACCAGAGGACCAGTGTACTCTGTCAGGAAGACCTGTTCAAGAAACACAAGCAATGGGATTAGTGAAGTCTGCAACTGCACTTCCCTCCATTTACGTGGACTCCAATATCGATTAATACAAATATACACCGCCAAGACAAAAAAAAAAAAAAAGTGGATTTGGTGCTATTTTTGTGGCAGTTCCCAAATGCTTTTTTTCCTCCTCTATATTTAACTTTTCTTAAATGATTCGTCATCACTTATTACAATATTATCCTTTGTATTTTTTTGGGTTTTTTTCATTGAAAATATGGTATTTTCCAAAATATCACGTAGATGTTCATAAACGCTCAGATTACAGTTGAGGATTATTATATCAGAAACAGAGAAAACTGAAGAAAAAGTGACTTTTAAAGTTAAATCTATCATCAACTGAACATAAACCATGTCTACATCCACTGTCATCGATTCAACTCCTTGGGTTTTACTGGTGAATCAATGTTGTAGAAGATGACGGAGTTTCTATGGTAACTACGGAGCCTCTGAACATCCAAATGGATCATATCTGATGACCATGAGAAGATGACAAACTGCATTTTACACCAGTTATTTACATGTATTGATAGGATTCAATTATTGGATCAACAGGTATTAGACATTTTAAATTAAATCAGTAGATGTTTTTGGTCGACAGTGGATGTTTGGGTCTTTATGAGTTAAACAAATACCTCAGATCCTGCCACTGGATAATTACTGCAGTGATGAATATGTTTTTGGTGTCTTTAACCCTTTAAAGGTGCCCTATTGTGCAAAACTCATTTTTTGAGTTAATGTTACTCCTGTTTGGGTCTGGTCTAGTCTGATA
>JAPSES010000104.1:13872010-13882791 GCA_029822895.1 Maxillicosta whitleyi | reverse complement strand
ATCAGATTGATAATAGTCTTTCAATAGGAATTGATACGAAGGCTTTTAAATTTATGACATTTTGAATTTACTACCTTATGTGTCACTTTAACTACGTAATGCATTCATGAACATGTAGCTCCTGCCATTTATTTATTTTAGCATTTTAGCCTGTCATCTTTATCACTTGGTCACATGGTGGTGCAGTGGATAGGATATGCACCTCACATCAAGAAGGTTCTGGGTTCAATTCCAACACCAGTCGATGGTGGAACCTTTCTGTAGAGTTTGCATGTTCTCCCATAGTGCATGGGTTCTCTCCAATGTCCACTCACCATCCAAAAACATTCACTGATGGTAGGGCTGCACGATATTGGCAAAACATGTGATATGGACATACAGCATTGCTATATTGCCACACCAAAGTCTGCAGTGTTTACCACTAAGTTATCCAGTCGCCATATAATAATAATATATAATAGAATATAATGTACAATAATATATTAACATAAATTATTGCACATCTTTGAGATATTAATATTGGACACCCCATTATCACAATAATATTTTTACGAATTATTGTGCAGCCCTAACTGATAGGTTAATCAGCCCATAGGTATGAATGTGACAGTGATCGATTATGTCCATATGTTCTGCCCTGCGGTGAACTGGGGACATGACCAGGGTGTATGCCGCCTTCACCCATCAGTAGCTGGGATAGACTCCAGTGACCCTAGTGAAGATAAAGCAGGTTCAGAAAACTGATGGATCTTTATCGGGGGGTTTTGTGTCTCTTCAGGAGAAAGAGAAGAAGTACATGCTGCCTCTTGACAACTTGAAGCTGAGAGATGTAGAAAAAGGCTTCATGTCCAGCAAACACGTCTTTGCCATCTTCAACACTGAACAGAGGTGATAGAAGTATTCAAATGTTGTTATTTATTTGTTTTGTGGTCCAGTTTATTTTTAGCCCATGCTATGCTATTTGTTTGTGTCTGTCACGCAGGAATGTGTATAAAGACCTGCGACAGATTGAACTGGCCTGTGACACTCAGGAGGATGTGGACAGTTGGAAGGCTTCGTTCCTCAGAGCTGGTGTTTATCCAGAGAAAGACCAGGTGATAACGAGTAAATGACATTTTCACTAGGTCTGTAACATGTTTCAGGATTCCATTATTCTGTCGAAATGTGGCTGAAAGACACACTGTAACCACTAACGGATGGAAAAGGTGCAGGGTCATCTCGACTTAATATAGACTTTTTTTTTTTTTTCAGAAGAGGCTAAAGGCATGACAGCAGCAGAATAAAAGCCTGAAATAAAAAGTTTGAGAGAGATTGATTAATTACTGATTAATCAACTTTTTTCTGACATGGGAGAAGTGAGGGTTAGGGTTAAGCCTTTCAAGATCCACTGGTTGACCTGTAGTATCACCATTATTAGAGCCATTAGCAAACAGTGGAGAGGCACTAAGAGACTGGCTGTGTTTGGTGAATGGACCTTTAAAATGTAGGACATCATGACAAAAGGATATTTATAACATTAGAACAGTTGCATAAACGCTCTCCCTTTGTCCAGGCTGATAATGAAGAAACGATGACCCCTGGTGATACCGTGTCCATGGACCCTCAGCTGGAGCGGCAGGTGGAGACCATCCGCAACCTGGTGGACTCCTACATCGGCATTGTCAACAAGTCCATCAGAGACCTCATGCCTAAAACCATCATGCACCTCATGATTAACAGCGTATGTCACCAACTCCAAGTGGCGGCTGACGTGCATGGAAGGTTCATTTTCCCCTGTATGTGGTCGTAGCATTAATAACTCTGCTATGCTTCATCGTCCTCCTCCAGGCGAAAGACTTCATCCACTCGGAGCTGCTGGCCTACCTGTACAACGCAGGAGACCAGGGCAGCCTGATGGAGGAGTCTGCAGAACAGGCACAGAGGAGAGATGAGATGCTGAGGATGTACCATGCACTGAAAGAAGCCCTGGTCATTATAGGAGACATCAGCACCACCACGGTTTCAACTCCAGTTCCTCCACCTGTAGACGACACTTGGATGCCCAAGGATCCAAGGTAACGACAATGAACATGAAGCCATTAACACAGGAAAACACACAGTTAGAAGTAAAGGTTGAATTATCTTTGTGGTAAAAACTAAATATATCTTAAAGCTTTCATCACTAATTTTTCCTCAAATCTGTAAAACCAGAGTCATAGCTTAAGTATCATAAATCCTAAGTTTTTCCATGAACACACATGAATCAAAACAATTTTGAAGTGTACTGCACCATCAACACTCCATGTGTTTACAAACAGTCGGTAGGTCACGTAATTTGTCGCAATGTATGTACGTGATGGGAAACAGAGTTTCACGCAGCTGCATTATAGCAGCGGGGGCAGTACATATGGAAACTGCTTCATCACCTCTTTCTACTGCAGTTGTGTGCAGCTCCATCTGCAGATCATGTTCTGCCCCCGCCTTTTAACTTAATTTCCACCTAGTAATGCACAAAGCACAATAACTGTCATGAGCATGACCAGTGCAGGTGCACTTTTATGTCAGTACTGAATGTTGAAAATAGTTTCATACTGAACAGTTTATATCTCTCTGTCTCTCTCTCTCTCTTCTCTCTCTCTTTCTATCTGTCTGTCTGTCTCTCTCTGTCTGTCTGTCTGTCTCTTTTTTTCTTTCTCACTCTATCTCTCAGTCCTCCTCCAGCATCTCGCCCCACATCAGCAACAGCGCCCCCTCCCAGCAGACCCCCAGCAGTGAGGGGACCCACACCGGGGCCCCCTCCACCTCTAAACCCCTCCCCGGCCTTTGGAGCTCCACCTGTGCCGTCTCGACCCGGACCCCCCACTGATCCTGGTGCTGTGCCTCTAGTCCCCTCCAGGCCGGCCCGTGTGCCCCCTGCCCTGCCACCGGGAATCCCCAGGTAAAAAAAAACCCAAAATCACTTGACAAATCACTTTAGTGTGTAGGTTTTTCTGTATTGGAGGCTGTTGGGGCGACTGGGGGGCAGCAGGTGAAGGGTTGTAATGTATGTTCTAGCTTTTGGTGGTTTGGGAATCATGGTGCATGACTGCATGTTTCTTGTTTTCCCCCCTCTCCCCCCTCCCCACCACTCCAAAACTATCTCTTCCTGCAGCAGAAGACCCCCAGCTGCTCCCAACCGGCCCACTGTCATACGTCCTTCAGAGCCTTCCCTGCTTGACTAGAAACACACAAAAACACTTTGCTTATGGTTTACACTTTTATATTCCTGAAGCCGTAAATGAACCTGTTTCTATTCATGTATATTCCCATAATGTTAAGTCTTATCCCACTAGAATTGGTCTTCTGTTTAATTCTGTGCATTTCAGAAACATTATGTATGTAATTTTGACTATGTGTAGGTAAGTTGTTATTTTTTTTCTTTTAACAATTATGAAAAAAGGGATACATTTGTTGTTTCGTGGACTTAAAGGTTATAAACCACGAAGTCTTCTACATTTTCATTTGAAATGAAAACGTTCAGTTTATAATTCACAACATTTTTTCGTATAATGGTAAAAAAAAAAATGTTTAGAAGTCATTTTTCATAAGGTGCATACTTGCTAACCTTTTGTGAGTGATTTCACACACTCAGCACCTCACAAAGGTAGCATTACTTTTTGATAGAGTAATGTTTTTCTTTCTATGGCTGGTACAATATAAGTCGGCCTTGAAATGAGCTCATTTTAATCTGACTGACCAACTGAATTTGCTTGTTTCTCTTCTTGGCTGATTAATTCTATTAGCAGTTTTCTTTTCTCAGACATATTGTATTTCCATGTTGGTGTTTGTCTTTGAGGGCCAGTTAAACAGGAGACAGAGGGAGGATACTTTATATTTCAGTCTTGTCGTCTGTTGAATCACTGAAAACTTGATGAGGTAAAAGTGACCTTCTCAACTACACGACCTCCGACAGTTTCCTCCCACCAACGCTTACCCTCAGTGAAATTTATATCCAGAGCGAAATTTATTTAGTAATTACTTCATAAATTATCATCTTAAGAAGCCATAATAAAAAAAGGTGACTGTAAGGAGTCTTTCAGGGGGTGTGTAAAGGTGATTGACTAAATAAAAGAATAGAAAATGAAGCTGTGGTGTCTGGTGCTTCTTTATAAAGTTTTTGTCTTAGAATCTCTGGCTTTGTTTTTTTTTTTTTTTTTTTTTTGATGTTATATGTACCTCATCTCTGGTCACATCCGTGCTGTGATTCACTCTATCTATGCACAGATGGTAAACATGAACTGTCTGTCTGTCAGTCATTCTCCAATCAGCTTACAGTTCACAGGGTCACGGTCAAGATCTTCTAATTTGCATAGTACTGGAACTGAAACAGATGTGCAGAACAGGAACATTTTTACTTTTCTCGGTGCACCCCCACATGACTGCTGCTCTCTTCTTTTCCGACTGCATGACAGTGCCGAGAGTTTCCATGGTAACTTTGGTTACCAGTGGCAACACAGTACAGATAGTGTTACTCAGTGGTTTTGAGCTGTTTCAGGAGCCACATTTAATTAAATATAAAATAAGGTATGCACTTCTACTACGCCGTCTCCTATAGATCTTTCTTCTCTCCACTGTGTTTCAGCTTTGTCACTAATGCTGCAATCATCAAATACTGACAGGAAATGGTGTCATGCATGCACTGTGAGATTCTGCTGCTTTAGTTTAGAGTGTCACAATCCTTTTTAAGCATACGTAGTTTTTGATAAATATAACTGTTCATCAATCAACATAAAAGCACACCTTGTAATACAGAATTTCTGTTAATAATTAATTCCTCCTTTTTCTACACTGTCATGTTTATGTCTTATTTTGCTGTTTTTTTGTTTTTTTTTCTATGACAGACTAGACGCCACTAAATTCCTTGTTCTTAATTACAATTCTGACTGGTCTTCCCACACAGACGCCCTCCACAAATCCCATCTCGCCCCAACCAGTGGTGAAGGAAATGCAGATGTTCCCCCCGCCCTGAACTGGACTGTAGCCAAGCAGCAGCTCATCCAGCTGAAACAAAGACTCTTCTCTGCACGTTGGACTTGGCAGTTCACATTCAGGAATGCTGAACAGTGTATATTGTGCAGAACAGATTCACATGTTCAACAGATGTCGACCTCTGATATGGTCAAGCAATGTTTTATTTTTTATCTTAGCCTTTTATGGAAAAAATAAACTGCAACCAAATGTCCCGTCATACTGTATATGTTATGCTTAATTTAGTCCACAACATTTGTCTGGTTAATCTGAGGTACATTACAGAGACGGTATTTAAATTATATTTGTTATGATCATATTTGTGTATAATACTGCAGGTTATGTATCTACAGTTTGCATCCTTATAGCGTACATTTTTTTCAAATACCATTAGCTTTTACTTAGATTAAGTATCAGATATGTTAAATATTGATACAAACTGCAGCTCAGTACCAAATGTTCCTGTTGTCTTCATTAAAGTCAACCATTAGGGGGAGCTACATGAGCGTTACCAGTTTGTCTTCATGTTTCATTTTCAGCCCCTTCAAAGACAAAGCAATCCTTCATTCACAAGGATGTGAAATGATCTCTTTTTCTCAGACATTAACAAAGATATGTGCAACTCTGGAGATGCACTTGGTGTTAGACTTACTGTCCTGTGCAATTTAACATGTTTAATAAATGGTGCTGAACTTCAACGTGTTATTTCAATGAATCTTCCAATGAGAAAATGCTAAAAATATCTATTATTGTGTACTAATTGTTTGTTAAATCTGTAGGATAAATCACACCAAACCACATGCTTATTGTCTAAAAACACCTTTATTAAGATCAATAATCCCCATGAAAAAACAGATATTTAGAATTATTTGATGTAATGAAATGTTTGTTCTCACTGTGTTTAAAAAAAAAAAAAAAAAAATCTGCGTAGAATTGAAATGTCACATTCTGCTTTAACAAATATTTATATGAAAAAGTAACTTTGACTGCCAACACAAACCAGAAGTTCATACAAACACATACAGTATCTTACAATTTTGCCATCACGGAATAACTTTGACAGGTTTGACATTAACATACTGTATTTAACTGAACTGTACTGACATTTACATCATTGGCAAACTGTTTTTTTTTTATACATTCTTAACTGTCAACGTGTATACACGGAGTTCTACTGGCACATGAAATACAATGAGTAACAATAAAAAAGGAGTGTCAGTGGAGGGATCATTCGCACAAAAAAACATTATCATTATCGTCACTGAAGAAAACAATCGCCGGCTATTGCACATTGTCATCTCTTGTAAACGGTCAAACTTAGTGAAAATATGTGATAAAATTTTGAAATGCGTCATATAACTGACCTTCCACCTTTAAAAGTGATAATGTCAGCCTTAAAAACAAACAAAAAAAAAAAAAAATCCCCTGACCTCAAACAAGTTTCAGAACTGCATGTTACAGAGAGTGCCTTTTAAAGCATTTCCTCATTGGACTGCCCTTAACGGTGACATTCAAAGGCACTTAATGAAAAACGAAAAAGCACATCTTTCACTTTCTCACTACCCTTTGTTTTATGATCACATCTCAGACTGTTCTCTGGTCTATAATGCTTAAGTTAACAAAAAAAAAAGACCTTAACTGAAATCCTATTGGACAGATAGGTGCACTTGCCTGAATTGACAACACAAGCATTTCTCTATGTGCAGACCCTCCGCTTATCGTCAAACAGTTTACGCACAGTGTAGACCTGTGAATAAAAAGACATAAAAAATAATAAATAACTAAATAAATATTGCTGACATACACAAATATAACTCCTGTAGCCCAGATACACAAAGAATATATTGCACTTGTTATCTGTACAGGGAATTATGTAGTTTTTTTTCACCTATTGACAAATGTTTTTGTCCTAAAGATCTGCTGGTACAAAAATGATCATAAAGCTTTGCACCAGCATTTCTACTGTTCCTGGTGCTTCTTTGCATTTCACCCACAGATGCATCCATGAATACAGCAGATTCTCTCACTGTATGTCTTTAACTTTGACACAAACAGAGCTCTCATCAATTAAACCACTATTACTGCTTCTATAGGATTTCACATCTATAACCCAATATATTCAACTGTCAATCAAATCAAAATAGGTACAAGCTATTAATGTGAATCACACTGGCACAAATTTATATTAAATGTATATTTTTTTGTATTTATTTAAATGTCTAATCCTTTTAAAATTATAACATAACTGGTAATGTGATAGTACAATATATACAGACATGTAATGAAGCAGTCTCATCATTCCTTCTTAGTATATTTAACCTGTTAAACCCTGGGCCATTTGTTTCTAGTTGGAATTCAACACAAAACAATGAATTAGCCAACAACACATGCTTAATTCATTTAACCATGTTATGATCAGAAAACTGCAAAGATAAGATAAACTTCATGATCAATACTTCATAATGCCACCTTTATTTTTGCTCTTCTTTGTCTTGTTATGCGTGTTTTAGTGGTAGAGAAATAATACTTGTACAGTTGGATCTGCTTAGGGTTAGCTTAGCACTGTTTTATGAAATTATTCCTGACATGCACATGGTCTCTTGTTAGATATTTGTACATTTAAAGCTTTTTTTTAAAAAATGGAATTATGCATTTTCATACATTTCTCTGTAGTCTACATAACCTGTAAATGCTCTGCTTGGGTCTGAATTCTTCATTAATTCAACTTCACAGGTCCATTTTCAACACTATTTCTGAGTAATGACACCAGAAAGGTGGTTTTGAGCGTTGGCCCTTTAAATGCACGAGACATTTCAGGCCCCGCCCCCTCCAGGTTGTTGACCATGTTGTTCTGTCTTGTTCAGCCACTTGTGTGAACTGAACATTTTAGGTATTCGGCTCAAAATTTGGACATATTTTCAGTACAGACTACAACCACTGCTGCTGATAAACAATTATGGCGTACTCTGAGAAATGTTTATCATTATAGATGTAAAAAACTAAGCAGGAATTAAAAGAGGTTGTAGAAATCCACTGACTGTTTTGCCAGAATGAATATAAAGATAGCTTTGCAGTATTGGGGACAAGGAACTATACAAGAAATGTAGAAAAAACATAGATTCAATAACAGGTCATACATTAAAATTAGTTTAAAATATTAAAAACCTATAAATGTTACAATGATTCAAAAGGTTTAAAATGGGTCACTTACGATGGTAATTTCAAGCCGGCCCAATATGATTGAAGATTTAACCCATAAGGACCCAGTGTAATATTTGTGTCAGTTCCTAATTGAATTTTATTTTATATTTAACCATCCTTAAGTGGTTTATCACCATTTATTGTAATATTATCCTCTTTATTTTGCATTTTTTTCAATGAAAATCCAGTATCCAGCATTTAATTTACTTATTAATTAATTACTTATTATTATTTAATCTTGTAGATGTTCATAAAAGCTCAGAGTAAAGTGGAGGATTATTATATCAAAAATAGACAAAACTGAAGAAAAAGTGACAATTACAGCAAAGATATCAATAATTGAACATAAACAACATAAAAAGTGTCTCCGCCCACTGTCATTGATCAAACTCCATTGGTTGTACCAGTGAATTAATGTTGTTGAAGGTGTTTCCACGGTAACTACTGTGAGTCTGAACGTCCAAATGCGTCATATCTGATGACCATAAAAAGATGAATAACTGTATTTTACACCAATTATTGGATAGAATTAGTACATCAACAGGTATTAAACAGTTTAGATCAGTAGATGGTTTTGGTAGAAGGTTGATATTTGCGTCTTTTTGGGTAAAACAGTGGAAATAAAGCCAAAGGAGTGACAGTGTGGTTTAGAAAAATAAGGGCAGCTGGAGAATTTCCAGAATTTGCAAGAAAAACATGATCTGTGAACACATGACTTTTATAGATATCTACAACTAAGAGATTACTACAGAAAGAAAATCCAGGTTGATCCCACTAGGGAAGTGAAAAGTGTGATCCAAATCTTAATTAAAGCGTATAAGAAAAGTACAACAAGAATAATTTCAGCAATCTACTGTGGGTTCAACTCGCATGACAAAAACTCAACCCATGATTTCAAAGAAAAATGGGAGAAAGAGCTGAGTGTGGAAATGACAGATGATGATTGGATTAATATGTGGAAGATCCAAAAAACATCCACTAGTTTGTGGATCTGGAGGGAGTTCTCCTGGGAAAAATCTGGTATGTTTTTTTATTACATCACAGAAGAAAAGTAAACAGTTAAACAGACAACAGAGATGTAGGACGGAATGTGGAGAATTTGATGTAGACCACACGTGTCTTCTGGAAATGTGATAAAATAACTGTTTTAAAAACAACATCAAATAATGAGGTATGAGATTCCAAAGTGCTGTGATATAAGTGTGTGTATTTGTGTAACTTGTCTGATGGAAATGTAGCAGGAAACAACACATACTGTACTTAACTAAGGTACTTTTAGTGACGGTAAAAAAAAATAAGCTATTACAGGGAACTGGAGAAAGACAGAAGATCCAACAAAGAACCGATGGATCAGAACTGTCGAAGAAATTATTTCAATGGAAAAAATAACCCACAAACTGCGAGTACGAGGCACAGATAGATGGATGAAAGACGGAGTAAATGGACTGATATAGAACCCGGAATGGAAAGACTGAATAATATGATTGTAATGACGTTTACCCAAGTTATCTTTACCTTTTTTAAAAAAAAAATTGTTTTTGCTGTAATCTGTTTGAAAAAATTCAATAAAAATTGAAGTAAAAAAAAGGATAGTTTTGCAGCACCTGGGTTCAAATTCAACCTTTTTTTTTTTTAACTATGAAGGTCCAAAAACACAAATAAATGAACCAAAATGGGTTTAGCAAAATATGACTCCTTTAACTGCTTATTCGGATTGTGTCTGTTGTCTGATGATTGGTTTAATTTAGTGTTTAGCGGATGTTTTCTGGTCACATGGGTGTATAGAATGTCTGTGTTGCCACAAACATTGCTTACCATTAATGTGGCAACAGAGACAGAACTGCAGCTGCCTCATTTAACTGGGGAAACTGGGTTTAAGAAGCCACACACCCACAGCCCAGGACTACACATACCAAACATGATCCATCTAGATTGACTCAATATTTTGTGCCCGACATCATTAAACTTTAATTCAGTAACATTCAAGCCTTTACATTCAAAGATTTGGAAATGCATAAATCTAAAGTTTGTGACGGCGAGTGAGAGGTGAGTTTGTGCAGAGTCAAACACCATCTTTCAGCAGATGGTATTTACACAAACCAAACCAATGTGCACTGTTTTTTTCTAAATCGGATGGTCTTTGTTTGCAGGTGTTTTGCGAATTACATGAAAATTCTACCCTTGTTTTACACCCACTAAAACAAAGCAATCATATTGTGGATCTGACTCTTATTTGTCAATATGATTGTGTTTATTTACCTGAGTGAAAGCCACACACAGCATGACCAGCACACTAGCACAGGACCAGAACGACACCCTCCACAGGTTGTCCTCCAGAAGGTTTCGGTCCCGTGCCTCGAACGCCCGCAAGACCGTCTGCATCTGTCGGCTGCGCTCCAAACGCCTGTGCAGAGAGTCCATGGACTCCTGGGACATTTACAGGTGAATAAAAGAAACACAAGAAAGCAAATATATTTGTTAACAAACTCACAGGTAGCTCCCACGTGGGTATTAATCGTTCATTGTAAAAGTTTGTTTAGTATGATATTTAATTATAAAATCCACAAGTGTGTGGATTTAGTACAGAACAAGTT
>JAPSES010000104.1:13825483-13840171 GCA_029822895.1 Maxillicosta whitleyi | reverse complement strand
ACCCTTCATCCCTCCTCCACCCCACCCCGATCTCTCCTTTCCTCAATCAGGCTCCTGTGGAGAAAAGAGAACAACTCCTGTGGTGTAAATCTGGAAAAGAAAACACACACACATGCACGCGCAAGTGCATGCGTGCACGCCTGCACACTCACGCAGAAGACATACAGTATGCAAATGTCCTATAGTTTCTTTCGCTGTACTTTCTCCATCCAACTTTTTATTGCATTTCAAGCACACAAGCAAACACACACACTCCCTGAGAAAAAAACAAACAAACAAACAAAAAAAAAAACAACACATCCTTTCTATTCATCAATCTCTCAGGGATACAGTCGACATCAGTGCTTATTAGAACACAAACCTTAAACCTAAAATGTAGCTCGACAAAAATAGGTTAAATGTTCATTTTTGCATGCACATGCACATATATGAGTGTATATATATATATATATGTTTTTGTGTGTATATATGTTTATTCATTTGTGTACTTTTATAGACTATGCATACATGTATATACTCACTATAAGGGACACACTCATACTGGATCTCCAGGTACTTGTATGTTCCAGGACAGGGGTCTGGGAACACATCGACTCCTGCGACCACCACACACTGAGTCCTGTTGTTGCACCTGGAGGACAGCAAATGGATGGATAGATCGGTGGAGGGGATGATGGATTGGAAAAAGAAATAAAGGAGGGAGAGTGATTAAGAGACAGGAAAGGGGAAGCAAAGGACACTCCATTTGTCGACTCTCCCTCTCTCTGAATATTGATCAGTTCTTCAAGGAAAACACTGCTGAGTACACAGCTAATGGTGCAGCCAGGCACTCCGACTCAGCTGGAGAGATTACTGCACTCGCACATACACAACACAAACACTTGCCTCCTCAATGTTTCCTCTGTCATGAAGCTACATACATGATCTACTGCAGTGCACATGCTGCCTGCATGAAACTGTAGATGCTTTGATTGATCTGTCTAATAATGTACTACATATGTACACTTGAACAGCACAGTGGTGATATAACAATACTGATCCTGCTATGTAACACAAACAACAATGTGCACAACACACATACCTTTGGGCCATAATCTTTAATGCATCTGGAAGGTAACACTGTGTGTTCTCCATCTGGAAGGGGTCTGCGTCACAGATCTTGTCGTCAGTTCGGCCATAGTTGGCGGTCTCCACCATCACAACATCGCTTCCTGGGCAGCGCAGCTCAATGGGGTAACCCTCACATGCCAGCTCCCTGCGCAACAGGCCAAACATGGTGGACCGGGACACGGCTGCTTTAAAAGGCAAAGGTGTGGATGCAGACAGAGGGACAGAGACAGGCAGATGTCAGACTTAGACTGTAATATGAGTCACGTTTTTAGTCAGAATAATCATGTTCAATGAAAATACATATATAAATTATGTTTTTTCCTGAGGTCTGTGTCAATATAGCACACCCATATATTCAGAGAACATACGTTATATAACAGAGTGTCTCTACAGCCCCATAATCCTTCAGTTTAAATGTTCAGTTAAAAGACATTTGCTTTTACCCAAAACATCAGCTCCTTCACAGTTTCAATGAGATTTCACTTCACTTCACCATCATGCAAATTTAGCTGGTTTTCGTCCCTTTCATCTCTTTTTTTTAAAAAAAAAAAAAGCAGATGAGTTAAACACTTTGCAGCAATTTAGTATCCTGCTGATATACTCCAGGGATTTCACTGACTTTAATCAGTAGTTAAATGGTTACTTTTCACATTTTCGACACAGCCGATGACTTGTTTTTGTTAGACCATCATACCTGATGAACAGCAACAAAGGTCTTTTGTAAAACATGGAAAAATAAACTTGATATTATCTGATCATTTTTGGACCATTATGACTTTTTGTTCCCCAGAGAGTCTCATTCTGTACAACTGTGATCATATTTTTAAGCATTTTTATAATCCAAAAATACTCAGTGTGTGTAGATATGAGTGGGTGTGTGTACATACAGTTGCATGTGCATATCCGCTGGTGTATGTACTTTGACCCTACAATATGTTGTAATGCTTTATCATGCTTTTATTTGGCCCATATTTATTTTATTATTTAACTTTTTCTGTTATGTGTGTGTTGCACTTCATAACCATGTGTTTTAAAAAAGTGCTATATAATTCAAGTTATTTTGCTACATTAATTAATTAGTTACATTAATTGTATGTTTGAGTGATTACATCATATATCAGTAAGACACAGACTCATATGTACTACATAATACGTTATTTCACCCCTGTATCAAAATTGTATTTTAATTTTTAATCAATGTGAAGCACTTTGGGCTACAGTTTTTGTATGAAAGGTGCTATACAAATCATGTTTATTATTATTATTATTATTATTATTATTATTACTCTAAAATGTTCACATTAGGACAAATTCTAACCACCAAATCACATAACTAATCAAAACACCGACATACAGTATTTTCTGTTAATCTAACATAATTGACATATTCAAGCGACTTAGTGTGAACACTGGTTTAATTTAATCTTTATAATGTGTGAATGCTTTGACTGGAAGGATTCCCAGATGCAGATGACATAAATCACACCACACCTACATTGTGACACCTTCATGCGATGAGCTGCGTAGGTGCGTTACAATGTCTTGTTTTTTGTAAGTCCGTGGTGAGGATAAGGCTTATAATGCTGGCTGTCAGGGCTTCTGTAAACATAATCTGACAAATGTACGATTTTCTGTGCATTGCTGTGGAATGGAGCCGACTGGATGTGAATAAGTCACCTCGCTGTGTGTGTGTAAATTCACCTGACTGCCATATTAATCCATGTAAACCAGGGAGAAAATCAGATTACTTTTACCTTAATCCGGTTGTCCACATCAGCTTGAGTATCACATACACATAAAAATGCGTTGGCTTTTTCGAGATTAAAACCACGCAGTGCCAGTGGTGCTGGTATAATCAGTATGCTGCTCATGTACAGTAACTGTCTGTGGTGCTGAATGACAGATCGTTGATTAACTAACGGCTACAGGCGGCCTCTGAAACACTCCATTTGGCAAGCTGCACACTCAAAATGTTTCCCTAATCTTTTGTTTATGTAGGTCAGAGCATTTCATAAACTCGGCCAAGATGACTTTGCCTTTCTTCAGAGGCATTTACGTCTTCGCTCTCTCGCAAAAACAATGACACTTACACCCTGGCAGCTTCTAATAGCATTCATTTACTGTTCATTTTCACGTTGGGATTCATCATGATCAGGAGCCACAGCTCAGCGTGACACTACTACTACAGGGGTGTGACACTTACCTTGGCTGAAGGGGACGACGTGAGCCAGCGTGAGCGCACAAACCCCCAGGAACCACCGTGACACAGCCATGCTGGGCAGGAAGAGTTTGCACGTCACACCGCCAGCCAAGTTAGGAGAGCCTGGGGATGAAGCAGTAGAGGTGTGAGAGATGTGAAGAATCGCACCCTCTACCTCCTCAGTGTATATGAAATTCTGTGTGTGTGTGTGTGTGTGCGTGTGTGCTTGTGTTTTAATGGCTAGTAACACACTGACAATGAAAGTCTGCATGTGAGAGACACAGTAGGGCGGGAGGATGACTGGATAATAGAAAGATAGAAAAATGGAGAGAAATAGAGATAACAATTGAGCAATCGGTGCAGCTAGAAAGTCCCTCAATCTGCTGTTACCATGGTGATAGCACCGTGCAGTCTGAGGGAGCGAGAGCAAGACGGCGAGCGAGGAGATGTGTGTGTGCGTGTGTGTGTAACTGTGTGTTTGTGCACAGGCTGGGAGTGAAACCGCACGTGACTGAGGACATGTTTTAAGTTCGTAATTAGCCAGGCGCTCCACTGGTCACTGACCCGTAAAAGAGTCTTAATCTTTGGAGCCCACATGTGCACACAAACACACTGAGGTAGAGCACGGGGCAGAGCGTAGGCCGCTTTAAGGTAATCCTAAATAAATGATGTTGTGAGATGAGGCCTTGATGAAATTCCCTCCTCTTCTTACTCTTTGTGCTCGACTCCTCATACTGTTATGAATCCATGTTAGTTATCGGCTGAGAAACAGGCAGACGTCACGTGCACACCTTTGACACCTGCTATTAGTAGGAAAATTAGGAGATTTCAGCACCAACACATGCAGAACCACTGCTGCAGCCATCCACCTGCAAAAAAGGATCGAACCTGTGCTTAATAAGTAGATGTGTTGCTTTTTAAGGCAAAATATGCTCTTTTAAATTACCAGGCACCTTTCTATTTATTTATTTATTTATTACATAATTTAATTCTTTTAATAAACTACTTGCATACATAAGATATTGTCAGGACTGTCATTCAACACCTACAACACCTTTGTGACCAATATAAGTAATGCAAATACAGAAAATGATGACAACGTGCTAAATATTTTCTTATCACTAATTAAGGCATCATTTCAATTTTGGGTAAATTTTCAGTTTATATGACTAATCATCACAATAAACATGAAATGCATTTTTTTTTATTATTATTATTATTAATTTAACATATAAAGAAAGACACAGTTTTACATTTGTGGCAATTTTGTTTTTACTCTTTATTTCCCCTTTAAATGATTTATCACCATTTATTATAATATTATGCTCCATGTATAGATGTTCATAAAAACTCAGATTAAATTTGAGGGTTATTCAAAGAAACTGAAGGAAAAATAAAGATATTGAACAAATATATCAATTAATGAAGTGTATTGCTCACTGTCATTTATCAAACTCCATGGGTTTTTCTGGTGAATTTCTGGTTGCTTTTTGGGTCTTTATGGGTTAATTAGTGAGTTTTGGAAGATTATTAGTATTTTAAATTATTCTTTCGGGTTAGAATGTGTCAAACACTTGCCCATCGGTTGAGCATTTTGGGACTGTTGAGGTAGAATATTCACAGCAATAACAGTCATATATACATTTATATTTATTCATATACATACATTATATATATTTTCAAGTTCTTGGAATCTGTTTCGCACATATTTGGAGGACATTATATCGGACTAAAGATTATATCTGTATACCTGTGACTGCCCCTCTTTCCTGAATAAGGATTGTGTAGTTAATTAATTAGTTGTTACGCACATTTGTTTTTGTCTTTCAACATAACTGAAAACTGCAAAATAAAATATAAATAAATAAATAAATAAATTATTCTTATTATCATCATTATTATTATTTATAATAATAATAATAGTAATAATAATAATACATTTGTTCAGCATTCATATATGACTGACTGCTGTAAAGTAAAACCAGAAGACAAAATATACCTGCACAGTAAATACATTATGTTATCTATATCATGACAACAGGAAAATTAGATTATGACAGTTGTAATTATTATTTTATTGCTCGACATGATCACCTTAAATAATACTGTCAAGATATTTTAGATCATATATCTGCTCCTTTCTTCACCTTCACACTGAGTTGATGTAAATTCTTGCAAGCCGGTGATGGAGGATGGATTCACTGATGTACAAAGACAAACATGAACCACATGAATAAAACAAACATTATAAGGCTGTCTATCAGTGGTGTGAAATTTAATGTACCAACAATAAATCAATCACCGACTAATCAAACCACTGATGAACCTATTATTGTTCCAACATGATCCTGACAAAAGTCTTGAATATACAATAATGTGACAGGATATGATGAATAATAGATGCTGCTCATACTTTTATTACTACAACAGCCTTTATTCCTGCCTGAACCTTAAATCCACACAACGTCTACAGGTGTTGAAGCCTTCAGGACCCACAGGCACCATCACATCACACCTGTTTTAACGTCTTCATATTGACTCGCAGTTTGTTTTAGGATTGAGTTTAAGTTTTTTTATTGATTCCATTTGAAGCTCCAGGCTATATTTTAGACCTGTTAATCCCATATCAACCTCTGCAAAGTTTGAGAGCACCAGGCAGTGGTCTACAGTCTGTTCCAGGATGAAAACTAAAAGGGACAGACCTTATCCTGTCCAGGAAATCAGTCACGTCTCTCCTAAAGACATACTTAACCCATTCATGCATGAAATATGAGAACCTTAATCAAGATTTTTTGTAGTGTTTTAATTCCTCTTTGGGCATAAAAAAAACCCCAAAAAAACAATGTGATTGATTTTTTTAAAGAACCTATTTACATTTACAAAACCATGTCTTTAATATTACAAGCAGAGAAATGTGTATTTATTGATATATGATGTGAAAAGTATGAAATAAAAATGTCTTTAATGCTGATAATCTGATGTGTTCACACATTTTAACATTAAAATTAAAAATAAAAATAAAACTTTAATTTTTTTTTTTTTTTTAATACTCAAGCATGTCACTGCAGATCAGGTTTATCATTAACAGGAATGTTACAGTAATAGTATGAATTACAGTGTTTGGGATGATGCATAAGCATCCACTGTGTTGGCTGATCTAGAATTAAAACAATAAAATCCTTAAATATACAAGAAAACACCTTTGAACAACTGTAGAGACCACTATGCATGAAAGGGTTAAATATACTGGTTTTAAATGTACTATATTTTGATTTTCTGGATTTATTCAGTTTTTTTTCTGCCGCTTTGGATTTAATTTCATTTTTGTACACTGACGATTACTCTATAAATAAAGTTATTAGATGATATTGTGCAACATACAAGAAACAGTGGCTTCCTGTTGGAGGCTAGTGTTGGTGCATGTTACTGTTGTTTTATATTATGGAATTTCTTATATTGTTTTGGAGTGATGCATTTATCTTAACATGTAATGTTTTCAATTTCTGTTGTGTGTCATTGTAACCTGAGATGACAATAGCTTTTAGGCATTTCTATATCTGTAGTGTTTTCTCTTTAAAATAAACAATAAATAAATACATAAAATTGACTTAATGGGCAGACTGGAGCCTAGGCTTGGATCCACACTTTGAGCTTTACTCTTCAATTTTGGAAATATATCAAATAAATTGTTGAATACGCTGAAGCAAATAGATTTTTGCTCCACATTTGAACCAAAGTGATGTGAGCAGAACAGACATAATCTTGTCCAGAACTTTATATTTCTTACTTTGTCTTAAGCCATAAAGACCCAAACATCCACAGTTGACCAAAAGCATCTAGTGATCTAAACTACTGATCCACTAATTCTATCGATACATGTAAATAATTGGTGTAAAATGTAGTTTGTCGTGTTTTCATGGTCATCAGGTATGACTCATTTGGACGTTCAGCAGCTCCTTAGTGAACGTAGAAACACTGTCGTCTTCTACAACATTAATTCACCAGTAAAACCCATGGAGTTGGATCAATGACAGTGGATAGAGACGCTCGGTTTATGTTCAGTTAATGATATATTGGACAGAAAAAGTCTCATTTTTTTCATTTTTTTCTGTTTTGATACAACAACCTTTGACTTTACTCTGAGTTTTTATGAACATCTTCATGATCATTCAGTTAAACGTAGGAAAATAGATGACTTTCAGTGGGGAAAAAGGCGAACTTCAAAGGATAATAGTATAATAAATAGTGATAAATCACTAAGGAATGGTTAAATAGAGAGAAAATTTCATTTGGGAACTGCCACAAAAGTCGTAGTGAGTCCTTATGGGTTAAATAAAGTTCAAAATTATCCGGTTTTAATCCCTAATCCTGTCCTTTTATTCTATTACACAAGGATGAACATCAACCACCTAATAGGGGTTATTTTTCCCCAACTCAGTGTATCTGTTTTATGCGTCATCTTGTCTATTTATCAGTCTATGATGCTGGTAAGCAGTCATCCCACGCACATTTACAGTTTACAGTTGACACAGCATGTCTTTAAACACTTGCAAATTCATCCAAGATGCAAGATTCATCCTGTTTTAATGCAGGTATGATGATATGATTTTTAGTTTGCCATGTTCTTTCACAGCAGGGGTAATGAGGTAAACAGCTGACTGAGAGCGCAGGTGATCGGAGGGCAGTGCTGTGCTGTGGAGGTTTACGAGGGGACATAAGGGATGCAGGCAGGCGAGCTGCGGGAGAACAACAGTAATATGACTCCTTAATATAGTCTGAACTCTTGGCCTCGGACAGAAGGGAGGATCCGGGCTGAACACAAACATGCACGGCATAACATTTATTTTTCCTCCTTGGCAGTCCCGTCTGCTGCTGCAGTGTGGGCACAATATCTAGTCACTGGACTGAGCGTGCGTGCATGTGTGTATGTGTGTATGTGTGTCTGCATGTGAGTAGAGCTGCCATCCATATGCGTGATTTTATTTGTGACTTCCTTTTCTCTCCGTCTTCTTGTTAGGTAATGATGGCAGACAGATTTAGGTCACTCTTCAACAAATGTCCAACATGCATTCAAAGGCTTGCGCTTGTATGAGTGCACACACATACACACACACACACACACATACACATACACACAGAATAAAAGGAAGAGAGACCCCTACCCTCTCAACCAACAAGACTGTAATAAAAGCCTCAGGACTGACATGGTACACACATGTAAACGCATCATATAAACTACATAAAAGACTTGCACAACTAGAGCCCTTTCTTTTTACCACACACATGCTGACACATATGCACACACACACACACACACACACACACACACACACACACACTACTTCTCATCCAAAACCCTTATGGCAGCATGTTCTTTTGCTTGCAACCCCCTTCCCCTCCACTCTCTCTCTCTCTCTCTCTCTCTCTCACACACACACACACACACACACACACACGTACACACGCTTAAGTGTTGATGCAGAGTAAGTAGAGCAAGGACACTGATGGGCCTTGACAAAGCCACACACCCAGTCCCCCTGTTTGCAGCACCATGCTCCCTGCCTGCAACCAAAATCCAGCCCCAGGCCAGCGGACGGCCTACTTGGAGGAGCAGCATCTACGTAAGTTAGTTTGAGTGTGAGTAGTTGGCCTGGAGTGAAATAAATTACACACAAGCATTAATGTGAATGTATACACTGAGCCGCATATACATGACAACATACACAGCATTTACAGTATGTTTAGCATATTAAACATTCAAGTGAAAATACCAACTAGAGCTAACAGTCTTCATCTACAGAAGATGTGCACTTGGACAGAACAATATGGCTGTCATAGATGGTTGTCATAATAAAAAAAAAAAATTGAATATTTGATACTGATAATCAATAAATGTCACACCATTGTATCAGTTTTAAAAGATGATGTTGGATGTTAAAGAATCCAGATGGTTATTTCTGGTTTTAAAAAATGTCATGTATGATTAACACATGGCACTGGAACATTTCAGATCATTTTGATGCTTAATTTATAAGACATAATTGTCAGGTGTCAATAACAGATCCAAATGCAGAGTATGTAGAATAAATAAAAAGCTCTTTATTGAGTACATAGCAGACGATGAAAACCAAGGAACAGAAAGAGACGTAATCTAAATGAAGGGAGATAAAGGAAAAAATACAGCAGTACCTGTGTGTTGGGAGTGAGTGAAAAGGTGACTGGTTCTGACGACAGAGACGGGAAATAAACCAACAAGGTAGGAGAGTGCTTTAAATAGTGCGTGGTGACAGGTGACAGGTGACTGGAAAACAGGTGAGGTGAGTGAAGCAATAACGAATGAGCGTGACAATAATGAAGACTAAAGAAATCTATCAAGATAATGATTTATCGCTACATAAATGTACATTGTGATAGTTACAGCACCAATGAAAAATACATTATTACTGTCCATCTGAAACAGCTCCACTTTTTTTCCCTTAAGGTCAAAAGATAATAGTGATATTTTTTTTAAAAAGTCGCATTGCTATACAAGTATTAGTTTGTAATTTTGTTCATTTTTATTATAATGACTCATTATTGTAATATTTTTAAAGTTTGTGTTAACATTACAAAAATAAATAATGCATACAGCACATTAATTTTAACTGGAAGTGAGTAAAAACAACATATTTTAATTTAATATTTAGTTTAGGAAAACTGAGCATTAAGGATTTTTTTAGGCTGAACACATTAAAGGGATAGTTCCAGATTTTTGACATGAATCTGTATTTCATCCCTGTCATCAGTGTAGTACATCCACACTGACTTACCCCCGACAGTGTCCTGTGAGCCCAGTTCTGGTCCGGTTTTGGTCAAAACGAAAGTAGTCCGGCAAGTTCGGGGCTCAATAAAATCTGAAAACATGATGTGTTCAAAAGAGTGATTTATTTGCATCACAAAACCAATGTTGACGAGACAGTCACACATCGTAATCACTTGGCCCTACTTTCTCTCTCTTCATATCCCACAAGATGACACAAGTCTACCTGTTTCACTGCTGAAAAAAGTTGTTGATTAGAGCGCAGCAGTCAGCAGCATGACAGTGCACTGATAGGAAATGAAAAAAAGTAGGACCAAGAGATTATGAGGTGTGACTTTTTCGTGGACATTGGTTTTTTGATGCAAATAAATCACTCTTTTGAACACATGTTGTTTTTAGAAGAAAAACATTTTATTTTAGTAACCCCTGCAAAACTTGCCGGACTACTTTCATTTCGACAAAAACCGGACCAGAACTGGGCTCACAGGACACTGTCGGGGGTAAGTCAGTGTGGATGTACTACACTGATGACGTTAAGTTACATGAAAGAACTTCATTACCCATAACATAAGAAACTCTAAGCCCTGAAATGTATGTTACGGTGCTAGATTGCTAGTTTGTTGCTAGCAACCATATGAGCTAATATGTAACATGCCGTCTTTTGGTTCAACCAGTCTTTTCAGTGTTGAAAGTAGTTCAATTGAGCAGTGATACTCACGTCTGTCTGTAGGTTTGTTTATTCATAGGATTACGCAAAACTGTAACACAAAATTTTCAAGAACTTGGCCAAAGGGTAGGACATGTACATTGACTTTAGCCCCTATTACCCAACACTTCTTCTGTGGGAATATTTCACCTTTATTCTGGAATGACGTCTGTATAAATAGTGGGATCATTTGGTTCCGCCTATATCATGGCTTTGTGTCGCCTCTGGAGATAGTAATAGTCGAAAGAAAGGTGGAATCACATCATCGTTCCGCAACCAATATGTGACATTTTGATGAAGTATTGCGTATGCGATCTCCCCGCCATGGGGGATTTGAATATTAGTGCGGGCTGTGTACAGTAAACAAACATATCAACGCGACCAAAGATGGCAAACTGGGGAGATGCCGAGATCCGCAAGCTGTTGTTCTCTAGGGCAGAGGAGTCTATCCATGCTAACATTTGTGGAACAGTGATAGACTCGCCAACTCTGGAGAGGTTAGCACCACCGCTATGCTCGAGGTATTTCTGACATGGAAGTTGTACGTCACAGTATACGCTGCGATACGCCACCGCCCCTTTCATTCTGGAATGCAGGTCCACTGTGTCAAAGTCCAGCCTGTCTCACCTCTGTAAGTAAAAGTGGCTTTTGCTATATTTTGAAGCAGGTCCTGGAATTATTAATTAATTAATTAATTATGGAGTTATAACTTCTAACATTGGGGAAAAAAATTATTCACTACTGTATTCACAGGGCTGATGGAAATATGTGCTCTATTATTTGTCCTTCTACTTGAACTGAACCTGAAAATATTTAATCAAAGGGAAATGTCTAAAAGTCGACTATGAAACTGCAAAAACAATTACCCAGAATTCATCAATCAGTATCTGAAATTTTTCGGAGCTTCGCTAGAATTAAAAATGAAGTTGTGTATGTATGAATGAGTGCATATTCCCTGACCTTCCACACAGTTATTAAGGTTAAAGGTGTTGAGTTATTTATCAAGCAAAATTGGCAAATACTGGCTGTTTCAAGCTTATGAAATGTGGGTATTTGTTGTATCTTCTGTTTAAATATCAGGGTAAATTCAGCATCATTGGGTATTGGATTGTTGTTTTATTTTATTTTTATTATTTTGGGGACAAAATGAGAACTTTTGATCAGATCTGATTCAATAAACGTTTGACATTTTATACACAAAACAATAAATCAGATCATCAAAACACTAATACTGCAACAGAACAAGTACTGATTACACCAATGTAATTTTTTTTTTTTTGCATTTCGAAATGGCAGAGATATGAAACAAGACTTTAGCGAACAAATCTCATGTGGTTTTGGAAAAAAGAAATACTGTAGGTGGGTGGAAACAAAACAAAACAAAAATCCATCAAAGTCAACCTGTTGGAAATCATTCACAGTGATGCGTTATCAAACCAAGTTCAAAGACGCCGCTGTACAGACCATAAAATCAGCAAAGAGAGAAAGAGAATAACCTCCCCCTCTTTTGGTCGGAGAGCTATCAGCGCTTGAGGGCAGATCGCTACAGAGCACAAAGTGACAAAACAGGCTTGTAATGTTATGTTCCTAATGGAGGAATCAGTGTGTGTGTGTGTGTGTGTAAAGCAAGAGAGACAATAATCAAGAGACGAGGAAGAGCTTTATTAGCTGCAACACCTTTAAAAGACAACAGTGGCAAGACGTTCCATGCTGCTGCTGATAATATTTAAGGATTAAAAACACTACAGTGCCTTTTGTGAGTACAAGCCTGTTTCAGACCATTGACCTCTACAGCTCCCAGAGGGCTCAGGCCTACATGCCGCAGTCAAAGCACTTAAAGGGTTTTAGAGGCTGTATGTTTGTCTGGTCGATGCTTGACTCTGGGGAACGGAGGTGTCACACTCTGCCAATCATTCGCTTGTTGCAGGCAGGAAACACAGGCAGCGTTTAGGGCCAAGTTCAGAGCATTAAGATCCAAACTGCAATCCTGTCTGGGAATATAACAGCGTATAATGTAGGCGGCATGTATAGTAAAAAAAAAAAAAAAAAAAAAGATAATATTTAATGAGATTTATCCATTCTTTTATTTTTCAAATCTATATTCATTTTAGAAAATTAGTTTCACATTCACTATTTAACCCTTGGAGACCTTAATATCTTTTGTGTGCACACCATCCAAATTAATTTTAACCTTTATTATTTCTTTTAACCTTTATTAATTGACTTATCACTATTTATTATAATATTGCCCTTTTGGATTTTGGATTTCTCAGTGTAAGTCATGTATTTTCTTGGGTTTAATTTACTGATCATAGATGTAGATGTTCATAAAATCAGAGTATATTCAAAGGTTATTATATCAAAACAGAGAAAGCTGAAGAAAAAGTGACATTTTAAGTCAAATATATCATTAATTGAACATAAAAACAAGTGTCTCCAACCACTAACATTTATCAAACTACATGTGTTTTACTGGTGAATCAATATTTCAGTAGCTGATGGTGTTTCCATGTTCACTCTGAACGCCCAAATGGGTCATATCTGATGACCATGAAAAGCTGAGAATGAATCAATCAATCAATTATTGACATGCATTGATAGGAATAGTGGCTCAATAAGGGTATTAAAAGTTATTAAACAGTTTTGATCAGTAGGCGATTTTGGTCAGCGGTGACTTTTTAGGACTTAGATGTCAAATCACACACAATAGAGCATTTATGAGCATTGTGTGCAGTGGGCAGATGTGGTTTATTAGGTTGGAATAGTAGGAGTTTAGATCTTTGGCTTTCTTTCATCTGAAGAATTGAATCTCTCCTTAAAAGTAAAATAAAGTTGATTAAACATTGATGAATTTCAGCCACATTTTTATCGAGATCGTATCGAGATCCACACTTTGTCAGTCTAGAGCAGGGGTGTCAAACTCATTTCATTTCAGGGGCCATATTTGACTATTCAGGGCCGAAACAGTAAAATAATGACAGAATAATATATAAATACTGTCAAATTTTCTTTATATTTTATAGTGAAAAAAGTAAAATTACATGATGGAAATGGTTAAATCAACAAATTATCCTTTCAAACTATGCGATATCAACACTATAATCACTGTTATGCTTTAGTTTAGTATATTTTAACTTACAGATCACATTGGATCGACAGATACACAAAATATTTAGTAACAGGTGGAATATCATTAAAATTACACATCCTCCTCTTAAGACATTTCAGGTAATTCAGATGTTTTGCAAAATTGTACTTTGTTTTAGTCTAAATACATGAAAACGTTTACATTTACCAAAAAAAAAAAAAAATGGATTTGTAACTATTTATAGGTTATTATGACTTTGAATTGGTCACAATGTGGAACCTGAACTAAAATTATTGTTCATGCAATTTTTGCATTTCACAAATTCATCCCAGGGGCCAAATTGGGCCCTTTGGCGGGTCGGATTTGACCCCCGGGCCACATGTTTGACACCTGTGGTCTAGAGCAGTGTTTCCTAACCAGTGTGCCGTGACAAGTCATGAGGTGTGCCGTGGAAAATTATCCATTTTCATCTGGTTGGTTGTGTAAACCCACAGTGTGATCCAGATCCATACGACTGCACACACCAATGATCCAGTCTATAACAACAGGGTCGTGTTTCTGTTTGCAAAATAAAAATAAAAGTGAACTGGCCCCGATGTGGTGTGTTCTGTTGATAAAGCCCCCTCAATAGTGATGCATGGTATTGGGTTGGGGCAGGAGGGATATGCATCCCATAATATGGAGCTCAATCCGGGAGGGGTCAATCTGAAGGATCGCAATTCTGAGCTTTCTTGTTCCAAACGCCCCACAAAAATGTCACCTGTGCACCCCCGATTGTCCCCTCC
>JAPSES010000104.1:13787450-13815475 GCA_029822895.1 Maxillicosta whitleyi | reverse complement strand
AGGTATGTGGATCCCCCCCCCCCCACACACACACACACACTCTCCCTCTCTCTCTCTCTCTGTTTGTCTGGTTCTGCACCAAAGTAACCAGTTTGTGGTGTAATGGACCCTTTATTAGTCCAGATAAATGTCCTGTTTTGGAAACAATGACATGTAAGACTACTCTGTTTAACCCAAAACTCCATCAGCAGTATTTGGTCACTATTATTACTTGATCAGGAGCAGTTTGTAGGTCTAGAAAACCATAGAAGAAACTGGTCATGTGACCACATATTTTTGAAGATCCCTTGATTTTTCTCAACCTACAAAAATTTTTTTATCTTTCAAAGTAAAATGTCTATGATGAAGGACTTTTGGGTCTGAACTATTATAGACACGTTTGAAAACATTTCACATGTGTTTAAGTGCTTTAGTAGGCTACAGTGATTATAGTTAGTATGATCTAAACTGCTGGATCATGCTAGTCAAAATGGTGAAACTGGGGTGATGTAAATGAGTAATTTTTGTATTTATGAGATTGAAATGTTCGGTTTCAGTAATTACTTCCATAATCACTGGCACAATTTACCCCAATGTACCAATTTACCAGGTAAATAATTTACCATGTAAAAGAAATACCAGGTAAAACATTTGCCAGGTAAATAAAATACCAGGTAAAACATTTGCCAGGTAAATAAAATACCAGGTGAAAAATTTACCAAGTAAAAGAAATACCAGGTAAATAAAATACCAGGTAAAACATTTACCAGGTAAATAAAATACCAGGTAAAAAACTTACCAGGTAAAACATTTACCAGGTAAATAAATTACCAGGTAAAAAATTTACCAGGTAAATAAAATGCCATGTAAATAATTTACCAGGTAAAAGAAATACCAGGTAAAATATTTACCAGGTAAAAAAAATTACCAGGTAAATAATTTATCAGGTAAATAAAATACCAGGCAAAACATTTACCAGGTAAATAAAATACCAGGTAAAAGAAATACCAGGTAAAACATTTACCAGGTAAATAAAATACCAGGTAAAACATTTACCTGGTAAATAAAATACCAGGTAAAAGAAATACCAGGTAAATAAAATACCAGGCAAATAATTTACCAGGTAAAAGAAATACCAGGTAAAAGAAATACCAGGTAAAAAATTTACCAGGTAAATAAAATACCAGGTAAAAATTTACCAGGTAAAAGAAATACCAGGTAAAAAATTTACCAGGTAAAAGAAATACCAGGTAAAACATTTACCAGGTAAAAGAAATACCAGGCACGCTACAGTGGGGGCAAGTTGTGCCATGAGACCACTTTTTTTCTCAAAAGCTATGCTTCTTAAACCCTTTAGTTCTGATCCAACGTTTTAATTCCCAGGCGAGCACCTTGTCCTGAAATATATGTATATAATTAAGTTGGAGGCATTACTGTCATGGCCTCGCTTTAAAAGTAAAAACTGGCGTCATTCACCCCACTCTGCCTTATTGGCCACACAAGCAGACTGAAGGTGAATGTATTCAACATGAGGGAAACATGGTGTTTCAGTTATTTTCAAATAACATTTATTTAACTAAAATAGTTATATTTGAAGTTGACAATGCATCCTTGTTCATATTTCACCTTGAGTAAATAATTCTCTTCCACACATCAAAACCAATCAGATAAACTCACAACTGAATGATGTACACAATGTGTGGAACGCAGGACATATAGCCCCGCCCCCTGGATGAAACACTTGGCTTTTAGTGAGTCCCCTGTCTGCACCATAGACATAAATATGAAGATGTTGCATTGACTGCTATTGAAAACCCAATGCATGAATTTGTTCATTTCAATATGTAGTTTCTTATGTTTATCGTCATGTTAAGTTGACACAACTTAATGTAGCTTCACATGTAGTGAGCTCCATCTGTGGTGTTAGTGTGACTTATCTTGTTACATTTGACTGGGTGGTAGCTTCTGTGTAGTGAAGCTTCATTCATGGCACAATAATTGTTAGTTTAGCTCACTAGATTTTCCAAGTAGCTTGCCCAACGCTGCCTGTCATGTACAATGTACTTGAGCAACTGACGTTTTTGCTCCTTTTTTTAATGCTTTATTCAACATGTCTAAAGGTAGTCAGCTTAAGTCAGTCTAAAATAATGGAAATAAACCCTGAAAACTCATCTTACCCTGTTATTGGTCACATTTGAACAGTGAATAAAGGATCGGTTTAACCACAGAGGAGGAGTAATGACAGCCTATTGCAGCCCACACTGACCATTATATAAAGCCACACAATAGCACAAGGTACTAATTAAATCAAAAGTCTGAAGTGGAATAAGAGACTGAGCTGAAATAAACTTGCCAAATCAGGAGGCGCTGCCCAAAAATATATAATGTACCCACCACAGTATATCCATGTCAGTGCTTTAATGTAGACATTGATGCTGCTCTTGACTTTTATCTATGTTCAATAAGTAAGTACAAATAAAACAATCCTTTCAGTATAAAAGATTTTTTTTTATTCAGTCTTTGGAAAAAAAAAAACACATGAAAAACTACAAAATCCATAGTCAATTTGTTTTTCAAACTTTGATACTATAGATTTAAAGTCACAAAGTGTTGTGAACAAAAAAACAATGAAAACGTTAAAACCAGTAATGAGTTGATGAGTAGAAATATTTTGACAGAAAAAAATGAAAACACTGATACATTCATGTGTGAGAAACAGTGACAAAGCTCAAGTTAAAACTTCATAAAATGTCAAATAAATAACTCACTGGTAACATGCGTTAACCAAACAGCGCTGTGTTGAGCCAACAGTGGTTCCCAACCTCATGCTCCAAAGATTTTACCTCTAGAAAAGCATCAAAAACAGACTCAATCGAAACAAAGACACTGCAGAGCTACTTCTATCTTTGCTTCTTTTGCTGTGAATTACTGATAGAAATAATCACTCTTTAACAGAACTGAACGCACTGGCATTTATTTCTTCAACTATTCAAGGTTGGAAACCACTAAGAAGGTTTAGCACCATAGTTTCAAGGCATCATTTTATTGCTCGTGTTACTTTCTGGGTAGTTTTATTAAATGAGATCACCAAGAGAACACAAACTGCGGCTTCAACAGTACATTTCATACCAATATTGAGACATTTTATAGGAGTAATGAATACATGAAAATGCTTTCAAACCTGCCTGTGCATACTTTGGGAATGGGAATGAGTTTTGGCTAAAATATCATGAAAATAAAAAGGAACTGCGAATGGACCGGGCTGTCGTTAAGGGATCTGCGTTAGATGCAATAAATAAAACAAACGCTGCTAGCTGACTCTTCAAGAGTTAACTCTACATCTAACCTCCTCTTTTAAGAGAAAGATAAAATAGCCGAGAGAGAAAAAGCCCAAAGAAAAGCGTTTTCATCCATCCCTGCCTCGCTATAACAGCTTTGTTCTGTCTCCCTCGTCTTTATCTTTGTATCTGACGCCGTGGTCGGTCCTCCTCGCGCCCGTTCGTCATCACAGCTCGTCTCGTTTGCTCCAGTTCTCGAGTTCGGACTGTAATACATCAGAATTCTGCGCCTCAAAGCTCAGCTCCTCCTGTTCTTTGGTTTTTCTCGATTTGGCTCTGTCCCAGTCGGTTTTGACCGTCTCGTTGTCCCACACCACTGACGTTTCCGTGTCGCTGATGTAGCCGGCGTCTCCGGTGTAATGTGTCGGATACACCAGGAGCGGCTCGGCGGAAAAGGCGTGCAGGTCCCGATGCTCAAAGTGGTCCATGTACTCGGAGCTGAACACAGACACGAGCGGAGATGTAACTGACGGAACAGCCACAGCACATGGGAGAAGGACGGACATAAGAAAACAGAAGTCATACTCACACTGGGTGTTTGTTGTACATGACGGGAAGGAACTCGTCCACAGGAAGCATCTTGGTCAGAGGCTCGGCCCTGAGGAGTTTTTGTGCTCCCTGTAACGACAGCATGTAACCTAGCGTCCAGTAGGAGTAGTCCGACTCCACCAGGTTGCGGATGTTTGGGACTGACTTCTCTGGATGGTCGATCTGCATTCGCTTCCGTCCGATGTAACTGTTTAAGAGAAGCCACGACATAAAATATGACAGGTCAAAACATTGAAGGACGTTAAGCCAGGGTAACAGACTGAAGTAAATTAGACACATGTAGGTTTAGTCCAGCATTACTGTAGCCAAAAACAGGACAGGAGGGATATTAAAATGATCCATTACAGTGGATTAAATAAATGCACATTATATAATTTCTGTGCTGAAGGATCTTTCAGTCAAAACAGTAATAAAACACATGGAGGCAGATGTCATGGATGGATGTGGGATCAGGGGGGGGTTATTATTTTCATTATAATCAAATCACGTTTACAGACAAATAATGCATTACAACTTTAATACACATTCTGTTTTGCATATTCCTATTTCATTTAATTCTGATGAAATAACATCAAATAACATTAAATGTTATAGTTAAGCCTCATGACAAGAGATCAAATGAAAAGGAAATGACACTGGTACATAAAATTACAGATTTATCTGAAACTGAACATTGTGGGTTACTTTTATTATTATGTAAGGATAAAAAATCAACAATTATTATAACATAGGCCTAGCTGTTTGTGTATTTTAAGTTAGAAGTGTGACCATAATTTCATCTGAACATTAATGAGCATCAGTCTATTTTGGGTTATCACCTTTACATAAATTGCCATTTTAATCTGTTTTTAATAAGACTCGGCACATTTTCTGTGCCAGTGTGGTCACACTACAAGTATATACTGTACCTACTTTAACAAGACAGGGTGCTGGTTCTTTATCCAAATAAAAATTCCAGACATTTTCAAAACTAATTTTTTACTCCATACTCCATTATACTTGCAGGCATACCTTCTTGGTTGAGATTGAACCTGTTGTGTATAATAGAAAAGTTCATTTAAATAATGCATGGATGAATGAATGCATAATTTACAGTAATACTTGCTCCCACTTGTTTTTGAATATGCAAATGAAGTCATATTTGTTTACACACACACACACACATATATGTTTCATATTTTTTGCTGTTTCTGTTTTATTTCTATGGACTAAGATAGACATACTTAGTTTTATTACATATTGAAATACACTGAAACTAACTAACTAATATGCTTTCCTCTTACAAGATTAGGAGCCTTTGGAATTCAACAATGACATAAACTTTCACACAAAATTCCAAACTTTTCAAGGTCTGGAAAACAGTGTTTCAAAATTCCATATTTTTTAAGACTTTCAAGACGTGTACAAGCACTCTGGTTGTCTGAAATTATTGGTTTGTCATTTGTCATTGGTTTGTTGTTATTATTATCATTATTTTTAACATTATTACCATCTGCAATTGGAAGTCCATCTGATGCACAATTTACAAGACGCTCAAAACCTGAACCTGAACTCTACCTAAAGTACAAACATTAAGCACACACCAAAGTCATTACAGGTATTTACACCAGACTGAGATCATATTTAAGCATTTCTTTGTGAAGTGCTGTTTGGAGGATATATCTCCGTACACATCTTTATCTGTACTCTTCTACCTCTACATTCTGAGCACATGAACCAGCTGATTGCTCATTCTGTATTGGTGTTACTGTCACATCTTTGCACGCGTGAGAAAATCTCATGAGTCAGTTGAAAAAATAATCTGACTTCTACATGTGTAGAAAAAAAAATGAGACACTGCTCCTATGGGAGAATCCTTCAGAATGTCAATGTGATGCGGACGTACATTTTACCCCATATGTGTTTTCAGTATTGGATGAGTGGTGTGAAGGATGTGTTTCACAACAGAGGGACAACAATCTTCTGTTTACTTCATCTAGTTTTGCTTCAGTCTGTGGACGCAGTGACTCACATGAGATCCCAGTCCAGCTTGTGTGTCGTCACTTCCTGCAGCAGCGCCTGGAGACGTCGTTTGAAGAACACCTCAAAGCGGAGGTCGTCCTCTATGACCAGGGATGTCGGCAGACCGCGCTCCACAATCTATGGGAAACAAATGCGTCGACACAGAGATGAAGCACACAGGCCTTTAAATCCTTTACTTGAAATAAACAGTTCATTGACTTTTTATTCTTGCTTTTTTCAACATTGCTTTCATTGACTACTTGAAAGTATTAAAATCATACCATTCAAATATTATTGAATTATCTTAATTACCACGATTAATATTAATTATGTAATAAATTCATATAATGCATGGAATATGTTATGATGAATTGTTACATACTGCAGTGGAATTAAATGTTTTACCTTTTTGTGATAAAAATGTAAAATATAATCAAAATGTTCAACTTCTTCTCTGATGGTTTTCTAATCTGTATGAAATACTTCTCAGATATTATAGTATTACATCTTCCTGGCTGAATAACTGCATAAAATACAGCAAGATAAACTGTTAAATCACATTTGTTAAAAAAAATATTCTGTGTAAAAGTCAACCTGAAAAGTAATGTGAGTCATGTGTTTATTTCCAGCAGGGTTGATTTTTGATAAGGCTCCCAGAAAACTTCAGCCATTTTAAAAGCGCAGAAGCTAAAAATCTGACAGTTTGTGATAACAACCATAATATGTGTTAATTTATTCAAAAATGCACAGAAATGTATTACATATCGTGTTCAAACACTTTATCATTGCAAAAACTGAGTGTTATTCCCATTAAATTGGCTTGTGCAGGAAGGGGGATATCCGACCGCTGACATAAATGGTAGCAATATTACCTAATGAGTTATATGCTGACATATGTATTAATTTATAGTGGTGGTAGATTATTTGTCTTGGTCGTTTTAAAAGTAGCTCACAAGTTGAAAAAGTGTATCCAACCCTGCTGTAGGCTCATATAATTCTAGGATCTGTTTAAATTGCACTGCCCGGCCAAAAAAAAGACTTGCGGTTCGATTCTGCATCATCAATAATCAAAAAATTAATGAAACTATGGATGGAAGAAAATATTATGAACCTTAATGTGGCACTATGTAAGAATTATGTGGTAAAAAAAAGATGTGACAGTGAATGTCACCTCTAATCAAAACTGAAGATGGTGCAGTCAGATATTACATATTACATGATATTGCATGACTTTTTTTTTTGTTCAGGCAGTGTAGATCATGGTTTAGATGAGTGGTGCATTGATGTTGATGTACTGAGACGCTAAAGGCATAGAATGTGTTATGATGTGACGTCTGACAATCCCATGTAGCCAGTCTGGGTGTGTCTTTTTTGGTCGCCTTGCACTTATTCAACTTAATAGTTTATTTTGTTTATCAGGAGATGAAGATAATGATGATTCTTTTGGCTTTTTCTCTTTCGGGGGCGCCACAGCGAATCACCTTTGCATGTTTATTTGGCAGAGGTTTTTACATTGGATGCCCTTCCTGACACAACTGGGCTTGTGACTGGCACAATGCGCCCCCTTGTGGCTATTGGGATGTATAGCATAAAGAACCTTTCACACCAAAGTCAGTGGCGTTAACCACAGAGCTACCCAGTCGCTATCAGGAGATGAAAATGAACAACAGAAATAGTAGAGGGTTGTTTTACACTGAGGGGGAGGGGCTGGGCTGTGGTGGGGTTTGTTGTGGACATAAAGAGGCGGAGCTGAGCTCTGGTGCTCTCCAGCCCAATTTAACTTATGTTCTCCCAGGGTTTGAGTGGGTTCTCCCTGGGTACTGCGGCTTCCATCCCACCATCCAAAGACATGCCCAAATAGATTAATTGGTAAATCTAAATATCCAGTGTGAATGTGTGCGTGACTAGTTGTTTGTCTCCATATGTCAGCCCTGTGATGAACTGGTGACACGTCCAGGCTCCAGCACATTGACCCACGGGGATCCATGGATTCTAGATGTGATAGTTTTTATGCTGTTGTGTATTTGTGCATGCTGTACCACATTTATCCAAAGTGTTACCAGCATATCAGCATTATTGTAAGGCTATTATCTTACAACATTACTAATATCTCCCAAAATAACGGTCACGATCAACTTGCCCTTTTTTCACTAGTCTGTTCTTTAACCAAAATACATAAGTACGCCAAACTGCAATAGTCAGCTCTGTATGGATTTTGTGTGAATCCCAGGGCGGGTGTGTGAAAAAGCACACACACACACACACACACACACACACACACACACACACACACACACACACACACACACACACACACACACACACAGGCCATTAGGTTTTTATAATACAGATCATAATAATGACAAACCAAGCATTTCACAAGCATTTTTCTTCCTCTATTATATACTAATTCAGTCACTGTTTGAAAGTAGAAACTGCATAGGTGGAAAAATTTGACTTAATGGAGGAAAAAAATTGTCTGAAATGCTTGGTTTGTCATTATTATTATTATCATTATTTTTAATATTATTACCATCTGGAAGTCCATCTGATGCACAATTTACAAGATGCTCAGAAATTGTCACATACAGATGGAATTCTTCCAACACATAAAGGACATTTGCTCTCTATCTTGAGCTGGAAAATTAAAGACATACCTATGCCTTTTTGTTATTTTCTATGATATCTTCCACCAGTTGATGGAAGTGATTCATGTGTTTTTCAAATGTCATCAAAGAAAAACACTCAAATCTAACTTTCACACCTATCCACTTTCAAACAGCGACTGAAGTAGTACAAAATGGAGGAAAAATACTCTGAAATGCTTGTTTTGTATTATTATTAGTATTATTAATAATACTAATAATAATAAAA
Source organism: Maxillicosta whitleyi (assembly GCA_029822895.1). Lineage (NCBI taxonomy): Eukaryota > Metazoa > Chordata > Actinopteri > Perciformes > Neosebastidae > Maxillicosta > Maxillicosta whitleyi. Next base: position 13,806,734 of record JAPSES010000104.1, on the reverse strand, counting down.
ATAACCACTTTATCCTCAAGAGGGCCACAGGGGTGCTAGAGCCTAACCCAGTTACATTTTGGGCAGAGGCGGGGTACACCCTGAGTGTGTTCATCACAGGGCTGACATATAAAGATGAAGAAGTAATCACCCTCACATTCACACCCGTGGGCAATTTAGATTAAACAATTAACCTATTAGGGCACGCGTTTGGATGGTGGGAGGAAGCTGGGGTACCAAAACAGAACCAAGGCAAACACTGGGAGACTGTTGTTATTAAATAATGAAATGAACACAATTTGAATTTTGTCCAGTTATTGCATGGTGCAGTGTTTTTGTTTTTTTTACATAATGTATTCTCACACCTTCCTGATGCCATATTAAACTAAACTGTGGACACACTAACCCTCAACAAATGTCTCCTGGCACAGGAACAAGTTGTTCAGTAACCTTATTTCACAAAAGGCTTTCACATTTATTGAAACAAATAAAACCAGCACTCCAAGTTTCTGTCCTTTTCTCCCACAGACTGAGTTACTGTGTTTTTCAGTGGTAAACAATATCTAATATCCACAGGCCTGTGTGAGGAACTCACCTCCTTCCAGATGTTGTAATGTGAAAGAAAACAGCCGAGTTCACCCTTGGTGAGTGGTCGACCATGATAAGGGTCTTTGTACCCCGGCAGCATTGTAATCCCCATGGACTCTATATCCGTGGTGTTCAGCGCTCTGACACAAGGAGAACAGATGAACAAACATGTTAGAAATGGAAACACTAAAGCTACATCCTCTGTGAAAACACAGAATTTTCTTCCCACTCTTGGGGCTGTGAGAATAAAATGACATCATTTTGTTCTTGCAACTTGTTCTCAACAGATCGTTTGGGCAGAACTTTGTTCTTGTGCAGTATGCAAGAAATATTACATGACTGGTCAGGCATTCTGAGGGGGTGTGGTTAGTGTGGAAAAGTGGAGGACCCTCCCACAAGTTCAGCGCTTGAGTTTCTCCTAAAGTATGAAATGTCTTGGCCAGAATGAACTTCACTGTTGTTGTTTTTTTCACCTCAAAAAAGACAAATGAATTTCTCTGTTCTCATGGAGTATGTAGTAAGGCTTAGTGATACAGTGTAAAAAATACAATAAATAAATAAATGGCACATATACAGTGAAGCATACAAATGCATATAAGCCATGCTGGTACAGTATGACAAGCGTCTTTGTACTTACTCCCACTGTTACAAAAAATGAATCCAAAATATAAAAGCTCACACAACCTAATTACAGGCCACCCTACGCAGAGATTAGACACAGCTTCTCCTTTAGACAAGTTTGACTGTTGTGTGCACGGAGGACTATGTGATAGAACCAAACTCTCATAGTCCGACAGAGGTATCTTCCATTAAAAAAACAATGTAGGATTTTCTGTAAAGTCAAAGAATAAGTCATTTATATATAATGGATATGGTTGACTCAGTAACTTCGAGAAGCCAAAGTCCTGTGGCTGCAAAACTCAAATCATGACCTCGGTTCACTGGCCCTGACACCCGACAGTGTGACGTGCTGGGGCCGTTATACTGTCTTTTGTTTTGTGCTTTGTTCTTTTTGCAGAGAAGAGGCTTTCTCTTGGCAATGCTTCAAAAGAAGACTGAACAAGCCACACTTCAGCTTTTTTTTTTCGAAGTCAAACAGTCATGACCTTTATACATTTACCATGTGAACTGATGCCTGTAGAATCTGAGGCTTTTTTGTATTTTCTGAGAACTGCAGGGTCTGACTTGACAAGACATTCACTCCTGGGAAGACTGGCAGCTGCCTCGAATGTTTTCCACTGGTGAATGATCTTTCTCACTGTAGAGTGGAGGGTTGTTTTGAAATGGCCTCAACACTTTTCCCAGATTGATGGATAACTACAGTGGTTTCTTCACACTCACCGCTGTTTTTCCTCACTGGCATTGTGTAACACACATATGAATGCCACAGACCAGCACAATCTCAAAATTCTGCTTTAAACTTACTGATGATAGATAAATCAACGACCTTCCTTGGGTATTCACACACTACTTCTGCATTCCAGTATATTTTTGTAACATAAATTATGGCAAGTGGAATCTGTTATATGGAGTTTTACCTGATGAAGGACCAGATGATTATTATTATTATTTATTTTTTTATGTCTCAATACCTAAAACCATAAGAGGCTGTCCTTTATCTTTCTGATGACTGTATTTGACACATAAAAAGTACAAAATAAACACAACTGAATATGGAAAAAATGTAAATATAATACTCTTTAAAAACAGAAACAAAAATAAGGTCATGTGACAGTAGTGACATATAGCTCATAATGTAAATATCTAAGGAAATGAAATAGTGCCTGCATCTGCATCATATGGAGGAATGTAAGGTGCCACACAAATGATGAAAAACATCTGTAAATAAAATGATCTGCTGCACAACAAAATGAATGATAGAACTAGGGATGCAAATAAATAGTCTGTTCACAATTGATAAGTTGCAGGTTCGAAACCCTTGTGTATTCCTGTATTCCTGTATTCCAAACTTTAACATGTAAAAAACATTCGGGGCGTCTAAGGTATCCAGGTTGTCTCACAGGAGGAATGAAATCTGAAAACTAATTCTGCACTTTTTCTTAAATAAATGACTCAAACCAATGAATCTATTACTGAAATAGTTGGCAATAAATGTAATATTTCAGCACTAAGCAATTCATCACATAAATGTTGGATTAGGAGTCAGAGCACAGTGTGAAACAGAAGACACTTTTCTGTCTCCCTATGATGTACAGTATATTGTTGTATTGAACGGCCCTCATTCAGGGAACCTTTGAATGACAACATGCACCCTGCTACTTTTCACCTGGTTGTTTGTCTCAGCTCTGCCTCCTTACATCAATCTACGCCACATGTTGCAGAGGTTCAAATCAAGAAGACAGAAGCAATGAGGGGGGGAAAGCAGATCGAGAAACGTACTTGCCATCCACGGCAGCGACAACCTTACAGCTGAGCTCCTGTTCGTACAGCGTTCTTAGCATTCGATCACGACGGTCAGTTCTTCGCACCAGATTTATCATAAACACCTGGGAGCACACAAATGCAACAAACCTCACACACATGCTCAGGTTGTTGTGTGTGTTTGTGTGTAGGTGTGTGTGTGTGTGTGTGTATACCTCATCAAAGCCCATCTTGTCAGGCTGCTTGGGAGGAACAGACAGGAACCTCGAAGGCTCCAGCGGAGGATTTTTCACTTTCAAAGAAAAATGGAGGGTTGTTAAAAACAGAATGTGTAATGTGCTCCGAGAGGATATGCAAGTGATTTCCACCGAGTCCCCCTCATTCCAAAGAAAAAAAAAAAAAAAACTCAAAACAAAACACAGAACCTCCCACCTCCTCGACAATATCCACATATTTATGTATAAATATGGCTATTTTATTACCATCATACTTTTCTCTATTTGTGCATAGTAGTGACACGGTGACATTTAATAAAGACAGTTTCAGTAAAATCACATTCACTGTGACCTGAATCTGATTACATGAGATGTATTTATCTGATCCTTTGTTAGAACATTTTATTTGAAGGCTACAGTCACAGTCTATCACTGTGTTTCCTATGCATTTTAATAACACAAGCTTATTTTGCACTTTCATCTGCACAGCTCCCTATTATAAGCAGAAAAACGCTGGCAGCAGTGATTTGTATTTTGTGGCATAAACCTACATGGACTAATAAAGCATGTTTTAGCAGAGTCTTACAACAAATGCATGTTGCTGTGCTAGAAGCTACTAAATCTACATCTACTGCATCGACAAACAAGGGGACGCAGTAACATTGTGAGAAATGAAATACAAATGTTAAACTACCTCCAGAAAACCATCAAGATTGACTTTATATTTTTGTTTTTCAATACACAAGTCTGAAAAAAGGTGGAGCACACCAAACACTAATAATTTTCTGAAAATGTAAAAACGTTGAAACATAAAAACATTTGCTCTTGACCTGATTGAAAATGTATAAAAACCCAGTAGTGTAATAGCCTGTCAAACTATAGACTCCTACTAGACTCCTACTTTTGTGGTCAAGCTATACTAAAAATGAATTATTGTATCCACCATCATACAAAAGCAACTTTCTTTATGCGGCTGTCACCTCTTTGTCCAAATCATGATACTAAATATGAATACAGATGACCTGAAGTTATTTCCCACTGCTGCGGAAAAGAGAAGACGCTTTTTAACACTTATATGTTGAGCAGTAGTCGATCAGTAGAGTCACGATTGACAGAATCTGCACAGTGATTGGTTAATACAGCTGTCAGTCACTTATTTAACCATCCCACCTGTTTGAAAATGAAAATCTGTACAGCATGAACAGAATCCTCTCAGACCAGGTGAATTACAATAACCTGAAATATAAATATAGACTTTTTTACAAAATAACGCCAATTATCAATCGAGCACTGATGCCGTATCAAGTCACCCTTTTCCTTCACTTCAGTTGGACTCAAGGCACAAATATCATAAAGTATCATAAAGAGGCTGATTGATTTTCTTTTTTTGCTCACCATCTTCTGCAGCTTTTGTCATCTTCTGATGGTATCTAATCTAAGGCACTCTGGTCAAATAAAAAAAGAATCTTTCTTAAAATGTTTACGTTTTTAGCAGGCTAACTCACCAGTATTTTACCTTTATATACATGCACACTTTTAATTTCCAAGAATACAGGTATTTTAAAGAGATGCATTTGATATTATTATATTATTCAGCAAAATATTGACATCATCTAGACCTACTATATAGGGATTAGGGATAGGTTATCTATCAACTATTATTACAATATCAGACAGGACATTTTATTACATTACATTACAGATGAAGTTATCATATTATTGGGTTTTATTCAAATGCAACCAGGAAATTAATACATTATTTGGTGCCAAAAAGTGTAATCATGGCTGAGTGTTGGATTACAGACTCCATTGTGAACAAACGAAGGGACAACCTTGTCCTAATGCGATAAATAGATGACAATCACTTGATTCTATTCTCCTCTCGACTCACCCATGACCTCCAACTGACTGTGCAAGAAGCTATCTGCCTCATCCTGCAATGTAGCGTGGGAGCGCATTGGGACCGGGAAGTAACCATATGTTTCCTTGTTGCACACATACATCTGGACATCTGGGGGAGGACAGGAACATGTTTACATACGTGTACATGAAATGAAAAAAAATGTTTTTCCAGCTGCATTTGCCTCACCTGCCATTCGAGCCGAGTAGGCAAAGACTATAACATCATCCAGCGCCCAGCTGTACTCAGGGTGAGGTGGATAAAAAGCCAGCTGACGAGAGGCCTCTTTGCGTAGGTCCAAAAGGTAAGTAGAGTGAACCATCGGCACGGGAAAGCAGCCGCGGCGCTCCAGCTTACGGATGGGCATGTAAGCCGGTGTCCTCTTGTAATAACCCTGCAGGTGATGCACTCTGTTATAAACCTGCCCCAGCATGATATTAATACCTGCTTATGGAAATAGAAAAGCCCATATTAAAAGGCTTAAAAAAAGTGCTTTGTTCTTTTGCATATTTAGATTTTTCCTATAAAAACAGTAATCTAGGGCGGTCGCACCTCTCTTGGAAAACCCAGTGTACTCTGTTGGGACATTTCCAACCTATAGCTGCTGATGAGATCATAGATCTGCGGTCTAGTACCTGGCAGAATTTGGAATCATGGGGATGGTACATAAATAAACACATCTACAAGATTACTTTTGAGTCATAGTTGGGTCACATACTAGTGCATAGATGATGTAGTGCACAAGACATATTATAAAAGAACTTTTAGACATTGTGCTTAATATCATCAGGACTTAACCCTTTATATAGGTCACTGAAATACTTTGAAATTCAACATTTCAACCTTAGTGTGTTATTAGACAATGCCATCTACCTCCTCTTGCAATAAAACATCTGAACAGCACTTAACACTTGCAATAAAACAACTTTCATAAAGGTCATAAACTGATAAAAAAAAATCATTCATAAAATCATTCTGAATCACTGTATAGTGTTTCTAAAAACCAATGTGCTTCTGGACCTCAATGAGGCACAGGATTGTCCCCATATTTAATGTTTGAGGAAATTACCAAAAATAGTCACTTGCCCAATAAAGGGTAAAAATCACTTTAAATTCTCAATTTTGTTCAGTACCCAAAACAGGTAGATCAAAACAAGTGAATATCGCTCACTTTAGTAGAATATGAGACGTACATCATATTAAAGATACATCTGCTCTTCTATTAAGTACAAAATGAAGTGTGACTTATCAGTGAACCTGCTAAATAATCTTTCCAAATCTGTGATCACTTTAACATTATTATTTCAGATCACTACAACCAAGACACTCCCCAGAAATAAAGCATTTTATGCCATCTCCAAGTAGCTGTGATGCAGTACTGTATTTAATTTCAGTCGATATCAATAATTGTTGATCACCTTTAATTACCTATTCTCCCTAAAAATCAAGACAGGAAAAAGGTACAACATTGTCCACTTGACAACTATATACAGTGAAACACACCGGTTATTAATGTGTTAGCTTCCAGTTTGACTTTTCCACTTGGACACAGAACCCTGAATGCATCACAGTATGGACAGAGGTGGTACGTATGTTTCAATCTTTGGTTAAAAATGCGTCTGCTCTGGGAAGTGTTTGATGTCAATCCATTTTTACAGGTGATGTTATAGTTGTTTTTTTCAGTAGCTGTTTCAGATTTACTGGTTTATATGGCACTTATAAACAGACAGTCATACTGCTGTCGTGCAGGTTTCCACACATGCAATAAAATAAAAACACAAAAATGTTTCACCTGCACTACGATACTGTCTCAATCAGTGTGGTATCTCACAATATATCCATAATTATTGTTCCTCGTACAGCACAGAAGTCAAAAATGTTAAGCGAAACTGAAGTTTTGGACTCATCAGGTCAGATCAGATGTTTATGAATCTCCAGGGCTACATGAAAGGTATAAAATGTACTGGACCAATAGAAGATGATGATTTCTTTCGGTTTTTTCCCTTTTGGGGTCGCCACAGTGAATCACTTTCGCATGTTGATTTGGCAGAGGTTTTATGTTGGATGCCCTTCCTGACACAACAAAGCTTGGAAGTGAAATAATTGACTGGCAACATCGGGATATATTGCGTTAAGAACTTTTCCTAAGGGATCACCTGGGTCTCGAACCAGTCATCTTCCACACCAAAGTCAGTGATGTTAAGCACTGAACTACACAGTCGCTATTACTGGACCAATAGAAGAACACTGAAATAAGAGGCAACACTTGATAGCTACCCTTTATGGTAGTTTCTTCAGTATGTGCAGCAGAAATATGTTGGACTATTGAACTAAAAGAAAATAAGGCTTTACACTAATTTTACAGCTGTTAAGTGAGTGAGACACAGTGTTCTGACCTTGATGTGGCTAATTGGAAAGCGTGGATCATTTCTGAGATAAATGACAGCATTTTGTGTTCCAATCTTTTGTGCAACGCAGTTATTTGGGTCAAAGTAATTTGCCCGTTTCGCCTTCAAGATTACTGTGTTTGACCTTTGTGGATAAAAAAGACAGAAAGCAGCAAAAGATGTATAATTTGCCATCCTACATTTCAGTTTAACTACATTATGGTAAAGGAGTGAATCAGTGACTGAAGAAACATTATACATTTCAAACTGAGGTCAATATGTCACAAAACTGAAATTTTATTTCAGTCCTGTTCAGCAGCCACCTTAATAAATCATCTACTTAAATACGTCTTGTATCAAAAGGGGAACTATGGTCAAAATGATTAAGTTATTTCGCAATTTCAAACCATCCCTGCCATTAGAATGGAGGTAAATCAGCAGAATGCTTCAGAATATCCACAGTGTACCTAAAGCTGTTGAATAATGCAGTACCTGTGAGGTCATGCCACACCAGAAGTTGGAATAAGCAGCTCTGGACTCCAGCATGGGGGCTACGATGGTTTTGTTCTCTCTCATCAGCTTCCACAGCACATCCTGATTGGTGAGCAGGTTGTCACAGTCGACCACCTGCAGACAGGAGAGAAGGGCGAATAATACTGATGACTACACATGCACGGACAAGCACACTCAATGTCGTCGTTGTCTGCCTCTAAATGATTGATTGAGCCTCTCTGACGTCTGATTGCAGCCTTCAATTTTAAATAAGCCTCACGAAGAGCATGCACTTGAATTAGCAGTGCAGTATTACTCTTGTGTGTTTTGTGCAAGGAGGAACAGTTTGTCATTGCCAACATCCAATAAATGCCGTGTATGTACAGTATGCGCCAAGAACAATGGCTCCAGTCCAGTAAGAAAAAAACATGCTTCCAGCTTTCAGAGAACACAAAAAAAAACCCGTATCAAAATATTTGCTCGAGTGGTTTCATACTGGAAATTTACAGCTGAGGTCATTCATAAACTGGCCTTTTCTTATATGATCACGGTGTCCCATATGTCTCCAGCAGGATTCAAGTGATGTTTTTATATCATGTTATATTGTTCCTGTAGAAACCCATTTCTTATGAACTGGTAAGGTTAAAAATGATCTATTAGGACACCTAAAACACAGCTTAAATCAACAGTTTCACCAGTACACACTGTACATTAAAATGCAGGTAACCATAGCAACAACACTTCAGCTTCATGTATCAGTCAGTCAGTAAATTGCCTCCATTACCGCATTAGAGAGTAGCTATCAGAAGTCCATGCCAGTGGAAAATACGGATTTAATCATCAGTCACTTTTAATTCAGTCACGTTCGTTTCTGGGTTTATGTCTAAGAGCGTTGCTTTGCTCTTTTTGCCAATTATAAATGCTAGGATGTGTGCTGGTTTAGAGACAAATACATGGAGATGCAGAGTCTAATACCATGCATCGGTTAAGTATTAATATCTCCTGAATCAATAGTACAGAGCAAGCTTTTGTAGTTGACATTTGATTTTTTTTGTCCTGTGTATGAGGATATAAAGAGTGCAAAATATCTTCCATTTAAGTTGATTTCTTTTGGCTGAATAATTCATGCCACTGACTTTATGAACCAAATTCTAGAGGGAAACATAATATTTTGTTTGAGGCCAAGCTATAAAACAGTATGGCCCCTGCAAATGTACTTTAGGTGTCTTGCAAATGTCATTATAGATGGGAACTTTGTACATGTGACACAAAAATTAAAGAATCAGGGATAATATACCAGGAAGTAATCAGCCCAGATCTCACGGGCGGTGTCCAAAGCAGCCTGACGGAGCTTCATCACATGTTCATAACGGAGATTATTCCAGTGCTTGGGCCCCAGTTCATCTTCAAAAGCACTGAAACGAACAGACAGACCCATTAGGCAACACACTTATCAGACCATCATAACACACACAACCACACGGTGATGCTTTAACACACACTATACCTGCTTTCTTCATCGGGTCTCCATTCCACATAGTGATAGTAATTCTGCACCTTGATGAGCCAGTCTCTCAGGATGGCTGTGGTGTTATCTATATTGTGATCTGTCGCCACCCTGTGGAAGGATGAAAGCGGGGGTGATCAGAGGAGATAGCAAGGGAGCGATTATTAAACTGGGCGATAAAAACAAAATGAAAAAACACAAGTGACAATACATTTAGTTAACCAATTAAACATTAAACTGGATCATTATCAGTAATTAAAATCAACAATTTGGGGTTCAATATTAAATGTTTTTTGAGTAAAAAAAAAAAAAATTCAGTTTCCAGTTTGTCTAATGTGGCGATAATTGCATCCTTTCTGTGTGCCTGTGTGTGTGATCTAGACAGAGACAGACCTTTCTGACAATTAATTCCTTGAATAAACAATAAATTATGAGGCGATACAAATCTTTACTTTATTAAACTGCATACATAAATAAATGCAAGCAAATGTATGTTTTAGGGACTTTCAGTGGGAAAATAACTTCTTATCTAAACGTAGAAACAAACAAGTTAAATGACTGCCACCTTCTATAAAGTCAGTTTAGCTGTACAAATTAAGTGAAATGCAATAAATGTATTATATTTGTGGTTTTGGCCACTTCAGAAAAGCCTCACAACCTGAAAATACTAAACCGCATAAAAAGCTGTTTCTTACAGGCTATTAAAAAGATGTATATTCTCAGAATCAACTTTATTCTTCAAGTACATAAACACAAGGAATTCTTTGTCGGCACTTACTGTCTCTAAGATAAATAAAAATGTAAAAAAAAAAAAAAAAAAGAAAATGTAATAAATCAGGGTAGTTACAGCCTGAAAACTCTGTTAAGGATTAGATATAGAAGCCTTATGTCCTTTCAGACCACTTCAGCTTCAATATGTTGAAAGGTAATTATGTAAGTTTTGCCCAGTGGCAGCAAAAAACTATGAAGCACTGCAGGTTTAAGGGGGTAATAACTCTGGTCCAATATCCAAATGTATTGCACCTTAAGGCTAGATGTCACCTGCTATAAAACAGAACAAATAAGAAATAGTTTGCCTTGAGCTCTTGTAGTGAGAAGACTACTTGGCAGAAGTCTCTCCATCTCTGCAGATATAAGTGGCTCCTTCTTAAGTTAAAAAACATTTCATGACACTAATGAAAAGCAACTGAGCTTCTATTAGATTTCCATAAATCATACACACTAAACCTTTCAGATTTTGAGAAAAAAAAAAAAAAAGAAAAACATCATGTAACATGGAGCAGAACTTGCATCACCCCAATCCAGAATCTATTTATGGTAAACCAATATTCCAGTATATTGGTTCTGGTAGATGTAGTACGGCTTTGCATTCTCTGAGGATCTTGCTTTCATTAGAGCAGAATTGCACTTGCATGAACAGAGCAAAACAAAGACAGACCAAGGGGGCTGAAGAGGGGAGCGGCGGCATTTCCCTGCTGTCTGTGTTATCATAACAAATCTGAGTGTCAGAGAAGGACAGAGACAGACACAAAGCGAGGGAGAATGAAAGCAAGAGGGTGAAAGAATGTGTAAATATGAGAAAAAGAGGTTTACTCCCAGCCCTGTCAAGTGGTGAGTGACAGTCGGCGTGCCGCAACTGTTAGTTTCCCATCTGTCTGTGGCGATGTAACACAGCGGTGCTGGCCCAGCAACTACATGTGATCGACTCGCCCATCCATCTTATTCCTCTCTCTGCATCTGCCTACTTTTTCCTCTCTGTTTGACGGAAATATGTGACTGCTGTAAGGTTCGGAATGAGTGAATAAAAACGGATTTGGAGAGATAATATTTGGCATAGCTAGCGTGCCAGTGGCAGAATCCTGCCTAAAGCATATAAGATGGCTGAGTGAGAGGTACAGGGATGAAAATGTAAGATTAATGGTCTACTACAAACCATTCAGCATGTTCCTGCAGAACATGCATATACACATCATTAGATAGTATGCATTCATGTGTACATGTGCAGCTGCTTGCCAGGTATTCATATCAACCTGTCACTATGATGACTGCAGGTATCAACAGGTGGCCAAAACTTTATGCATCTGCTCCACTGTGGAGAGAACTGATGTTGTAGATCAACGCAACTGTGCAGAAAAGAGGTCCAGCTGCCACATGGGCATAGTTAGACTGGGGCACTGGCTGGGATACAAGGGAAAAAACTCCATGCTGGTTTGTTTAAACAGACACACAGACACTCGAATCTCTCCTTTTGGCAGTTTACACAAAGCAAATAGAAAAAAACCCGCCATATATTGGCCAGGGGAAATTTTATATTCGTTACAAGATTAGTTATAATAGAACAGGCATTAAATAAGCATGACTAATGTGTAATTTTAACCCGCATGGTGCTCATAAAGACATCTTAATATACCTTTATGAGGCTTTTGGTAAACAAAGAGTGATAATCTAACCTGTCAGGCATGAATAATGTTGATGAAGATATTGTCTTAATCTTCAAAAACAGATCTACTGGCACAGGATTGCAAACAGATGAGGAAGTGAGCTGTGAAGACAAGAATAATCTAGAAAGGCTGGGGGCTGGGTGACAGGAAAAAACAGCCCGAGGTGCAAGAAGATGAGTCCTGCAGAGGTGTTTAATAGATACTGTCACAGATGGGCTCTGTTGTTCTTGTACACTAGACAGGTTTGTGCCGAACTTTTAATATTTTCTGGAAAGTACGGGTTTGTTTCCAGCCGAGACGAATATGTGGAAAGGGGAAAAGGGAAAAGGGAAGGGGAAGAAAAAGGGGGAGGGGGGAAGAGAAGATCTATGTCTGAATGGAACGTTTCATGGGTATAACTCAGTGTCTGCGCACAACTAAAAAATGTCTGCGCATGTGCAGCCGCCTTAATGTCAACCCAACTAATTTTCATCAGTTCTCAGTGTAAATGAAACGCGCATGTGTTTTTCTCATCTATATTAAAACTAATACACAGCGGCCCCACCTGGTCAACACGAGCGAGCGCACACGCACGCACGCACAGTCACACACTTTTGACTACAGCTTCATAATTTCCACGCTACGTTGACGTGTCTGTGGAGGAAGTTGCTCCTCATTAATGAACCCACAGCAGCTTAATGATAAACTGCACTCATTCTACTGCCCCTGACACACTTACTCTACAAGTTGTACGTTATTCCACAGAGATGACACTCACCACAGCGCAATGCGGTCCTTCGGGTAGTTGAGCCGCTCGATGGTCCCGAGGAACAGCGGCAGAGAGTGCGCCGAGTTGCGGCAGACCAGCGCGATGACAACCCGGGGAGCGAGGAGCGGAGACTCGGGGCTCCAGCGCTCCTCGGGGAAATAACCCCGGCTCGGGCCCGGCAGGAGAACGAACAGCAGGGCGGGCAGCAGCGAGGTGACCCGGGGCATGGCAGGGGGAGAAGACTCGGTGTTGACGCGGCGGACAGAGAAGGGGAAACGGGATGGAGGAGCGCAGCCTGAGGTACCGCTGTTGTGTTATGCCGACAGAGAATACATGGCGGAGAAGTTGGCGGACTTAAAGGGCGGGTCTGGGCTAGTTTAAGGGGAACGAACCGTCGGCTCTGAAAACATCGTCGTAGACCTATATTTCATCGCCCAGGTTTTGCAGTTAATTATTTATTTTCTGTATATTTATATCTATGTTAATGAATGCTTAGAAGTGTGTTTTTTATATACACACTTGACCTCTGCTCTGAGCCAAATGAACCCAAGGCCTCGCGCGCCTGCGTCCTCCCCTTTAAGAATAGCTCCAGCTGTAATCCATAGGAAGCACATCCTAGAGGGCAACATGGGCGTGTTCCTGAGTCCTACAGTATGTGCCCCTGACACCCAGCAATGCATTTTTGTCCTCTGGAGGGGACGTGAGCTTCATAGCTTTATCTTTAAAAAAAAAAAAAAAAACTGCCAAGGACGTTCCATAAAAATACTTCAGAATATATCCATTAAAAAACAGTTGCGTTATTATGTTGTTTCCAATCAAGACAATTATGTAGTCTAAAAAATAAAATACTTTACCTGGTTGTCAGTTATCGCAGTTTTTCTTGCCTTTTTGCAGGGGTGGAAGACGCTTTCATATCGTGAAATGTGGAAGTTCAGTGTGGACAAAATACTCCAATTTCTGCATTCATTGTGCATTAAAAATATGTTTATGCATTCATGTTACTGCTGGATCAATGTATATGTTTATTTTACTGCTATGGATGAATAAGGTTATGCTCATTTGATATACTTTACATTAGTGAATAGTAACTATTGAGCAACTCTATTGATTTATCATGATACATAACCAATAAAAGCATTAAGTAACAGGTTTTTGGTAATGTTTGCCATTTCCTCAATACATTAGTTACATAAGTAATGTATTGCCATAAGACTTGCTGACTTGTATTGTTGAGCAATGCTCTGCGTTTTAACCAAAACATTTGTGCTAGTATTTTTTTTTTTTTTTTTTTACCTTGCCAAAGCAGATACAGGCACAGGAGATGAATCTATGTTTGAGGGCATATTGTTACTTGCAATTTTAAGTCTTAGTGTCTCTAAATAAGAACCAATACTTAACACTAACTTAACGTCATAGTTGACAATTTGTTCTACTCTGTTTAAGTTATGTGTTTGGGTGGAAATAAAATTAGACTAAAAAATGAATACTTGACTTCAGAGGCGGTTATGGCCCTGTAATTTAGAGCACATGGTTATTACCTTCTTCATGGCTCATTGAGAAAAATGTATTCTCCCACATCAAGCTGTGAGGGAGTACAGTTTGCCACATTCTGTAAAGTGTCATCACAGACAGTCATAAGGCTCGGTGCAAGTGTTTCAGAGTCTGAGGCAGGGCTGTGGGAGATTTGGCAGAGGTTCTGTTGGCAGTCACCAGGAGGCAGCAGCTGATGGTACTCAGGGAAACTAGAGCTGGAGGCCAGGCACAAACTGCTGTGGTAGATGTATCTCATTACTGCAGAAGACAACACACAAAGATTGAAATGTCACATATTTATAACACTACTATAAACATATACTTAAGGTGTAATTGGGTGAGGATTGTCCAGGACTTGCAGGTTATTACTGAACTTTATAGACTCTGTACCCGACGAAATGACGGTGATGTCGGACTGAATGAAAATGACCTACTCTGAGCTGACCATGGTTTCATAACAGGACAAATTCTAAAATCAAACGGATCTACCATTTAAACAAAGATGGGAAAGACATGCAGTGATCTCAGGACACACACCTGTTCGCAGTTTTATATGCAGCACCATTTCTGAATTAACTGAGATCATGGAGCCATAAGTTTGTTTCCTAGATGCTGTGTCCAAGTTTGTTTTGTCAGAGTAAACTTATAATGCGCTCACTTGTTTCTCACACTCACAATCACTTGTTTCTGACATTTGGTAGCAGTCAAGGGCACTGTGTGCTGGGCTCGAGGCAACAAAGCACATTTCATTAAAAAACCTGCATTCAGCTGACCCAGCACAAGAACATCCTGCCTCATGAGACATGTAACTACATGTAAACTTAGCTGTCTCATTTTTTATCTCTCAGACTCCCTCCACCTACACCACACCTGCCACTCCAAACCATACAAGAAACATCCAAACTGGTCCTTGTGGCAACAAAATAATAATAATAAAAAAAAACAGTTGTATATCACTCAAGAGAAATCTAATTCCTCTTTTTCACTGCTGCACAAACATGTGCACACTTTTCCAATACATGTTTGTACTGCACAGACAGAAATGATAATGTTTTGTTCCTATATCTAAGTGAAACATTCTTTGACCAAGGCATAAATATTTCTGTCTTTGACCTTACACAGCATTGCAACAGAACAAATACATCTCATTACCTTAGATTTATTAACACATTTGTAGAATTACTTCACAGAAAGCCTGACTGTCAAAGATCTCCAGGATTTATGTCTCCTGGAATCATTTCAGCTGAACTCTGTCCAGACATTTCCACAGCCCACCAACATGCAGACTGAGGCCACCCATAGGTGCAAGTATTTAAGACTAAATAAACCATGAATTTAGTGCTGTCTAAAGCCTTCAGTGGAAATGTAACTTTGTTGTCAGTTTCCTCACATCACATCACATCAGGGTTCATGTCAAACAGTTTTGTTTCTTATTCTACATAAGCAGAAAACAGTTAATTGAGTTTATGCAAAATTTCTAAGTAATTGATATGTTATTAAACAAAAGTGACTTGAACTTTAATTTTTAATTATATGATTCAGTTCCACTCAAAAATATGAATATAAAGAGACTATAAATATATTTTTTCTGTTACCTAAAAATCAGGGTTTTCTTGATCCTTTCACTCCGAGGCAGCCATGGCCTAGATGGCTGAATAGTCAGCGGGAGAGTCGGCTTGTGACTGAAGGGTTGTTGGTTTAATTCCCTGGACTCACAGAGAGTTGTTGGCTTATGCGCCCTTAAGCAAGGCATTCAACCCCCCCCCCCCCACAATTTGTTCCCCAGGTGGCGAGCCCACTGCTCCTCGCATGCAGTGTGTGTGATGCAAGATGCAGAAGACAAACTGGTGCATGTTTATGTGTATAACAAAGTACTACTGACAAAATAAAGATTCTAATATCTATAAAATATGCCATTATATCTTTGTCATTCACTCTCCTAGCAAAAAAAGAAATATTTTTTTACCCTGAAAAAAGGAACAGATCATGAAAGAGACAGTCATATGAATTGTAATACCACAACCCAGAGCACCTGGTTTTAAGGTGTTTTTCTGATGGACATTTTTAGTTCCATGAGTTATGATGTCAGGGGTTATTTCCAGGTGGAGGTGACTGCATCACAAATGGATGTGGCCACTTCCTGGAGAGTAAAGTCTAAGAACAATCATACAGAAGAGAAACTGCAGCATTGACTTACACATGCCCTCTAATGTAAGAAGAAACATCACACTTTTATTTCACGTCGTCTAACTCAGCAGATAAACACCTGTGAATGAGTGATGGACTCCTGCGGTTTTCTAGCCTGTTTTATTTCTCCACATCAGAACAATAAAGCCACAGCTGCTTTTACATTGCCGCCAGTGAAACTTTTACCTGATGTCTGCCTGTCTTGTAGACTTTAAAGAGCAACAGACTCCTGCTCACATGTACACAAGTGTGACACTACTAAGACCTATCTGAAAGTACATACAGCTCTGGGAAAAAAAAGAAAAATAAAGATACCACTACAAATCTCCAAACGTGAACATTACTGAAAATATCTGAAATGTGATTCAAAGGAAGATGAATTATCACAAGGCATCAAACAACGGGGAACTGCTTGTGTGTATTTTTGCTCCAGGCATAAAGCAGCAAACAGGAAAGCGAGCATCATGAAAGCTGTGACTGTAGGAAATCAGGGTTTTCACACCAAATATTGATTTTTGTATACTGTGTTGTTAAAAAATAATGATGAACTTGTTTTACCTCCATGATTTAAGGGCTGGAAACACTTCGAGATGTTATTTTTTTTATGTTCTTTTGACTAGTTGTCATTCTTTGTAAATAAATGCACTGAATGAGGAACAAAAATGCTTTCTATCACATATACAGCTATAAATAACATAACCGGTCTCTTATTTTATTTTTTTCTGGAGCTGTAAATTTATTATCTGACTTTTTTCCCCCCTGTCAGTTTAATCCAGGCTTGCCTCTTCCTGCTGTGGTGTACAATAATCTCAGGAAATACCCACTCCCTGAGATAAGACATTAACCCCTTGATCAACACACACAATCACCTAAAGCCAAAAGAGGAAAAAAAGCAATTGTAAGCCAGTGTGGAAATATAAATAAAGAGGTATAAGACTCACAGGGTTGAACAAAGATGTTGAGTGCATATGAAGAGCTCTTTTCCAAAATGCTATTTATCCATTTTCAAAAAATAAGTGTTTTTATTGTCTTTCTCTATCAATATCACTGAAATCTATGTTATAATGTTTAAAATTGTTATGGAAATAGCAGATAACATTAACCAATTTCCAATTTCCCTGATGCTATCTTTAAATCAGATTGTAAAAAATAAAATATAACATTTTTATTAAATGGCTTTTATAGCATTTTGGAAAAGAGCTCTTCATATGTAGAAAAGAAAAGAACACCTTTGCTTGGCAGCTACTCAAATCATCATCATTACCCATGAGAAACATTGTTTTCCTCTGAGCACCTTTGAAGATACAGCACCCAAGAAGATGCAAATGAATCATCACACCAAAGTACTCCTACACAACAATGGAATATTATAGGGAACACCCCATTCATACTATTCAAGGATATTACTTGGACAAAAATAACAAAAAAAAAAAAAAAAAAAGGGAACCAGTTCATAGAGAAGCAGCTGTGGTCACATACACTGGACCACTGTAGGGATGTTGAATAAAGACAGGAAATACTGTGAAACAACCCCAGAATGCATATCACATACAGCACATATGCACCAAAACACAGCATGGTAACAAAATATAATGCAGCAATGTACATGTTCCCTCTGGCCTGTGGTATTTTGGCTCGTGTCATCCACTGCTGTCGTATGGAGGTGCAGATCTAACAGCCAGAAAGAATCACCTGGACAACAACAGCTGGAACATTAATTACACCAACACACAACAAGCAAAATCAAACATGCAGATGTTTGCTTAGGCAACACGAGAAGAAACAGGTGCAGGTAACCCCTGTGTTTTTGTACGTGCATTGCAGATTTAACTGTGAAACTGGTGGCAACCTGCAGGTACTGATGTGTCCAAACATCCTCCATGTGCAGAGGAACAGTCACTACCAGTGGAACCTGCAGCCACATCCTACTACACAGGGCTGAGTTACATTTTAGTACAGTATTTAGTACAATATACACCATCTGGTTAAAAAAAATAAATAAAAAATAGGCACACATTGTCACATTTGCCCCCAATCGTTAGTCTTCACTTGCGTCTTCCTGTTTTATTTTGTAGTTTTCCCTCCTGTGTGATGTATTCGTCTTTACTTCCTGTTCCCGTTTATCCCCACCTGTGTCTGTCCCCAATTATCCCTTGTGTATTTCACCTGTTTCTTGTTTTCTCTCCTCCCCCTCTTGTATATAAACTCTGTCTTGTCTTTGTCTCATAGTTGGTTCGTCTCGTCATTTGTACTTCCTGTGTAAGTGTTTCATTAGTCTAGGTTTCTGTCGGTCTTGCCTGTTTTTCATGTTTCTGGACCCTGTCTCTGCCTGCCCCCCATCTGTACCTCTGTTTGTGGACTGTCTACCTGGTATCGACCCCTGTTGGAAGTTTTGACTCTGCCTAAGCCTGCTCCTCACCTGTACCTCCACCTCTAAGAAGGAAAGATTGGATTTGGATTTTGACCTGATTTTGGATTTTGACCTCCATCTCTGCCTGCACCTTTTGCCTGTTTGTCAAATAAACTGTTTTTGTTTTTTAATTCCACTGCTTCTTCCCTGACTCTGCATTTGGGTACACGTCTCTGATACCTGTCATGACACACATACAATATTTGACGGCACTATCTTCAGTTTTGATTCCAAGTGACATTCACTCTCACATCTTTTTTGCCACATAATACTTGCATAGTGCCACAATAAGGTTCATTAAAAAAAAAAAAAAAAAAATCCCTCCATAGGTTCATTCATTTTTTTTTAATTATTATTATTGAAGATGCAGAATCAAACCACTGCATCAAAGTCTTCATCACATCCTAAATTAGAGTCTGGACTTTATGGAGGCTAAACCATGTGTGAAAATGATGTCTTATTGTCCCTGAACCATTCTGTCCCAAACCTGATGATCCTGATCAGTCCTGGCATTG
>JAPSES010000104.1:13759693-13770784 GCA_029822895.1 Maxillicosta whitleyi | reverse complement strand
TAATTAAATATCATACTAAACAAACTTTTACAATGAACTATTAATACCCACGTGGGAGCTACCCATGAGTGTGTTAATGAACACGGTCTATATTTTGATGTCAAATTGGTTTTATATTTTGATCCATAGGGTTCCCAGCTGAACTCTCAATTAAACAACATTCGTATTAAGTCTCTCCAGGACATTGAAAATGAGGTAATGTTGCATCTTTGTCTCTTTTCCATCTTTTTACTTAAGATTTTGTTGATAAAGTTTGCCAGGATAAAATAAGATCCACTAACAGTTCTATATATATTTCCCTTTTAGTACAACTACACTTTTGCTGTTGAAGAAAATGCTGCAAAGAGGACCAGACCGTCTGTTCCAGCAGGAGGCACCTCCTCAGCTCAGTGACCTTTGCACTTTAACAAAGGCTTAATATGAGACTTTTTTAATTAAAAAAGAGTCTTTGGGGTGATATCTCACATTCTGGTACAACTAAATGATCTGGGTCTGGAATAAGGGCCATGTAACATTTCACCCATGAGTGCGATGCCTCTACCTAATAATGAGATCAATCAGACCCTAAAACCATCGAAAATGTTTCACTGTTTGTTTGTTTGTTTCCTTTACATTCCACTTTCTTTATCTGTCATTCTAAGTCCTTAACAGGGAATCATTAAGCTGTCATTTGCCAAAGGAATGGACTCTATAAATGAAGTCATACATGTATTTTTTTTTTTAATGTTTATATAAAGGTGTAACAGGGTTGGAGATGTAACCAGTAATTATATCTCAACTATCAGTCATTTGGGAGTATTCATCTGCAGTAACATAACCCATCATCTTTATTTTATAGGCTTCATTTCAAGCTTTAGGCTAAATGTAACTCTATACGTACAGTGTCACAGAAGTATAAGTTAAATGGATAGTGTGTACTGTTTTCTCTGTAGCATGTTCTTTGCACATTTTTCTAACATTCAGTCAGTAGTTTTTATAGATACACTTTACTGCCGATGATGTTTATCTAAACTCCATAGATACTCCAAAATATTTACGTGTTGGATTTATAGTGTTTTTCTTCTATTAAGCTGCCATCATTAAAAAAATGTGTATGCCATTATAAGGTGAAAAGGACTATGCTGAAAATATTATTGCTCTTTTTTATATATATATAGTGGGACCATTGCAAGATATATGGGTTAAAACCAAAGTTTTATTTATGTTACTGGGCAATGCATAATGTTACATTCTCTTTTAATCTGTATAGCAAGCTTTATTCTGCATGGAGCAAAAAAATAAAATAAATCTCAAATAAACACTACTTAATATGTGTTGTTTTTAATTCACTAATTTATTCCTTTTAACCATTTTATCCCTTGTGATGAACACGTGACCAGTTCATCACAGGGCTGACGCACACACAGATGAACCACTCGCTCACACATGAGTGATTTAAAGTAACCAGTCAACTCTTATTAAAAGTGCATGTTTTTGGACGGTGGGAGGAACATGGAGAGAACCTACACAAACACAGAGAACATGCAAACTCTTAAACCCAGATCTTCATCCTGTGGCTAATGGTGCGAACCACTGCACAGTCACCTTGTAACATTGTGGTTTTTGATACACACACTATAACGCCTAAAGCTTTAGGTAATCTACAGCAGGGGTGGACTGTAATTTGATGTGATTTGTGATTTGAGACTTCAGTCCACATTTTAGGAGCTTCTTCCATTGTATGTAACTTTATACCTTTACTCTGCTTTGTCTCAGAGGAAAATATGGTATTTTTCACTCCTCAACACTTCTCTGAAAGCTTTTATGTCTTCAGTTTCTATCCCCTCTCTGTCCTGGGAAAACTATATAACTCTAAATGTGTTGTTTATGAGTATTTTTTTCATGTTATTCCTTCTGTCTTCTTGGATTGTCTAAAAAACATATAGTCACAAAGCTGATTTTTTTTTTTTTTACTGTACAGTTAAATGTGTATGAGCTATTAAATTGAAATTAAGACTCAACAACTGATCTAATAGACCAGGGTCCACAGCTCAATTTGAGTCAGACTCATACAATAATATAATAACCGAATAATAACTGAAAGAGGATGACTCCTTGAGAATGACTCCCTCCTCCAGTTTTCTGTTTTATAGTTGAAAAAAGTACAAGATGAAAATATTTACATCTATAAACGATCCTTTAATTTAAAACATGTCAAACAACCTGAAGTTTCTAAAGATGAATAAAAGCAAGTTTAATATTATGCCTCAGCTTATCATTTACACATAATCATCACAACTTGAAGTTCACAGTGAGCTAACAAAGACACAAAACATTTAGTAACAGACATAATATTGTTCAAATTCCACTTCTCATATTTGTTCAAGTTATTTATTATTATTAGGGTTTTTTTTGGAAATGGATAATTTCCACATATAAACATTTTCATGCAATGTTACTTTTTTTTACACTAAAACAGAAAAATCTAGAGTTATTATTATTCACTTATGATAGTGTTTTACTGGTCTGGCCCACTTGAGATCAAATTTGGCTGGATGTGGCACCTGAACAAAGTGAGTTTGTAACCTTTGATTTACTACAGAAGAAGATTAGGGCCGCAGGGGAAACATAATAACAATAATAAGGTCCAGTATATATTTTATTATTTTATAAAATTTTGAGGAAAGTCTGAATTATGGGGGGGAATCAAAATTCTGACTTTTCTTTCAGAATTCTACCTTTAATCTCACAAGTGTGACTCTTCTCTCAGAATAATCATTTTGAAAAATTATTCCAGTGGCCCCAGTCATCTTCTGTAATTTATAGCAATGCATTTTATTCTTTTCTAACATATTCTTTATTTCAGTTTTATTGTTAAGTGCAGGTAAGGGAGAAAAGTGATAACATTTTTCTTAAACATTTCATTAAAATAATAATAATAATGTTCTACTATTTTCTAGAGCCAATGACAACTTGCAGAGGTCCTGGGCAATAGTACACCAATAGTCGTTTTTCATCATTTTGCAAAAAATAAATAAATAAAAAGAGTTAAAATCTTTAATCTTATAATTTATATATATAATTTTTTACATATAATTTATATATAATTTTTACATTCCACAAATTCATCCCATTCATGGATTTATTTGCCACCCATACTTTAAAAGAATGCGGTCAACCTTCATGTATTATTACACACTAATATAGACCGTGTTACTGCACAAGGTTTGCTTAAATGTCTTTTTGCAGTGGGGTATTTTTTCCTGTGTAAACAATCTGAATTCTTGTTCCACCGGTGCTTGCAGACAGAGGACACTTCTGTCAGGCCTGAACCATGCGTCATCTGTATTTCTCGCTTTTGCTCTATTTTTGCACAGTTTATTAAGAGTTTCAGTATGAGGAGCTTACTTGGCCCGCTGCAGTCTGGATGGTCTGTTTGTTCTGCTTTCCGGAAAACGAGCTCTGATTCCAACCAGCTGTTTCCCGCCTCACACAGATCAGCTGCACACACACATTCACACAGACACGTAGTAGGCGGAGGCTGCAGCCACACACACATACACACATGCGTAGTAGGCGGAGGCAAGAAGCCACACACACGCATTGGAGGGAACCCCATCAGCTGTGGGAAGCAACACACAGCTTCAATTTACTTTTATTTTTCTAACTCGATTCTTCACATTCCCATATTTTGACGCAGCGATCGAGCTATGCGCCACTGGGGAATGTAAGAGAAAACCTGCGGACAAACGTACACTATCACATTGTCTGAAGAGAAGCGACGGAAGGAGAAAAACAAATCACGGACTTCAGAAGGAGGCTTTGAAAGCATGGAATATTTCATGATGCCGACTGAGAAGATAGCGACCTTACAGCAGTTTAAAAAGACAGAGAAAGATGTTATAGGGGGTCTCTGCAGGTGAGGACTTACATTTATCCCCCGATACAATGCTGCTTCCTCAAAAAAATCCCTCATGTGGCTGTTGTGTGTGTATGTGTGTGTGATGTAAGTCTGACTACACGTAGCATGCTAGCTGTTAGCATCGCCGCGATACCTTGGCAGCTGGGGCATGGCTGTCGACATTAGCACCTTGTTGTGCCAGTCGCTGTTGCTGGCGCTGACTATATAACAGCAGCCAGCTTCTGTCGGAACATTTAACGAAACAGTTGTGTTGTGTGGGTCTGCGAAGCACGTTGCAGCCATTCACCTCAGAAATATGTACACCAACAGGATGAAATCGTTACATTTGCGTCCAGTTGAACAACAACCACGTGGTAGTTAACGTGTTCCCCGCTGCTTTGGAGCTATTTATCAAATCACGTGTATTTACTGGTCGATTCTACGGAATTGTGCATGCACAAGTAATGTATGTGTGGACAAGTGCGTTACATTTGGGCTGAACATTGAGGGTTCCTCCTTAAACACGAGGAGTTGAACCAGGGTGAGGTAGCTACATCTGTGTCGTGTGCTGAAATTAGCTTAGCTTGGCTAGCTAGTTAGCGACCAGCGCGCGCAGGCTTTGTAACTGCACGCAGTGTTTTCATGTTGTTTTTCGTTTTTATTCACTAGCGTTGACCTAAAACGCACAGATGCTGGTAGAAGTGATGTTAAGGTGTCAGTAGCGTGTTAAACAGCGACGCTAGCTGTGTGCTAACGGTGAACAGCATTGTTCTCCGTCCTGCCAGGGGGCCTGCTGCTGCTCGAGTCACATTTCAATGTCGCTGCCGTTCACATGCGCCCTCTGCCGGCCATGTTGGAGATCCGCATCTCATGGAACCGACAGATGTCGAACAGCTGATATCGGCCTAATACCATAACACATGAAGATGTTTTACCGCGTTTTGTGATCAAAGATGACAAGTCCTGTCACTTGTAAGCTGCTGGGAGTGTCAAACGCAGTTCAGGATCTGATCGGACCAGTCAAATAGTGGGAAAAAGAAGTTTTATTTTTTTGTTAAAATATTTATATTGACAAACTATTTTTGTGTGTTGTAAAAACGTGAACAACCACGCACAACCTGAAATAACTTAAGAAAAATAAGCGCCTCGGCTTATTATTTACCAGAACCTACAGATCACAGTGGACTAAGGCACAAAACCTTTAGTAAAGGGCAGAATGTTGTTAAAAATGCACTTACTTGAGATCTAAGTGGGCTGTATGAGTTAAAATGAGTTTGGCATCTATGGTATTTGTGATCTTATCTAAGAGTTATATAAAGTGTCTTGTAAACAGCTTCTATAAACATAATGGAGCAACAGGTGTGTTGCAGAAAACCATAACAAACTTCCCCACACTGTTGCTTGTTGTTGAAACGTTCCAAATATATGTATGAATCAAGAAAAGTAATTGATTAACATGAATGTAATATATTTTCAATGCTAAGTGAAAGTTTGTGGCAATTTCTGGGCATAATAGTCAGGGTTGTGTAAGGTGATGGTGCAAAGAATACCAAAACAAAGAAAATACATTTCTGAAGCCAGAATAAGTTGTGGCCAAGTGCTGTAAATTACAGGTTTTTTTGGTGAGGGGTGGGGGGCTTGAACTTGATTTCAATGTGATAATGATCGTTTCACTGCTAATTACATTGTTGTATAACATGATTTATACACCTGGTGTAGTCTGTTAAAAAATTGACAGAACCTGTGAATTGAATATATATAATTCTTGATGTAAACCTAATTAACCTAATGTTTTGAAGCATCCACACTCTCCTGGTATGTGAAGTAAGATAAAGTTGTTGTATAGCTGAGAAAGGATAGCAGAACATGTCCTCTCTGTTTTACTCACTTTGGATTTAAAATAGGTGTGTGTGTGTGTCTCAGTAAAATGCATAATTATGTCTTGAAAATCATTTTGGACCATTTTCAGTAATGCATGACTCAGCAGCGGAACATCAAGCATCTCAAACTGATCCTTTTTTAGCGTGATAATGTCTGTAATACTATAACTCTTGTATCAGTAGCAACATGATTTTTTCAACTGGAAAGGAGTTCCATTAAAGTGACAAAGATCATAATAACAAACATTTGTAAATAAGATATGTTTTGTTTATCAATTGGAATGTTGCATTCAGTTCCGCAATGTATAAGCTTCTGTAATGTATAATTGTTAAACCTTCTAAGTTTGCCGTAAAAGTGAACATCCTGTCCACCTTGTAGATTCTAAAGCTTGATAGATTTTATGTATAAATATAGTGTTTAACATTTCAAGCAATAAAATCTACAACATGGACAAAAATATTATTTTAGATTTCAGTCTACAAGTCAAACCTAATGATTGAGCTCTATTTTCCAACATGATATTTAAGAGTTCAAATTGAGGTAACTTCAACTGCTGTTGTAGCAGCATTTTGAGTTTTAGATAGTTATAGAATCCGTATAAGGTGTATCCTTCTTGGAATCAAAGATTCAACTATTTCTGAGTAAATCTATGAAAGTGGGCCAGGTAGGTACAGAAAGGAGATAAACTCTTTACAGAACTAGAGCATTTTCTGTGGCATGTTAATAGTATGTAAGCCTAGTCTTTGAAGTGAATGCACTTCCACTTTGAAAACAGAAGTATGCCTGCACAGCCTCACCTGTCCATCTTATGTAACAAAAACACAAACAGAACTAAAAACAATCACATCCTCATGTGTCCTCTGACTGGCCTTTTTAGTAAACATTCCAGATCTGCTTTTTCAGGTTTGTTGTCTTCTCTGCCAGTGTGACCATTTTTAGCTTTAACGGTTCACAGATTTCTCCGCTTGAGTAAATATTAGAGCTGTTTTGCTACCATAATGTCTAACCTTGTGAGATGGAGGCACAGAGTTCAGCTGAACCCAGAGACCTCCAGGCAGCTTGACTGGGGAATGTAAAGGGGTCAGGAGTAAACTTGTTAAGGCTCTAGGTTAAAGGCTGTTCTGTTGAAAAGCTTCTGTCAGATTTTACTGTTAGCATTTGTCAGCTTGTGATTACCTACCCCTGAAACAAAATGTAGCAGCTTTTCCTCTTATTCGTGACACAGAGCAATCATGGACAGAATGAGGATCACCTTGAATTCTTTGTTATGTCTCTTCTAGCCTGGCCAACATCCCCCTCAGTCCAGAGACAGCCCAAGACCAGGAGAGACGAATCCGTCGTGAGATCGCCAACAGCAACGAACGGCGGCGCATGCAGAGCATCAACGCCGGTTTCCAGTCCCTCAAAACACTTCTGCCCCACACAGACGGAGAGAAACTCAGCAAGGTACAGGAAGGATTCCACTCGATGCACACCAAGTCATCATCTGTCCAGCCCTCAGTTGCATTTGATGATCTCTTAAGGCATAACCATGAAGAATTCTTTCATTGTGTTCAATTTGTGAGGATGTCAGTGTTTTGTCTTTATACTGGCCTTGTATTTACCTGGTGGATTCATGTCTCTCCCAGGCGGCCATCTTGCAGCAAACAGCAGACTACATCTTCACTTTGGAACAAGAAAAGACACAGCTCCTGGCACAGAATAACCAGCTCAAACGTTTCATCCAGGTATTGGCCTGATAATTGTCTTCATTATGAATATCTCTGCATAGGTTGATTGAATATGGCTATATGTCAATGCTAGATGGTTGTTTTTCTCATTTATTTATTTATTTATTTATTGAGAAATTACTTATTGTCAATAATTCTCGGTTTGACCTCTTAAGCCCAGTTACCCTGGTAGCAGGGGTAGCTGCAGTTCCATCTGTGTTGTCATGGTAATGCTATTTGACACGTGTAGCAATATACACATGCTATACAGCCATCTAATCAGAAGAACATCAGTTAACTGCTCATTTAAACAGATTTTTGGACAACAGAACATGACTCAAATGACAAACTTTTAAATGGGCAAATATCAAGAACAAGCCAACAGCTTGAGACCAGTGAATGTCTTGAATAATTTTGTAGGAACAAAGCATCAATGTGTCAAACCTTGCATTGCTATTCTAGCCCTAAGCACATCCAACAGTACAACTATTATTTCTCTACAGCTAAAACTCCAAAGGTCACCTTAAAACACAATGATGATATATGAGTAATGCTACTTTCAGCTAATCCAGTTTCAGGTTTTTGTTTACATTGGTAATGGAGCTAGTGATGTTAACTTTATTTTAATAGTTAGTAGTGATAAGAAAGTACCTGCTCTCCATTTGGCCTCATCAGTTGTTGCTGGCTGTGTAGTGGCTAAGAGGCTCTTATCATCACCATAACTTTATGGGTAAACCACAATATTGATAGTACTGCATCCAAATCGAGTGACACTAGAAAATATTCTATCATTTGAGGGGAAAAACAAATCTGTTCTACCTCAGTGCTATCATTTCACAGTACAGTTTATTTACCCTCTCGGCCCACCAAAGGCAGTACTTTCATCAGCATTTCTGTCTGTCCATCTGCGACACATCTTGTAAACAAAGAACATTCTGTCGGCAGACATGCCATGTATGTACCGTTAGTTGTTCACTCTGCTGTTCATGGCATTTGTGTCATCCGGTTTGAGTGTAGCAGAAGCATCATGACTCTTTTTATGGTAAAGGTGACCTTTTCTGTATGAATGTCTATCATTTACACAGTCTCTTACTGATCTGTGGCCTTTGTGTCCCTCCAGGAGTTCAGTGGTTCATCCCCAAAGAGGAGGAGAGCCGAGGAGAAGGATGAAGGGATCGGTTCTCCAGATACTCTGGAGGAGGAGAAGGTCGACGAGCTCAGGAGGGAGATGCTGGAGCTGCGACAGCAGCTAGACAAGGAGCGCTCTGCTCGTATGCAGCTGGAAGAACAGGTAAGGAGTGTGCTGAGAGACACAGCAGTGGACCAGATACTAATAAGTTTACATCCAGACCTACAGGAAGAGCAGGTTTAAACAAAGGGGGTTGAGCAGTCGTTTAGGGCAAATGGAAAATAAAGTACAAAGAGAAAGTGCAATGTAAACAGTAGACAAGAGGAACAGCT
This sequence comes from Maxillicosta whitleyi, assembly GCA_029822895.1. Taxonomy (NCBI): domain Eukaryota; kingdom Metazoa; phylum Chordata; class Actinopteri; order Perciformes; family Neosebastidae; genus Maxillicosta; species Maxillicosta whitleyi. Next base: position 13,761,853 of record JAPSES010000104.1, on the reverse strand, counting down.
TTGTCGTCAAATGATGTCCATTGCATGGAGGTTCTCTGATAAGTTAACCTAAAATGGGCTTCAATCCAAGTATTTTATTATTTTGTTTGTCTAATTTCAAAAGAATCTCCCATGATGCATTGTTGTGTGGTACTATAAAGGCAGATGTTAATTAAGAATCAGTCACACGTGAAATTACAAAACAGGGATTTACATGCAGTGCTGTGAATGTTAATTGTTCACATTGAGATTTATTTTCTATATTTATATATATATCTATACCATAATACTAGGAGGTCGTGTGTGTGTGTGTGTCTGTGTCTGTGTCTGCACAGTTCTGAGAAACTAAGATGTTTTTAACCGGACATTTAGGTACTTACAGTACTGAGGAATAGTTTCATCTCCACATTAAATGTCTCGAAAGTTGATGGGACCAATATTTAGGGAGATATTACTAATTTTTAAATTTTACTGTGATTTTACAATCACATTGGTCAGTTGATCAGAAGCACAGTACTACGCTGCATGATGGGAACTCAAGTTAAAAACAGGAATGTCTTGTTTACTAACTTCAGTCGCTAGATATCGGTATTAATGACCCGTGGTTCTTCACAGGTCAATGCACTAGTGAAAGGGTGGCCAACCCATGGGGAACCATGGGTCATTAATACCGATATCTAGGGACTGAAGTTAGTAAATACGACATTCCTGTTTTTAACTTCACCCCTGTACTAGCATCTTTTTAAAATATATTAGTTTAATTTATTTTAAAAGAATATTCCTTTTTTAATTATTGTGATTATTTTATTCACACTCCATTGCTATATTTTAATTAACCCAATTTTACAGAAGAATTAATCATCTGTTTATGACTATCACCATATAGCACAATTTGTAAAAAAAAAAAAAAAAAAAGCACAGAATACTATGTCTGTTTAAAATTAAAAGGGAGTGTGTAATAAGAGTGGGGTCTGAGATTTTGGTGACACATGTGCATCGCTGGGGGTTTCAAAAATGAGAAATAATAATTCAGAGGTGACGTACAACAACCAAGACACTACGTTCAAAGCTGTTTGTTTTTGGGGGACAATTAAGTATTACAGTCAGGTCTGTCTGGGCCCATAATTTAAAATAAAACACATTTTAACTTGGAAAAAATGTAAGCATTAGGTCTGTCATATATTGGCCTTTTTCAAAGATGGTCTTGGACTCATACTTAGAATTTGGATGATCCATTTGGATCAACATTCATGAATTTGGGGGATAGTGCAATTTTAGATATTTTCTCAGAATTCAAGATGATAACTTAGCGTGTGTGTGTGTATACACATATAAAATCAGCATGTTCAATTTCTTGGTGATCCAGAAGATAATCCAGAACTGAGAGTACATTTTAATTTCCTAATATGCAATAATTGATGGATGTTTCTAATAGTACCAGCAGTATTGACTCAGAGTGTAGCTTTCAGGGTCAAGCAATTGATTTATAACATACAGGATGTTTCTGTCCAATGAATATGATCCAAGAGACTGCAAATTCTTGTTATTTTGTATTAAATGCTCACATAATCTGTCCATCATATCACCTCAGACACTGATACCATGGTATTAAGCCTTTGATTCTGAAGCGCTGCCATGCAGTCTAGAATTAAACACTGAGGTGTGGTGTGGTGGGTGCTGTCTTTGTGTGGTTGAGTGTAAACAAACAGTCTCATAATGAGGGGTTGTTCCTCTCAGCGATACAGCGGGGATGTCTGTTTAAAAAGGATTGTGTGGCTTTGCACAGGTGCGCTCTATGGACAGCCAGCTGCACCCAGAGCGTCTGAAGGTGATCACCCAGCAGGTGGAGGAGGAGCAGGCGCTCATCCAGAGCCAGACACTGTTACGGCTGCAGCAGATCCATGGACAGGCTGTGGACAGACAAACACACAGCCCACAGGTCAGAAATGCACAAAAAAACACAGCATTAGACCTGGGGGGTCGTGGGGCATGATGTGTCATCATGAAATGTTTCAGGCAGCTTAGAGAATTATTTCTAATCGTTGATTTCCTTCTTTAAAAAAAAAAAAAGGTCAAATTTAAGCATCATATTTAACCCCGTGAAGCGAGAATCAGTAAATCAGTGACAGAAAATTCCAGTTCTTTGAATCTGGAGCCTTTGTTGGTCCTTCTGAACAACCT
>JAPSES010000104.1:13711061-13740821 GCA_029822895.1 Maxillicosta whitleyi | reverse complement strand
AATAATTAACCCAGATACTGAGAAACAACATTTTTGGCCCCATTGACCCCAATGTTAATGAAAATTTCAAAGTGATCTAGAATCCAGCATTTCTTCTGGATCACCCCCAAAAGTTAATCATTTCTTTCTTGTGCCATTGCCAACAAATCCTGAAAATTTAATCAAAATCCATCCATAACTTTTTGAGTTATGTTGCACACAATCAGACAGACAGACAGACGCCGGCAAAAACATAACCTCTTTGGCGGAGGTAATTAGACATTTTAGATCAGCAGATGTTTGGGTTTTTTTTCGACGGTGGATGTTTGGGTCTTCATGGGTTGAAAGTAAATGTTTCCAATAACTTGTGTCATGTTCTTTTCTCTATCTTTTGCTGCTTCCAGATGTTGTCCAGAGCCTGACCTGTGTGTCCTTCCACCCTTTCTCTTCCAGGTTATCCCTACAATGACGTGTGCCAGTGGTTTATTGATCGAGCCGATCTTATCTTCCTGGTGTTCGACCCCACCAAGCTGGACGTGGGTGGAGAGCTGGAGATGCTCTTCAGGCAGATGAAGGGCCGCGAGTCCCAGATCCGTCTTATCCTCAACAAGGCAGACAGTCTCAGCACCCAGGACCTAATGAGGGTCTACGGCGCCCTGTTCTGGAGCATGGCGCCCCTGGTCAACGTCACAGAACCTCCACGAGTGTACGTCAGCTCCTTCTGGCCTCAGGAATACGCTCCTGACACCAGCCGAGAACTTTTCATGAAGGAGGAGACTTCTCTGCTGGAGGATCTAAACCAGGTGAGTTCAGACTGTTTCAACAAAGATCCACTGCGGTTCATTGAAAAGACATTTTCCTCTAAAATGTTAGATAAAGTTGTTAGAAAGCACCACCTACATTTACCTCATTTGGAATATCTTAGTTTTAGATGCACATTTAGATGTACTTCACATTGTACTGATGAAAGTTACATTTTCTATACAAAAATATCAAGGTATCACAACATATGGACTACTTTCTGCTAATAATGTGACAATGCAAAGGGTACAAGTAAAATGTATTTTATAGATATGAACATTTATATTGGAACGTTACTCAACTGCTGCTATGAATCTTTAATTTTAATGTGATTTTACTCTTTCATGTGAACCAATTAGTAAATTATTGAAGATTTATTATAGATAAGTAGTAGTGAATGAGTGAAGAAGCCATATTTCTGCAAAAAAAAAAAAATTCATTATACAACTGTAGTGATTTTACAGCACAATTAATTTGCCTCTATTTTGATATATTATATTATATAAAATTTAATAGCAAGAATTTTTCAGTCTTATCTAGAGTTTAAAAAAAAAAACCTTAAAAGCCTGTGGTTCACATACTGTAAATAATTACATTTTGTCTGAGCTACTAGTTTTACTTTTTTTTAATGATTACACTGATGTCTTTTGTGAGTTGTGTATTTGTGATTGTTTTCTTTTTCTCCTTCTCATTGTCTCTCTTCTTCCTTTCCTCCTGCAGATGATTGAGAACCAGCTGCAGAACAAAATCGCGTTCATCCGTCAGCACGGCATCCGTGTGCGTATCCACGCCCTACTGGTGGACCGTTACCTCCAGACCTTCAACGATAAGCTGGGCTGGTTCAGTGACCCCCATGAAGTTTTCCAAGACATTGTAACTGACCCAGACAAATATTACATCTTCAAGTCCATTCTGGCCAAAACCAATGTCAGCAAGTTCGACCTGCCTGACAAAGAGGCCTACCAGGACTTTTTCGGGGTAAACCCAGTTTCCAGTTTCAAGCCACTGTCCTACCACTGCAGCTGGACCAGTGGGTGTCTGCTGGACAAGATAGAGAAGGCCGTCTCACAAGACCTCCCAGATCTGCTCAGCAGCCTCAGCAAAGCCTCGGAGACACCTGCAGCAGCAGCGAAACCTGCCCCGCTGCCTCCCCCGCCGCTCCCTGGCACCTGTGAAGAGCCCGGGTGTGAGGAGAAACCCAAGAACCGCTGGAGGAGGCAGTGAGGAGGAGGAGGAAGAGGAGAAGGGTGCAGAGGAGGAGGAACAGAGGAGGCAGATGGCAGCAGCCAGAGGCTTTCCTGAAACAACCCCCACTGCTGTGACTTTCATGGCTGTATGTGGGGAGAGAGATGGAGGGAGAAAACAAACTGAAAATGTGCAGATGTACCAAGCAGACCAGGGTCAGAAAACGTCATAGTATTTATTTATTTATCTGCATGGAGTATCAGACGGATGGATTTTTACTGCACTGGGAGAGTACACATAAGATTCCAACACTGATTTCCAAACACTTTTTTCTGCTTCACCTTAAACATACATGACACCAGTATGGCTGACAAAACAGTGGAGATTTTTATATCTAAAACATTTGCAGCAGAACTATATCTATAAGAGATTACAAAACAACAAAAAAGCAAGATCTCCTTTTCAATCTCTCATGTTGATGAAACTGTGGCGTGGTTGCAGAGTTTTCAGAAATCTCACTGTTTTAGACTCCATACATTATTTATTTGCTCTTTATTTCTGCAGAGGAAGATGTTGGCACTAACGTCTACAGAGGTAAACGCTGACGCTGTTGTATTTCCTGTGTTCTTCACAAAGACTGAAAATTAAGACAAATCTGCCATGCTGTGTTTTTCTGTCTTTGTCCAACTAAACATGCCACTGTCGTGAAACCCAGTACTATTCATCAGTGCAGGGTGCACACTGTTTGGGATGGGTGTAATTGAACTGCTGTTTTTCTAGCTTGGTTAGATAGCAAGCTGCATTGTACAAAATAATTCACTCAGCTGCAAGTTTTATGTTCCCTTTTTCATACCCAGTTAAGGCTCAGCTGACTGAAACAGACACGTTCTACTCAAAATCCCATCATTCAGTCATAATTTCTGGTCCATGTGTTTAATTTCATGTTTTTTATGCCTCTGAATTATTGCTACGTTTACACCAGTGAGCCTATAAACTACAGGGACATTTGTTTTAATTGGAGTTAAATCCTTAATTCCTTGTTATTTTTGGCCTGTTTGTAATGGTCAGTTTTTGTGATTTCTTTTGAGTAAACAACAACAACAACAAAAAGCTGCTGTCCTGTTTTTTTTTTTTTTAAACCTCACAAACATTAATGCTGAAATTTCTTCCTTTTGAAACGATGGTACATAAATGATCTCGTTTGTTTAGCTGCTGAAGAGGTGCGGTTGACGCCAACTCTCATCTCCATATTAATACACACCATTGAATTGAAGACACTGCATGTCAAACCAAGCAGGACAGTTAATTTATTCATATATTAAGTGAGGATTGAGGTAAAATAAAATATAAAATAAAGCTGTTTTTCCTTATATGTTTGTTGATTATTTCCTGCAGTAACTGTAAACAGCCACCAGGAGGCGCCTCGATTCAGTGTGTTAATCAGAGCAAACGTCTAAATGGATAAATCTATAGGAATGGTAAAAATCAACATTTTGCATCAGAAACAAACAAAAGCAAAAAAAAAAAAACCTACCTTATATTAAAATGGATACTGTCCTCTATAAGTGATCGTTTATTAAAATCTTGTATTATATGTAACATAATAATATTTGCATGTTTGTTTGTTTTTTTATCAGTTAGTTTGATATTATTAACAAATACATATTCTTTTGCCTGATCCCACTACGTCATATAATGTGCCATCTAATCTGAACCACTTTCATGTGTGACCAGTGCTTAGTGCATCTGGATTTTACAAGACAACTAGCGACACTAACAGGTTTATTTTATATAGGCTATCATTCTATTTTTTTTTTTTTTCAAGTCTAAGTACATCTAAAACATCATCAGCTCCAAACAAAGGATGTGTATCCCAAATTACACAATATAACCCAAAGATTCACCATAGTATGTACTGATATAAACTGTTTAATACTTGTTGATCCATTAACCCTATCAATACATGTAAATAATTGCTGTAAAACACACGCTGTCATCTTTCATAGTGATCAAATATGGACCCAACATAGAAACACCGTCATCTTCTACAATACTCATTCACCAGTAAAACCCATTTAATTTGATGAATGACAGTGGATGGAAACACTTGGTTTAGGTTCAGTTAAATGTATATTTTTAGGTCATGTTTTCTTCATTTTTCTTGGTTCCTGATATATTATGGCAATTAAGTTTAATCTGAGTTTTTATGAACATCTAGCCGATATCAGGGGTGTCAAACGTGTGGCCCGGGGGCCAAAGGTTCCAATCTGACTCATGGGATAAATTTGTGATGTGCAAAAATTACACTTATGATATTAGCCCCTATAAATACTCACAACTCCATTTTTTCTCTTTGTAAATATCAATATTTTCATGTAATTTTCCTGTATTTATACTAAAACAAACTATCATTCACAAAAAAATGTAAATATCCTAAACAAATATGAAAAACCTGAAATGTCTTAAGAGAAGTGTAATAATTTCACAATATTCTGCTTTTTGCAAAAATATTTGTGTCTTTGTAGAGCCACTATGATCTGTAAGTTGAAATGAACATAATAAACTGAGGCAGAATATTGTTAAAATTGCGCTTATTTGTCCTAAGAAATTTTAGGTTGTTCGTGTTATTCACATTATTTTAAAGGACAGTTTGTAGATGTAAACATTTTCACCATGTACGGAAATTATTTATATATAATTATGTTATTATGTTATTGGTTCACTTCAACCCAAATTGGCTAAATTTGACCTCTGAACTAAAAGGAGTTTAACATCTCTGATCTACTTAATCAGTGAATTAAATATGAGGAAATACCTGATTTTCAACGGAAAAAATGCAACATACAGAGGATAATATTACAATAAATGGTGATAAATAAGTTAAGAAAGGCTAAATACAGTAAAAGTAAAAGTATCCCTGGGTCTTTATGGGATAATACACAAACATGTTATCATTACATTCTTCTTGCCTCCAAAGAAACTGTGTCTTCACTGGTGTTTTTGTAAATTCTTATAAGTGGATGTAGCCACCCTGATACTGACCTTAAACTCCACATCACAGATTAAATCTCTCCACAGTAATCAATTAATTAACATGATGACAAACATCCTATATACACAGCACAGACACACCTGTGCATATGTAATAAAAATATTAGGAGTCAATGTTTGAGCTCATGTTCTGTGTGTAAACTGTGATTGCAGAGCAGACAGGCAGCTCTTCCACGCTTTAGTCAATGTGAACACAGACTTATCAGAGCAGCTTTATCAACTCAACAAACAGGCCTCTCTTGTAACCTCTTAAACATAAGCACATGTGTGGACATGCTCACACCACACACACACACATGCACACACACGCACAGTGATGCATTATGGGCTGCTGAATTTATAGGACTCAAAGTTTACACGTTATTGCACTTACAAGGTGTTGGAAAAAGTGAATCAGTTCACATAACCTTTAGTCCCCATGTATTTGTTCATGTTCAGTTTCTTTTCATAACCACTAACAAACACCAGATTTCATTTCATTAAAGTTTGGTGACAAATGCAATCTTTCTGCAGGTCATATATCTTAATAAAAGATTAAAAAAAACATTAAAAAATGTGTATTTTACACTAAGCTTGGGTTTGGATCAGCGGTGACAAACTCATTTTAGTTCAGGGGCCACATTCAGCTATATCTGATGTTCAGAGGGCCGAACCAGTAAAATAATGACAGAATAATATATTAATAATGTAAATTCTAAACTTCTTCTTTATATTTTACAGTTAAATAAAGTAAAATTACATAATAAAAATGTTTAAATCTACAAATTATCCTTTCAAACTATGCGATATCAACACTATAATCACTATTATTATGCTTTAGTTTATCATTATAACTCACAGTTCACATTGGATCGACAGATACGCAAAATATTTAGTAACAGATGGAATATTATTAAAATTTCACATACTTCTTTTAAGACATTTCAGGTAATTCAGATTTTATGCAAAATTATACTTAGTTTTAGTCTAAATACAAGAAAGTGTTTACATTTACAAAGACAAAAATTTGGATTTCTGACTATTTATAGGTTATTATGACACTGAATTGGTCTCAATGTGGAACCTGAACTAAAATTGTTGTTAATAAATTTTTGCATTTCACAAATTCATCCCAGGATGCATGATTGACACCTGTGGTTTGGATAGTAGGCGGATTTTTGTTTCATTCTAAACCACCTCTCTTTACATTTTCTTTAAGTAATTTGACCATGAAGCTGAATCTTCTCCAGATTCCTGTCATGCCTCTTTATATTCTTACACTTGTTTTTATTGTGAGATTATTATACATGCATTGAAACAGTACTCAGAGTATCTATGTCCATACTCTGAAAAAAACACGAGTAGTGGCATTTTTAAAAACATTTATTATTCTCTTTGTTTGGATCCATCTTTCTTGTATTGACATGTACAGCAGAACAGTGTGTTTTTTCTGTAAATTGGATCATACTAAAAATAAAATGAGATAAAGGTCAGTCCTGCATGTGAAAATTACTTTTTTTTTTTTACCCAAATGGTGAAGTAGATAAATAGACCTAGGTGTAGGATTGAACACTCTAGATGTCTTGGTTAAATAATATTCTAAATGATGTCTCAGTGTCCCATTATACATACTGTTGCTGCATAACTAACAGTACTTGGAGCAATTTCGTGTCCTCAAATCACCCATAAAATCAGCCCAAAAGTCAGCTCATAATTGAAGACCCTGGTGCTAAAATTGTTGAAGTCAGAAAAAATATTTGTTAAAAATATTGCTAAGGTGGACTTACTGTAGCTAAATAAATACAACATGTTTATACGCTCAACTTGAATTGTCCAAAAATACTTTTAGCACCAGGGTCTTCAATTGATAATATGTGGCTTTAGCACAAATCAGATGCAGGCAACAGCATTTACTGATTATTTCCAAAAGCTATTTGGCAGTTTCCTTAATTTTAATAACATATATATGATAGCACAGGGTAAGTTTTGTGAGTTATTCAATTCAACATTAACTCTTAAAAACCTAGAACTCTTTGTGTAGTGACTCCCAAATTGTTTTTGTTTCTCTTACATATAAGCTTTCCTGAATAATTTATCACTATTTATTATTTTACTCTCTACATTTTTCTGTGAAAATGACATATTTTCCCATATTTTCATTTACTGTAGAATATGTAGACTATGTAAAAGCTCAGAGTAAATTCTAATGTTATTATTTAACAGAACACAAAACTGAAGGTAAACAACTGCTTCAACAATATATCATTAACAAAAATATAAAACCAAATATTTTACAACCACTATCATTTATCAAACTACATGGGCTTTATTGGTGAACATCTGTTCAGCAGAAAATGTTTTCAAAGTTAGTTACAGAGATTCTGAACAACAAAATGGGTTATATCTGATGCTACTGTAAAGCACAGCAACTGCATTTAACCTGAATTATTTCAATATATTGATGGAATTTACACTTTAAAAGTGAATGAACAGTAGATGCTTTTGGTCTAAGGTTAATATCACTTTCTGCTATGTCTCATAAATAAACCCTATACACAGTAAACTAACAGGCCCAACACTGCTACTAATTTGCCGTAGTGGAATAAGTACTTTTAGTCAAATACTGCACTAAACTATAATTTTGAGAAGCCTGAGGTGCTATTCATTCTGTCCAACTTGATATCTGTACAAACACTACAACTTCAGCTAATAATGAGGTAAATACTGCAGTGTTTTTCTCATTTATATTTATCTGGCAGCTTTAGTTATTTAGTCTTTTGTCTCTGTCTTGTCAAGGGGAAGCTTAGAGAAGCCTTGGACTACCTGGAAAATACACAGTCACAAAGCTCAACACTATAGGTTAGTGTTAAAATATGACCAAACTTCAATATCAGTAAAAACATGCAAAACATATGAAAAGAACATGCATATGAAATCATTATGCATATCAGATTTAGTGCGTCAAGAATGGTTTTTCCTCATGTGTGAAACAAATAAAAATAAATGTTGTTTATTTCACCATTTTTTGTTGTACTTTATTTCATATAAAATGTACATAATGTCAACACATGTTTGGTTAACTAAATGTTAAAATACAGAGTAGGCTACATTTAACTTGTATACAAGATCAATAAAGATACTGTGGAGAGAAAAAAAAAAACATCATGCATTTACAGTTAATATTTTATAGTTCCTACATTTATTTTTCATACTTTAAGTACATTTTGCTGGTGATACTTTCCCCTTCTGATTTTTTATGTATAATCTTCATTTGTAGTGGGTTATTTTCAGTATTTTATCACTGCCCTCTTTGCTTTCTTATAGCTTTTCGATCAAACATTTGTCAACTCAAAGTGTGATCTGGACATTTATCCTACCTCATGTGCTGTCCAACATATGGATTACTCGATGAATAAACGGAGATGGAAAAAAAAAAAAAAAAAAAAAAATCAACATCAAACCACGGGAATATCAGACAAAAATGTCGACATTGGTGGCTTTAAAAGTCAGGATAATAAGTTCGCACGTGTGACAAAACGTTGCCAAACGTTGATTGTGGACACCCACCCTCCAACAGCTACATCAAGACAGAGACAGACACACAGACACACACCGGAGGTCACCGTCTGCCTTCAAACTAAAGTGCACTTTATCCTGTCCTTCAGTGTCAATGCTAATCATGGACCACCATTGCTGTCCACTTGTAGTTAGCTATTAGTATATCTACATTTAGCTCCCGATTTCTCTATTCGGTCTGTCTGCCTGTTTAAAAAAAACATTAGTGACATATTTTGAAGAATAAAAAACAAAATCAAAATGTTAAAATGAAGACTGTGTGTGTGAGAGGCTTTTTATACTGAGAGGGTTTCTCCATTCATGCTAACGTTAATCATTAGTGTTTTCCTGCTAATTAGCATAGCGCTACTAGCATTAGCATATGGTTAGCTTTACTACTACACCTGCGTGGGTAAACGGTAGGTAATAATGATACTACTACTACTTCTAGTACTACTACTAATGATAATAATAATGATGATGACACCATTGTTATTGTAATAATAATAATAATAATAGTTAATTTGTTTTTGTGCATGTATTTATTTTGTTTGTATTCCTAAGCTAGGCTATTTGACTAGATTTATTATCAGACTGAGAAAAAAAAAGGCTGTTCTGAAATAAATACTACTACTACTACTACTACTACTACTACTACTACTACTACTACTAATAATAATAATAATAATAATAATGATAGCATGTTGACCCGTTGGGAACCATGGATTCTAGATCCTCTGATACAGTTCATTCCTTTACTTTCTTGGTAAGTTACACTGGAATTTTCAGTTGAATAACTTCTCAGCTGGCATTCTGCATATGAAATTTATCCCCATGGCAATGTATCTGTTGCTAGGTAACCCACTTTATGATTATTCTATGATTATGGACATAGCAATGTGATTGGCCATTGGGCACCCATTCAAAATTACTAATATCTCTCAAAATATTGGTCCTCTCAACTTAGTGTTTTCACTAGTCTCTTCCTTGACCAAAAATACAAATATATGTCCAACTGCAGCAGCCAGCTCTTTCCAAATTTTATGTGATGCCCAAGACACACACACGTGCACACAGGCATCCACAGAGTCCACTGCCCTTTTATAATATAGGAAAATATACAATAGATGCAACCTGTACAGTTACCTCAGTTATGCATACTGGTGGACAACTTAGGAAAGTCACAATAATAATAAGTTTTATATCATATGTTTACTTAAAATACTAATCTGTTGCCTTTGAAATTTTGAATAATAACATTTATTTGGCTTCAGTTGGTGCTTAAAACCCAAAGAACACTTTATTTACCCTCAGAGCTCGTCTTGTTAAGTGTTTCGTGTTTGACTTTTTCTATATTTGCTTGTGTGACATTTTCACAGATGCACAGAGTTTACTGCTGTTTATCCGTCTCATGTGTCCTGTGAAAGACGCCACCGGAAGTCGTGTTGCATACGGCTGTATTTTGCTTGACGCGCTGGTCCCACCAACCCGCACCGCCACAACAGCTGGGGGAGGATTTCCGACCCAGTCGCAGAGATGGTGGCAGCTTCAACAGTGGAGATATTTGGTTTGCCCGGATAAGACGGAACGCCAGCCGCAAAACTCCCGCTGAAGGTGTGTTTTATTTAGCCCCCAACTCCATTAGTGCTGTATCAGGGGGAAAAGGGAGGCAACCAGCAGCGGACGGAAGAGGACGCACTACAGCCAGAGCGCACATACACTGTTGTATTTGTTGGACACACGCATGCCAGCGAAAACTAGTGCTCTCCAGAACTAAGGAACTGGTTTAGATAAGGAGATAGCGTTGTTTGGGAGGCGATTTTTAATAATCCAGCGGAGGACGTTCAAATGGGCTGTTCTGTACTGCTCTGGGGATTTTCTACTTCTTTGCTCCTGCGGGAATGCGAAGGGAGGAAATCCAGCCTCAGTTCTAAATAACCAGAGACTCTTAACTGGGTCTGCACTCCAAACGCAGGAAATACGGCCTGGGAAAAAAGTTTGGAAGATTTTGGAAACGAAAGGGGAGGAGGGGAGGCTATAGCTGACGTTTTGCACGCGTTTTACGAATTTTAACTTATCCAATTACGCGTTCCTATTTCTTTTTCACTTTTTGTGGCACAGAGTAATCTTATGGAAAGCAGTCATTTGTTACATGCTGTAGGTGTTGTTATTGCAAGAGTTTTGATCATCACTATTTATAGACCAGCCTGCTCCGACCGAGACTATTCCTCATAGCTGTATGTTTTGCCAACTGCGCGCAACAAGTTGCAGACACTCCCAGCAGAGGCAAACCTACGCTAATTTGGGCCAGCGGATGGTATTTTTTGCGCTTCTCTTTTTGGACTACGCGTCTTTGAATAGCACATACCCCTCCCCGACCCCCTCTTTGGAAGGCAGAGGGGGAATATACAGTGGAGATCCGGAGAGGGAGTTCAGGAAAGGACGGGGCTGGATCCGTGGGATTAGGCCTGTCTGTCAGGCCTTTTATGATCTGGGTCTTGGACTGGACACAGCTCCAAAATATCACAGATTTAATATTTGCGTGGACTCGCTGGAGTAAAGATGGAAGGAGGATATATGGGATTAATAAATGGAAATCCTTAGCACACTGAGCCATGCCTGAGCAGGGATGTAGTGGAAGGTAGAACTGTTTTTATTTCACATCACCATAATTAACTAATTCAACCCTGTTCTACATGTTAAAGCTTGGCATTATTTTTTTGTTTTTTATTATTTGTAAGGTTCATGGTAGACTGCATAATGTTAGAGACTAGTGTCTAATAATAAGTTATTTTTTTTTACGTTAAGTATATTTTTTAATAGTTTTGTTCTAAACTGACAACCTACCGAGATTATTCATTTCAACATTTTTTCAATGAGCATTGTATGGCAGTGCCAAACAAACAATAAGAATTTAGGTTGTTTTTCATAAGGGAAAAGAAATGTAAATGGGCAATTTTTACGCATTCAAGAAGGGAAGAGAGACAGTGTAACTTTTGTTGCCACTTGCTGTGCAACACCAACTGTTGACAGTCATCTGTATGTGCTGACACAATGAAGACCTGGACCTGAACGCTGTCTTTTCGGAAGTAAATATCTGTACGTTTTCCTGACGTTGTGTGACTTTGTAATGTCAGCAGTATCGACACACTGCGCACATCCAGAGGAGGTCATTTCCAGTCATGTAACGTCAGGACTCACTTGATGGAGGCATAAAAATCCCGTTGCATCATTAAACAGTCCTTTTCCGAGAAGGATGTTCAATTCAGGAGGCAGAAAGAGTGATGACAGTGTTTTTACCGCAGCTGGAGAGAACACCGGGCTCAAACCCAGAGCCTCTTTGGAGAAGGATACATGTCATGTGAGTACTGACGCAAACCCAGAGCCAGATAATGAACTGCTCAAGAGACTGGAACGGTGCGTCTTATGTGAGTGATTGTGCAGGCTTCTGTGTGCGTAGCAAAGACGTCTGTGCCGTGCTCACCATTCATGCAGTGTGATTATTCCAACAAACACCTTTGCACTCTCCCTCTCTCTCTCTCCTTTTTCCGTCAGCCTGCCTGCCCCTGTCATACCGCCGCCTCCTCCCTCCTTCACGGTGCCACATGTGCACACACGGCGCCCACGCACGGCGTTTAATTGCCTGAGCGCCTTCAGAGGAGAAGATTAATATTTAAAACATCGTCGGCACCCCCCTCTTTATCGCGTCACACCAGTCAATATGGCCACTCTGCAACATCACCGGCAGCTTCTCATGCATGGCACGGAAGTGAGCTGCGACTCCAGCGGGGATGGTGCCGTGACCGTGCGGATTACCAACAGCGCACCACACATGCATCAACATGAGTCACTGATGGCTGCCAACAGTGGAGGAGGAGGAGCTGGAGGCTATGGGGCTGTGAGTAAAATGAACCCTAACCTCCATAAATACAGCATCTCCTCCAGCTGCAGCTCAGCAGACTCCAGACGAGCTGGGACTTCCACTTCAAGGGTGCACAGAAAGGCGCCACCGCTGTTCGAAAGGTCTGCTGCACAGTGCTGGGACCCCAAGTTTGACTCCCCCATATTGGAAGAGGCATGCCAGGAGAGGTGTTTTCCTCAGACGCAGAGGCGCTTCCGCTATGTCCTGTTCTATCTAGCAGTGGCAGCTGTACTCTGGGGGTTGTACTTTGGTGTCAACAATGATCGCTGTGATCCCATGGCCTTCCTGGTCCCCACAGCCTCTTTTTTGGTCCTTTTAGTGCTCCTCTTTTTGTTCACGTTCACCCAGCCCTACACACGACTGTATAACCAAACTTCCCTGCTCCTCATTGCTGTCACCTTTGCCATCACCTTAGCTCCACAAATACAGACTGCGGGGTACACTGAGTTGGAGTGGGCTGGTGGTGGGAATGCTTCATTTATTTCAGCAGCACCACTCAAGACCCCTTGCATCTCCCCTGTGGGCACTTTTTCTCTGTGCATTGAGGTGCTGTTATTGCTATACAGTGTCCTCCATGTACGCCTGTATGCCTCTGTACTGCTGGGGCTCCTGTATTCTATACTATTTGAGGCATTGGGGTGGCTACCGTTGCTGCAAAGGGGGACAGGGTTGGTGGGTTCAGGATCTGATTGGGAAGAAGACACCCTTCGTTGGCTGGGCCCAGCTAAAACTCTGCTCCATTTGTGTGCCCATGTCATTGGCATCCACCTGTTCATCATGTCAGAGGTGCGTTCTCGCAGCACCTTTCTCAAAGTGGGCCAGGCGATCATGCATGGCAAGGACCTGGAGGTTGAGAAGGCCCTGAAAGAACGCATGATCCATTCTGTGATGCCTCGGAGAGTTGCAGATGAATTGATGAAGCAAGGTGATGATGAAGGCGGTGGTGGGGAGAACTCTGGCAAGCGTTACTCCTCTGGTGCCTGTTCTGCTTCAGCTGTCTCAGTGGGGGGGGCAGGAAGCGTTGGAGTCTCACAATCCCAAAGTGCCATAAGCCCCAGGAACCACCCCCACAACAACCACAAACGCAAGAAGACCTCCATCCCACGTGGACAGATAATATTCCGGCCTTTCAACATGAAGTGCATGGAGCCAGTCAGCATTCTCTTTGCAGATATTGTGGGTTTTACTAAAATGTCTGCCAATAAGTCAGCCCCAGCCTTAGTGGGTCTTCTGAATGATCTGTTTGGACGTTTTGACCGCCTCTGTGAATTAACTTGTTGTGAGAAGATCAGCACTCTGGGAGATTGTTACTACTGTGTAGCAGGCTGCCCCGAGCCCAGACCCGATCATGCCTACTGCTGCGTGGAGATGGGTCTGGGTATGATCCAGGCCATCGAGCAGTTCTGCCAGGAGACATGTGAGACTGTCAGTATGCGAGTCGGTGTCCACACGGGTACTGTCCTCTGTGGGATCTTGGGAATGAAGCGTTTTAAGTTTGATGTGTGGTCAAATGACGTCAATCTTGCTAACTTGATGGAGCAGCTGGGCGTGGCAGGGAAGGTCCACCTGTCAGAAGCCACTGCCCTTTTTCTGGATGACCGCTACCAGAGGGAGGATGGGCGGGTCGCAGAGAGAGCTGGGCAGAGTGCAGTGGAGAAACTAAAGGGTAAGTGGCTGGTTCACATTTCATTTCCTCTTTAAGGTCTCTGAAATCACTTTATGCTTAAGATAATCATTTCGTGTTTATTTGTATAGCACACGTCATGCATCAAATCCCACTCCAACTTGTACTGAAAATAAAGCATTAAACAAGAACATGAGCATACATAGGACAAACACATTAAGTAAAAGGCTGATAAAAGTCTGTGTTTTTACATTTTATTTGAAAGATTTTCTCACTCTGACCTCTTTGGCCCACCATCAGGCTGATCCACAAGTTTGAGGCTTCTAATAAATCAGCAGTTTAGAGAGATTATTGTTTGAACACAGGTCATACATATAGGTGGTATTACATAGTTATTAGTTAACTAAGTTTATAAATGTAAAGTCCATTGATCACTTGGGATACAATGCACTGAACTTGCAATGATAAAATTCCGAACAGTGTAGTAAAGGTAAATGTGCACTAAAACACTGGGTCATCAAGGATAAGCAGGGTCACTGTGTGCACAGATGGCACTAAACTATGTTATCTGACCAGTTATTCCTGTTGAAACCATTTACCAACAGAAGCAGATCAGACTACAAGGTCAAGAGATTAGATCACCAGCAAGAAAAGCATGTTTGGGTTTATATGCCATTTTGATACTAACCAAACAGTATCCAGTAGCTATCAACAGGTAATACAACATTTGGTTTTTCCAAAATTGTTTTCACAAAACAAACAAATATAAATGACAAAACTTTAATTGTGTGTTTTCAATAAAGGGAATATATACACACACAGTACACATATGACCATGTTTATAAGACACTGGTAATCTCATAACTGTTATATTTATAGATTATTGTGATGTGTGTTGTGAATTTACATAAACCTTATGCAATATATGGGTTCAAGATCATTGCTGTAGGTGAAAGAGTACTGTCCATAAAGTCACAAATGGATTAAATATTTTTATGTTAAGTCAGTTAATGTGCTACATTTGAACACATCAAATAAGAAGTCCAGACAAACCAAGTCAACTTTGTTACACACTTTAGTCCTCTTTTGAATTAAAAACATTTTGAATAAGAATGCCATAAGCTGAGTTTCAGGTGCAGTGCATAAGATCAGGTGGCTGTTTGTCTCAGCCATCAGTCTCTCCAGGGTTTGGTTCATATCTGAATGTGGTTGTGTTTTGTTGTTGTGGTTAGGCAGGCTGTTTGAGCTGGAGATTTAAGTTGATAAGAGGAGGGGCTGACCGGCTTTACTGTTCTGAGGCAGGTATTGTACTGGATTGTGTTAGATTGAACAGGTGTTCACTATATTGTGTACACCAACAGTAGGATGGAAATAGAAGTAGTAGCTGCTGGCAAAAGAAGTGGGTTGCAGAGACTAGACTGAGATATTTAAAAATACATAAAAAAAGAACTTATATATACACATATATATAACTTGTCTGGAATCGTTGTGCGCAGAGGAAATGATTCATACTTTTTGAAGTCAAATACATGTGAATGTTTCTTACAACACAATTATTAGAGACCACCCTCTAATCATTTGCATGTTAATACATAAACACGCACACACAGACAGATTCCTTCCATTCCTTTTTGATTATTCTGTAGAAAGCAGCGTCAATGAAACTAATCTCTCCGGCAGGGAATTCCTTGTGGGCCGTCTAATCTTAGGTCTCTTGTGAACAGAGACTGTCTGTTCTATTGTCAGGCCTTATGTCAGAGTGTATTCACACTTGGCTCTAAATGGTGCCATCATTCTCTATTTCCAGACTGGCGAACACTGACAGAGTGAGATAGTGACATGGAGCTTTTGTTGAGGGAGCGAAAAGGGAAGAATGGCATCTAGTTTCCTGCTGAAACAGAGACTCGCAGTTTGCTGTGCAGAGAATGAGATGACCTTAACTGTTTGCTTTTGTCGAAGAGACAAAAAGGATTGGTTTTGTTTTGCAAAATTCACACACCACGTGTTGTTTAGAGATGATTGTTAATACCTCATGCTGACCAATGGTACTACTGTAATGTATAGGAGAAGGAGTCTGGAGAACTCTTTATTATTTTGATCTGTTTGACTGCAGAAGTTCCAGCTGGATATTTTTACACTTCAGAGTGCATCCCTGTTACGTCATACAGCCGCTTTTTTTTTTTTTTTTTATTCAGATTATCTTCCACAGGACTCATTTTCTTATTTTATCTTGAATTCATAAGGCAGTTGTCTTCTTAATCATTTTTGTTTTGCATATGTATGGCAGCTGATTCCAAAAACAAATACATGTATACAATTGTCAGTTATACAAAAAACATTAGCAGGAGTTATAAACTGAATACCTAGTTATCTGTTTCTTTGTGTTTTGTCCATCACCTGATTTCTTCATCCCTTTTGGTGTTCTCCATCTCCCCTTTTGCTTTGCCTCAGGTACTCTGTGTTATTACATACGTTGCCTCAGTTTTGCACCTATCACTCAGGTCTGTATGTGCATTTTGTTATGTAACACTGCTTTAGTGTTGTCTGCCTGTTTTAGTAAGGGCTTTGGTATAGAGCCGTCAGCCAGCTGAATGAATCACCTCAGCTTTCAACCGTTCTTTTTGTTAGACATACTCTGCTTGCCATTTCTAATTGACTAGAAATAAATACACAAGATGAGGTTTATTAAATCATGACGAACGTCTTTTGGTAAAATGCATTAGTTTACAATTACTGTTTCATAAAAGTTTCATAAAACTCAAAGATTACTGAACACAATCTCAAAAAAATAGAAAGGAATCAAAAACAAGTACACAATGCCACAGTCCACCAACAAACAAACACTAGATGTTTTTTTTCCCAGACTTTTGTGGACCCATTTAGCCACACAGCAATGAAATGGAAAATCTGGCTCACAGCCACAGAAAACAGAGCAAATAGTGACCAGTGATCACTGTACAAGATTAATTAGCCCTAGTGACATACTGGAATTTCTACATCTCGAACTTGTGTCTTTATTTCAGGATTCTCAGTTTCTTGTCTCTGCCTGATGGTACATTTCACCTGATTCCCTTCATTTGACTTCTGCCTTGCTGTTTAAAACACACTGGAGGTAGTAAGGACAGCAGTTTTCTGCCCTGCATTTTTGTCTATAGGTGGTCTTTATATCCTCCCTATATCTGCTGTGTAAATCCCTGTAGGCTCCCTCTGTTTTAAAGTATTGGTAAACAAGTTTGTGTTTAGCGTGTGTGTTTGTTTACATCACAACATCTAAGTTTGTGTTGTGTTATATGTGTTTGGTGCAGTATCACATCATGTTTTCAATCTCCAAACCAAGGATTGGTCCTTGAACTTTTCTTGTAGTATTACTGGTTTGTACTGGATGGTTTTAGTTTCAATCTGAGTTCATCAGAAGGCATTCACCAGTGTGTGCACATGTGCATCTATGTTACTATATGAGTACATGCATCTTTGTCATTGTGTATGGAACACTGATACACAGTGTGTGCAAGGCCTTATTTTTCTGTTTATGTTAATCTGTTTAATTTAATTAAGATAGAAGTTAAGAGTTATTTTATGGTTAGGGTGAGGTTAAGTGTAAATGTTGCATTCAGGGTAAGTCTACAGGAAATGAATGTAACTCAATGTAATGTCCCCCAAACACATGGAAACACAATGTGTGTGTGTATGTGTACACACAAGCCCATCCTTCCTGTACAGTGTGTTGCAGTGGGAAGTCCGAGCCCTTAGGCTGGTTAGTCTGTGCTAAATCAAACTTGTCACCTAAATATGCAGCTGCAAACGGTAGAGCCTTAACTATAACCAGGCCAGTCCCAGTGGGTCATGGGCTTTACTTTTACAGACTTTTCATTGACTTTATCCATTGGTATTCCTTGTAAGGTTAATGGTTTAACTAATTTGAATTCACAGACAATATTCTGTAATGTGAAAAATAATTTTATATCCTTATGTGCTATATCATAGTCTTGGAAATGCTTTTTTTTTTTTTTTTGCTCTACCTCCTTTACTTTGTACACTGTCTACAAACCTTTTACACACAAGAATAATTTTGATGCTACAATAAAAAAAAAAAAAGTACATGCAGATATTAAAATGAATGACAGCTAAATTCAAATGTAATGTTATGAGTGAGTGCAGTGTTTGACCTACTAGAACAAGTCAGATGCCAGTAATTTGAGCCTATTTACATAACATGCTGGTGTTTTTCATGTCTGCATCCAAGTTATTACACAATGAATGTGGATGGGCGTTTTAATTATTTTTTGCAGTTGAATAATTCAGTTGGTTAGTTGTGATGTCATCATTCACTTCAGTTCAGACAGCTGTATTTATCCCAAATGGGCAAACCATTCATTCACAAAATCAGTACTGAAATGCAATAAATTAAAACCCAAAACTGAAATCCAATTAATAGATCCTTTGAAATAGTAATTTTTTTTTTTTTTTCAAATGGGCAGGGACACTGTTTAAGACTTTAACAGTAGAGGGAATACAAGACTTTTGCTTTGGGGCACATTATAGTGTCGACTGGAAGGCAGCAGTAACAACTAAACTGAGAGAATGTAGTCTGGTCAAATGATAATTATTTTTGCTCTTTAAAAAAAGAAAAGAAAAGGAAAACAAGTTCAGTCAGTCAGTAGAATAGAATAGAACTTTATTGTCATTGTTATACTACAAAGAAAAGCAGTTGACCAATATCTTCCTTAACAGTTGCAGTAAAAAATGATAATAAAAATAGCTCCAATAAAATGCAGTGCATATAAATAGGCAATGATAAATAGACTACACACCAATAAAAACTGTGTAAAAAAAAAAGGGTCATGGAGTTATCATAACCCCATAGAAAGAAATCAAGGGGAGTGATATCTAGTGAACAATGTGTCCAGGGAATTGGACCTTCCCTTCTGACCTGGAAAATTATGGTTGGTTGTAGGTCATCCACTTGTGATGCCACATACTCAGTCAAAAGATCAAAGTAAATGAGCTCTCATTGACCAAAAACAGACTGATGATTCGATTGCACATGATCCCACAATGTGATTAAAAACTTTCCTAACCACCGAGTACATAGAACATATGATGAACATATTGTAATAGGCTCAATGTTTTCAGTTGTAAAGAGACTCTGGGGATACCCTGTACATTTTAAGTGTGAAAAAGAAAGAAAGAAAAAGATGTTTTTACATGTGAAGAGCTCTTTTCCAAAACGCTATATATCCATTTTCAAAAAATTAAGTGTTTTTTTATTGTCTTTCTCTGTCAATATCACTGAAATCTATGTTATAATGTTTAAAATTGTTATGGATAGAGCAGATAACATTAAGCTAATTCCAATTTTCCTAATGCTATATTAAGATGAGATTGTGAAAAAATAGAATAAAAATTTTTAATTAAATTATACGCTTTTATAGCGTTTTGGAAAAGAGCTCTTCATGTGTATTAATTAGCCGGACATGTTTGTACTGATGTGTAAAATGAGTGATCAGAGAGAAGGTTAAAAGCACCAGTGGGTCGTCATACTCAGAGACAGCTGCCGCCGAACAGATGTAAGGTATTACAGTATTATTGTGCACTGGAAATGTTTTGTATGCGACTGTGACTGAGCCAGAGCACAGTTTATGATGTAAACAGCTGGAACCTGTAGACATTTTGTATTGAAGAGTCGTTATACTGTAAACTCTGTGTACGTACATGAGATTGTTTTGTTTTCCCTGCTTTTGCTTTACCCTTCCCGTCTTCTGCGCCGACACATCCACCACCATAAACATCTCCTCTATTTTTTTTTTTCCTTTGTATGCGTACAGATGTCTCCTCTCTTGTTGTGCATAGTGTGTATGTGTGTGATTGATGCTGTATAAAGACCTGAGGAGAGACAGATGCTCTAAAGGCCCGTGACCCAACATGGTGTCGTCTCCCCCACGGCCACTCAGTCACATTGGCCCTTTAACAGCACTTTGACAACACGGTTCAAAGGTAAACTATAATTCGTTGACTAGGTGGTCAGTGTGTTTCTATCTGTGTCTGCACTATCACAGGAGAGCTAAACATGTGAGCAAAGCAGAGATGGCAGCTAGGAGGTGTTTACTGCAAAAGGAAAGAAAAATGGTGATTAGATTGTTTTATTATAGTAATGTTTTACTCTGGAATATTTTCTTGCTATATAATGATCAAGACTGTCAAATTGTGTTGCAGTGTTTAAGTTTCAGTTCTTTTGAACATTTTACTTTACACATTATGGTTGTTTCTACTTGCGCTTCTTGGAACTGATATAGAGACAATAGTTTATTCTACAAAATTGAAAGTGTACTTGAAATGACTTGCTGTTCCCAGTTGTTTATAAAAACACTGTTAAAAAAAAAAAAAAGACAAGCTAATTTATTATGCCTACTATGTATTGCAACATGTTTTTAACCTTCTTGTTTTTGCCAAATTAAGATTTAGCAAAGAATAGTGTTTCTTTTTTTTTTTTTTTTTTTCCATTTCATACTTTTAGAGATTTGAAATGAGGTGTTGTTTTGTGGAGATGATGCAAGTTACATGTGCACTATGTAACTTCTGCCCTAAGGCATCTCTCACACAAAACAAAAGCAAAAGACGCCCATTGCCACATATTGTGAATCCACCACTTCCACTCTTACCTTTCATAATAAAATCCCTAAATGTGTACACTGTGTGACTGAATGTAGTCACTCAGCATCTCATTAAAAGGCAACAGAGTAAAACACAGACTAATGAATTAATGCACAGTCTAGTGAATTATATTCACATTATGTTATTTTATTCTAAAGAAAAGCCCCAAATAATGTTAATGTTAGGTTAATATAGGTGGTATGACACTAGAGGTACTAAAATGAAACTGTCCATTACAGTTAATAAATGAATGATTTCTGTGAATTTTAACATTGATAAACATTTGATATAATCTAACAAGTCAACATAATATATAGCACATGCCATGTTGGTTGTAGTTTAATCAAAATTCTGCATACTGTGTACTTACATTTTTTTAAGAACATGGAAAAAATGATAGCATTATCTGAACCATTTTTGACTTAACTGTGTGGCAGACTGGACTGCCTACCACTGCAGTGTCCCCCCATAATATTTTATGAGTTACATCCAAATTCCATTATCATGAATGCGGTGTATTCCAGGGAAAGAAAAGACTTGTAGGTCTGACACTGAATCATAATTTAACAGTGATAGACAGGAGCTAATGAACCAGCAGAATGTAAGGAGAGGCCACTGGCACTGACAGTAGGAGCCTTTAGCAGATAAACTCTTTTCTCTTGCTATCTGTTTACTTTCTTTTATTCATGCACCCCACACATTTCACCAAAGTTTGGGAGCTATTGCTCAAGAACACATTGAGTTACACATGTTTGTGTGTGTCTGTGTGTATATACGTGTGTGTGTGTTAGGTTTTGATAACAGTGCCTAGCCCTGCCAAAGCCCAATTGCAGATTTGCAGTGCACACACGTGCACAAACACTCAACTGAATCTTTGACTGGTCTTTCCTGATAATTTGCTATCTATGGAATACACCTTACTATTTTTGGTCGAGTCATGAATTAAATTGTGTAATCAATGAATGCCAAACAGTTGAGTCATTGTATTATTGCTTTATCTTTTTGACAGGTGTAGGCAGTCTTGCTGGCATGTTTGTGTGTGTGTGTGTGTGTGTGTGTGTGTGTGTGTGTGTGTGTGTGTGTGTGTGTGTGAGTGAGTGAGTGAGTGATAGAAAAAAAGACCCTGTGGTGGAAAAATCTGTCAATAGAGAACATAAAAGTCAAGGCTGGTCTTGCATGCGAGTTTATTGCAAGGAGAACCCCTCTAACAAAAGCATAAAGCATTGTAGGAGGAAAAGGGATAAGGAGGAACACAGGCAGTAAGAAGGTTTTATACACATATGTATAGCATGACAGGCATGATTCTTACAGAAGTGAGGACAAAGTTTAAGTCAGCTGACAAGTGGTCACAACATCACAGAGACAAGGGGGAGAGCCACAAGATGTAAGATGGGGGGCCTCTGACAAGACACTCCATGTTCTTCTACTGTACGGTGGTCCAAGAGTGTACTGTAAGATATGTATAGTGTAGGGTACACTGTGACATGTGTGAGCACCATCACCTAGAGAAAGAAGAGGTTTAAAGTAAGAGGTACACAAGTTATATAATGACATGAGTTTGCCTGTTCAGATAGGAACTACATAAATGTCAGATATGAGTGGCTGAAGTGACCTGGGTTTGACAGATACATAAGTAACATATAATTTTGCCACTATAATGCTTATTGCCTCCCCCATGGAGGTAATGTAATCACCTGTGTCTGTTGGTTGGTTAGATTCAACAGGACTCCAAAACTATTGCACTGATGTTCCTATAGTTTGGTGAAAGGGTCGAGCGTGGGCCAAGGATGAACCATTCAAAGTTTGGAACCGACTTACTGTATAGTAAGGGACATATCCTGAAAGAGGAGCTGTGCTTCCTTCTGAGTGCCCCCCTAGTGTTTATTTGCAGTTAATGCAATGTTGAGACAGACTTCATTGTCTGTGACACTTAAGACATACTTAAGTCTTATCTCCCAGTCTTTATCACACAATATGTGAGCCATGAATGTAACTTTCTAGCAGCTAATCAACTCAATAACTGGTTTCTATTATTGTTTTATTCCACACAGGATGACACATGAGTTTTTTTTTTCTATTTATTTCCATTCATAGCACTGTGAGGCAGCCAGGACAAAGATCCCTTGGTGAATTTGCACATGGCACCTTGTGGTTGCTTAGTCATGTGATTGCCATCAGGTGGAGGTGGATTTTTTAATGTCATTGTTTAGTGTGCTATGTGTGCAGTATGACAACTGTTAGATACTCCTTGTTTGCAACAGCATTATGTGTCACTGTGGCAAAAACAGCTGGTCATCTCTATGGCAGTGTATAGTTGTGTGCGTGTATGTGCCAACTTCAGAATGCTGGAGTGGTGCTGTGTTAAACGGCTGCTCTGAATAATAGATATGGATCGTGGCCTCATGTGTGTTAAAAAATCCATGAGCTTCCTTTGCAGTGGTTTATAGCTAAAGTGCTTCTGAGAGTAAAGGCTGGAGATGGAGGGTTGAGTCTGGGTGATCACAAACCTGATATGTCAAGAGTTTTGCAACATTATGAACCTGCGAAATCTCTGAAAATCAATCGTCTCATATTGCTGGGACTGCAACCTCTGAATATTGTCACTATCAATTAATTTGTTAATTATTTTATCATTTATAAAATTTTGTATTTACTGTGTTTAAAATGGATGAAAATGTGCAGAGCTACATTTGTAATCTCCTGTGCACTAAAGACATGCCTTCAGAATGCTTCTTTTACAGCATCTTAAAGATATTTCATCGACACAGTAAAAATGGCAAGGAAGTATTCTAATTATAAAAATAGTCCCAGGTTCCTTTTTTATCAGCTAAATAATTAATGCTGTAGTCATTTATAAATATACTATGGTGGAAAAATCAGTCTAGAGAAGAAAAGTTAATAGCGGATTAATTGGAAACTGCTGAAACGAATACAAGCCAAAGTACTGATTTATATAAGAAATAATACATTAAAATGGCAATTTGTAAATTTTGTGCCACACTTTTGGATGAAACACGTACTAAATAAAACAGTGGCAGACAATGTGTAAAGACCATCATAAATTTGCAGTGTCTGTTTACCCAGAGGAACCGAGGATGGACGCTGGTTTAGATGACATCAGATGAGGGCTGATATTGAATTCACTAACATTCCAGACATTAAAATGTTTTACTGGACAAATGTAGCAAGTGTTTCAAACTTGTATAACCACAAATGTGAAGGATTTTGATGCAAAATATTCTGGGTATGAGTTTTTTTTTGATGTCCTGATCTGGATTTTTTTGCTTCTGATCCAATTATTAATTAATTTTTTTTAAGGATTCGTTTTGTATCTAATACCGACTTTTTATAATGAAATTTTGATTTAAATTTGAAGTCATTATTTATGGTTTAGGTTACTATACAATAATGTTAATTGAGGTCACAGTTGGGCTGAATATGAAACCTGAACTAAAACAACTATAACAACTTTGACTCTTAATAACTTTAGTGTCATTTTTGCACTTTTCAAATTCATCTTGTGGGACAAATTAGAACATTTAGCCGGCTGGTTTTGGTTCGCAGGCTGTATGTTTGCCACCACTGTAGCACATCAATGGACAGGTCCATTCAGGTATTATATGGGGGTGCGTTCCATGCTGTACATTGGTGATGTGTGGTGATGGTTACTCGCAGGGTGGCGGGTCAAAAGAATGTCAGTTTATTTGCAGGGCTGGTTGGGTTGGATCAAATAATTCCACAAGAACTGGACCTTAATCAGCCTGATCTTGTGACTAAATATAATCCAATCTTCATAAAATGCCAGCTTGGCAGCTGATACCAATGTTCAGATCGGATCAGGACATCCTTACTTTGTATCTTGATCGTGGTTCCAGTTTGGAAAGGCTTTAATTGTCTGAAAGGGGAGGCTTTTGTCTTTATTTTTCTCTCATGATTGTCCTGTTTTGAGGTACCCCCCCAAAAAAAAATTAAATAAATAAATAAAAACAAAAATTCCATTTGAGAAGCCTAATATTACTGTAGCTGTGTTAGTTGGTTAGAAGTTTCACACAGTCAGAATCAGATCCCTCAATTCCAGCTCCTACAGGTGTGGGAGGGTTTTAGATGCTATCCAACAAGCACTCAGTGCACTGATTCCTAGATGAGGATGAGAGGATAAATGTGTCCAATAATGGAGACCTGAGAGATGAGGACAGCATTGCATGCATTGCTTGTGGGGCAATCAAGGCTATGCAAAGGCTGCAGCTTTAATGGATTTTTCTGTTTTTATATGGAGTAGTTGTGGGATTGTAGAGTAGTAAAACCGAAAATAAGCCTTTTGTTTTAAATCCTGTGGCCTTTCTATGATCTCCATCATTAAAGAAACCTACCACTGCACATGTAAAGCAATGGCACATCTGGAAACACTGCAAATTGCATTTGTACCTGAAATATAATCCAGTACATGTGAGTAAAAATCTGGTGCATGATTTTAGCACAAAATAGCTAAATGTATGAAATGTGAAAACCCTGCGCCAGTCTAGTTTAACTACTGTATCTGTATCAGGCAGGCCCAAACCATAAACAGCTTGTAAAGTGCTGTTCCCTGGTGGTCTGTGGAAAGACAGATTTGTAACATTCAGGGAAGAAGAGAAGAGGGAGGGAGGGAGAGAGAAAAAAGAGAGGAGCATATTTTCTGGTCATGACCCTTTCCCAAGGATTTCCCACAGTCTATCTTAGGGCAGTGGGGGAGGTGTGTGTCTATATATGTATGTGTGTGTGTGTGTGTGTGTGTGTGTGTGAGGCGAGGGGCATTGTGAATCCATGGCATACAGCAAAATGAATCACAACTGCAACCACTGTAGGACCTAAATAAGGCTTTGCAATTCAAGAGAATTCATACTGACACAAAATATGTTAAACTGATATAAAGCCATAGAAGGACTTATCTCATATTTGTAGTTATTACTGTTGTTATTTCTCTTGGTTGGTTGGTCGTAATAACTTCTAAGTGTAATACCACTGACAGCTACTAGACACTGGCTGCAGTTAGGAACAAATATTTCATGTTTACAATTTTATTCTTTTAGTATGCTAGCCTTTAGCATTAGTTCAACCATCACAATTTGCTCTCCTTTAGGTGAAGCCAAAAAGGTGACACCCAAAACACAACACAAAGTCCTGGTTTCATTACGGTGTGTTGTGTCATGGTGGCTCTGTCCACTTCTCGTAGATGGTCTATGATTCTGGCCAGGGGTAGGGGGCCTGAGAGACCCAACTCAAGCCCTATTGAATAGATTCACATGCTTTCATTACATTATATTCAACCTAAAGGGTAAATCGCTTACATTGTTTAGCAAATTGATCCAATTAATCAAGATATGGGTTCTCGGAAGGGTTTTTACAACACCAAGAGGCAGACATCTGGTACACTTTTTTGTCATAGAGTGAAATGAATCATTTATGTTACTTGCCATTACCAAACAAGCTCTTCAGTACAGTTCACTCTAAATAGTCTGCTGGGGTTTACATAAGAGTTACTATAGTTGTGAAAGTTTCATAACTTATTCTTCTCAGCTTTTCTGTTTATTTTTTGAGTTCAGGTTACCTTTTAGTCTATATGTCTGCACCTTTATTTTTGAGAAACTGATTAGTTTGACTTAAACAATTTTTTTTAGGAATTATGAGGAAAGCTAAAGTAGTATAAAAAAAAAAAGCACGACACTAAGGTATGGTTTATTAGATGGAATTTATTAACAGTCCACTATTGTGCATCGTCTCGCAAATCTAGGTGGAAAACACAATGTAATCTATAGATATATTTTATTTGAGTTCTTCTTTAATTGTTCATTGTAGGTTTTATTTGACTTAGGTGTTTTTGAAAACGTGACATCTTTTTTTTTTTAATTAACTGAATACTCTTAGTTGTTGTTTTTACGTATTGGTGGCAACATGCCTGTCTATCTGTGACACGTCTTGTAAACACTCTTAACTCTAGAAAAAACAAAACAAAACTGGAACTGGACACAGCAAATATGGGAGGGTTAAATAGTCAATGTCAGTGTTAAATAAAGAGTGTTGGTGTTGTCTTAACGCCACATTTGTTTAAAACAACACTGTGTGTGGTGTTTTTGTCAAAATTATGTTGTTAAATCATGTCGTTGAAAGTGTTAATTTTACACTGCATAGTGTGGACACATATAGACACTTTATGGTGTTAAATTAACACTGGCATATTTGCTGTGTAAAGCTTGGACAAGTTCTGGGTGACCTAGACTTGTTTTGTGACCTACTTTTCCAAGGTCAAATGTCTGAAAACACTATAACTCCTGTGTGTAGATTTTTAGAAATAGGAGAATCTTGTCTCCTGGTGTTCATGAAGTTCTGGCTCAGTCAATCGGACCAGGGCGAGACGAGTCAGTAAGCTGGTTTGGGACTCTGATCCGTCTGGACCTGTAACCACCAGGAAAAGCTGAGAAGGAGGAGTACAATTTTTAGTGATGGGTCTGAATGATACAGTCTCAGAGCCAGGTCGTTGAGGTGAACAACTGGAGTCGGCTCTTTTTTTCTGTTAAAGCACCGCGTGATTAGTCAAGATGTGTGGTGGCAGCTGAAACCGGCACTCCGAAAAGAGCCAGAATTCACATTGGTAATACTTTGCCAAAGAAAGGTACTATAACACTGTGATGGTCAGAGAAAGAATCTGCACTGCATTTTTTTTTTTTTCAGGCTGAGGGGTATTGCTATGCTCTGGTTGTTAGCTGTAAAAACCCTGGTTAATATGTTAACCTTTGCAGTTGGACCAAAGTAGGTCTTAGTAGCTTAAGGATTGTCTTCTACTGCAGAGCGACAGGTTTCACTCCGAGCGTCTGTGAAGTGAGACATAAAACTGCCTTTCACCAGTGTGTGTTTGTGTGTGTTTATCACAGTGACGCAGTGACAGTCCTAGTGCTTCCCCTCTTCCTACCAACCCAGTGCACTTCATGTCAGACACAGAAACACACACACACCTTTGTAGTACCTACCAAGAAAGACAAACACTTCTAAACAGTTTGATGGATAAAAGCAAATGGACAGTATATTCGTTTTCAGTTTCACATTCCTGTCTTTCTGGTGATTCTGGCTTTGCTTCTGACCCAGTTCTCAAAGCCATATTTGAAAGGATGATGTGGCGAGGGCTTTTTGTTTGTCGCAGTCCCAAAAAGTCATCGTGACACACACACATAAGCTTCCCGACTGTCAATAAATGGTTCATTGAATCCCTGGAGAGAGGTTATAAAAGAGATAGAGGAGGTGAAGAAAACATAAGAAGGGGTGGGACGGAGATGGAGAGAGCGAGGAACTCCTTGGACTAAAATGATGACAGAGAAGACAGAGAGGGAGAAAGGGAGGGAGGGAGAGAAGGAGGGAGGGAGGGTATTTGAAGGAGGATTGTGTGAGAGCCTCATCCCTCAGTTCCATCAGCGTGTCCAAATATGGACGCATCTGGTAATGCACAAGGCCTGTTCTCAAGACCCACCGCCGACCAGGGAGAAAACTGGAGGGCAGGAAAGGAAAGGGGGTAAAAAAAAAAACGAGTGGTGGGAGAAAGCAAAAAGGAAGATGGCTGAAAAATGAGAAAGTGAGACAGTGGAGCCAAAGCAGAAAAGCTACGTTTAAAAACAGGTAGTGACAGATGTATGATTTGGCAAGACAAAAGAGAGAAAGATGAAGGTAAGAGTAACAATAAATTAAAGTTGGACATGTGCAAAGCAAAGTCTGCAAAAAGGGAAAACAAGATGAAGTCTATTTTTAGTGCAGGGTTGTTTATTTTTTTTCCATGTAGCAAGATGAAAGTGAAGAATGAGAGAAAAAGTGGCATAAAACTCAGAGAAAAGGATGTGAGGTCACTGCTCGCCTTAATTTGTCAATTCATGCTTGAGTTAAACTGCTTTGATGCTTAATTGGTCGAACAGTTTAGAGATTCACACATATGTTCTTTTTTGTCTGTGTGGGACCAGTGGGTCAGCGGCGACCTTTGGGTCACTGGAGCTGGTTTTGATCATGTGGTTGTAAGCCGCCACGAGGTCAAGAGTCATTTGTCAGGAAGTGCAGATTCTGAATTTGGAATGTCCTCTGGGTTTTGTCTGAAATGTCATTTTTAATCTCAAACTTTCACCCCGGCGCTCTCACAGAAAGAATTCGGAGCTCGGCCATGAGTGTGTGTAAATGTGTGTGCTTGTATGGTTTGTGTGTGGTCGAGTTTGTGAATTTATGTTGAATAATAGTAATGATATTTGTACAGCCTGCACATCATCATCTGCCTATAACAACTGTCATTTTTTCAGATTTTTTTAGGAAACAAAAAATATTTGAGTATTTGATTTAAGCAAAAATCCAGTTATATTAGGAAGGTGAAGACATGTATCCTATTAACCCATAAGGACCCAGTGTGACATTTGTGTCAGTTCCCAAATGAAATTTTCTCCCTATTTCATGTGATTTGTCACCATTTATTGTAATATTTTTTTTTCAGGCAAATTATGTATTTTCCCATATTTCATTTTCTAATCATGTAGATGTTCATAAAACCTCAGAGTAAAGTTGAGGATTATTGTCTCAAAAATAGAGAAAACTGAAGAAAAAATGACTTTGTCAGCAAAATGTAGCATTAATTGAACATAAAACCAGTGTCTTCATCCACTGTCATTGATCCAACTCTATGGGTTTTACTGGTGAATCAATGTTGTAGAAGATGACTGCGTTTCCATGGTAACTACAGAGCCACTGAACGTCCAAATGGATCATATCTGATGACCATGACAAGATGAAAAACTACATTTTATACCAATTACTTACTTATGTATTGATAGGATTAATGGATGAACAGGTATTAAACTGTTTATATCCGTAGATGATTTTGGTTGATGGTGGGTGTTTTATGTGCTTTATGGGTTCAAGTGACACATAAGGTAGTGAATTCAAAATGAAACCTGTCTCGGTAAAGTGCTTATAAACCACAGCTGCGGGGCTCTATTTTCCACCTAGAGTTCGT
>JAPSES010000104.1:13678112-13701192 GCA_029822895.1 Maxillicosta whitleyi | reverse complement strand
CAATCTTTTTTCTAAATCAACAATGATATCAGATTGGTATCGGGTATTGACTGATATGCATTATAGGCAGTATAGGCATTGGAATTGAAAAAGTCGCATTGGTGCATCCAATCATTGCTCGCCTGGCACATTCAGAGCTTCTGTTACTGTAATCCAGGTTCTTTCCTTTTCAACATCCATTGCATTTTAGAAATGGTATGAGCTTGACAGGATATAAGTTATTAGTTGCTGTGGTGCTGCCTTGGACAACATTACACTTCTGATAAACTTACTTGATTTACTATGTGATGTAATAATACATACATATAATAATAATACTTACACAACAAAGCCTTTGCTCATCTCCTCTGTTCTCCCTGTTTGTTTGCTTTGTCTAATGCAGCAGTGATGTGTTCAATTGCTTTATGGCTATGATCTGTTTTACATACATAAAACTGGTATCATTAATTGGATCCAACTGGATTTCATCAGTTGTCAAATCATATTTATCCTGATGATCATCAAGTGTGTGCTCAAGCTATTTTATTGTATTTTGGCTCTAAGTTCAGTTTTTTTTTCATGATCGATCTGCAATTGACATCATCTGCCACTTAGATTGAGAAACACCTAATGGCAGATGTTATACACTGAACATTTAAAGAATCATTTTATAGTATTTTACCAGGAATCTACATTAAAACCAAGACAAGTGTTGGATAGGTAAAGCATCTGTTCCTCTGTATACTGACACCGATCTCCAGATTAATTTCTCAGCCCACAATGCCAGTTCTCTGTTAGAGGATCCAAGAGCGCAAACTTCACCACTGTTCATTAGTTACTGCACAAAAAAATGTTGTCAAGTATGACCCACAGTGGAAAGCAGCAACGTTATTATTGATTAATTCACGTCATTGGACGTTTGGTCTTTGACTCTGTATCGTAAATCAAAAGGAATCCATGATTGGGTTGCATAGTTGTTACTGTCAACATAAACACGAATATGGGATCCATGAGCTTCATTAAATGTATGCATTAGTTTGTTATTGTTACAGCTGCAGTTGTTTTGTTGCAGTATATCCTCCTTTCCTCTCTGTATCTAAGGATTTGATTGAGATCTTTGTTGTATACTTGCAGTCTTGAGTGTGAATTTGTGTGTCTGTGCGCTTCTCTGTGTGTATCTGAACAATTCTTTGCTCCTGACTGACACCACTCTCATCTCTTTCAGCTCTGGTAATAACAGCTTGCCAGTTCATGGGTGAGTGTCTCCGTGGAAACAGAGGGGTTTGATGAATGAGTGACATTTGAAGGGTCAACATGAGCGAATGCTCTCTTTTATACTTTTCATAAATCCTGCTCTCACTGGCTTTTACTCATTTTCAGCCTTTCCTGCTCTTTATTCCCTATTTTTTGGTCTCCTTCTGAGTGCGCATCAGTAGGAATGGCTGCTAAATGTCACGAGTGGTGAAAATGACTCATGCAGTTTTTGCTGCCTTACATTTTGCATCAAAGCCATGAGTTAACTAACTGTACTTCTGAAAATAAGAGAGGGACAAGCACAGTCTCTTTCTTTATCAATTAGTTTGTAACATCTGTCGTTGTATATTTCACCTCATCATTTGGTACATACATAGAACAGCCACCAGTGTGTGTCCAACATTCAGTCAGAAGATGTTCAGGTCTTGATTGTTATTACCCTTCCTCCCGAAGGGGAGGCACAGGGTATTATTTTTGGTTTGATTTGGTTTGTTTGTTTATTAACACACTAACAGCAAAACTATTGGTTCAATTCATACCAAATTTGGGTTATAGATTGCCAGTGACCCAGAATAGATATGGTTACATTTTGGGAAAAGTAGGTCAAGGTAAAACATTTTAATGAACATTTTAAATGTTTTTTCCCTTCCCATTTCTTTATAATGGGTGATATTTGAATAATTTTGTTTCAATTTACTTAAAATTTGGCACATATATAGAGGCAATTCATATGCTGACATCAGCACATGCATGGACATGATGACATCAGCTGGATCGAAACCAAAATAAGCTACAATATGTGTGGGGGGCGGGGTTTGATGTGCCTCGCACCACTTGTGATGTACTGTCTTATTTTGTTTGTGTTGTCCGTATCAATAGTTTACTAAGCCTTTTTTTTTTTTTTTTTTTTAATTACTTTGGACTTACTTTGTGACTTGGTCATTTCCGTCTGTTGTTTTGCTCCATCTTTTGGAACAGAGCAACAGGCTGCATTATCATTTTTGAAGATTTGTAACACCATAAAAACTCCATCTAAACGCAGTATACTCAAGTTACTTTAACTGAACCTCTCAAACTGTCTGTTTTCCTCCTCAGAGTTAACCTCTCCACATCAAGTGATGGTGGTTCCACATTTATCACTCCAGCATCAGGCCCTGACCTCCCTCCACGACCTCTTGATCTCCTGGTCCCAGAGGCTGTCCTGGCCTTCTTCCTGCTTCTCCTCTTGGTCTGGTTCCTCAATAGGGAGTTTGAGGTCAGCTACCGTCTCCATTACCATGGAAACGTTGAGGCTGACAAGCATCGTTCCAAAATCCAGACAATGCGAGACCAGGCTGAGTGGTTACTGGGAAACATTATCCCCATCCATGTCGCTGACCAGCTTAAGGTTTTTATTGTTTATAAACTCAAACTATGTGACTAATGTTACAGTATTATTATATGTTTCTTTTTTCTTGTTTTGCAATGCAGAAGTAATGTTTAAGAAATCCACAATATTTTTCCTCACAGTATTTGCCAGAACTAATGATATTTATACCTTCATAATTGAATTATAACTTGATATGATAATTTAAAAAAATCCTTACAATGTCAAGTGTTACATAACGTTTTCTTTGTCTCCTCAGGTCACCCAGAGCTACTCTAAGAACCATGACAGTGTTGGTGTCATATTTGCCAGTATTGTGAACTTTAGTGAGTTCTATGAAGAGAGCTATGAAGGTGGAAAAGAGTGCTATCGTGTCCTCAATGAGTTAATAGGAGACTTTGATGAGCTCCTTCGCAAAGATGAATTCTGTAGTGTGGAAAAGATTAAAACTATCGGTGCTACCTACATGGCAGCGTCAGGACTGAATGTTCGACAGATGGCTGAAAATGAGGATGAATCTCCTCATGCTCATCTGATGGCCCTTTTCAACTTTGCCCTGGAGATGATGGGTGTCCTTGATGACTTCAACAAGAATATGCTGGGTTTTGGTTTCAAGCTCCGTATCGGATATAACCACGGGCCACTGACGGCGGGGGTGATTGGCACAACGAAGCTGCTCTATGACATCTGGGGAGACACGGTCAACATTGCCAGTCGTATGGACTCCACTGGTGTGGAGTGTCGGGTGCAAGTGAGTGAGGAGAGCCACGCTGTACTCAGCGCTATGGGCTTGGAGTTTGATTATAGAGGTACTGTGAATGTTAAAGGCAAAGGTCAAATGAGGACCTTTCTTTACCCCAAAAGTGGGGACAGTTTATGCCAGGATCACACAGAGGTGGGAGTCAACGTTGGACCCTTATCTGTAGCATCACCGACAAATAAGACTTCACAATTGGTTGCCCACGCTTCAGCTTTTCCTCCCTCTTCTACTCTTTCCTCCTCTTTTTCCCCTCTCCATTCTCAACCACAAACCGCTGTAAAGCCTTCGGGAGCAGGACCTGAGCCAGTCGCAGCTAATTCTACAGAGGTGAAGGAGGAAGGATATAGGGACGCTCCACACCACCCTGAGCAATCTCCTGCAACAGACCTTCAGCTCCCTTCCTCCTCTGAACTAGGTAGAGAACCTAGTGCTGCACAAGTACCCTCGCAAGTGCAGTCTGCTCCTCTTGCTCTTCAAGAAGCGGAGGATGAAGAGGAGGCAGATGAGCTCACAAAACTCAATGAGGAGTTTTACGCTCGTCTCTGATCCACTCGCTCTCCTTCCCCTGTCTGCTGTGCCCAGCTGTTGTCTCTATAGAACTGTTAGCAGGTGTGGGCAGGATATCCCTTCCTGGTATGGGTGAAGTGTCTTTGGCAAGGATAAAGAAGGTGTTGGTCTTTCCAACACAAACCATGGCAACAGTAACTCTAAAAATGGATACTAACTTTGAGACTTCACAGGAACTTTGCCTGAGTGCTTAGGCGTTTAGACCTGTGTTGAGCACAGCAGTATATAGAGGAGAAGGGGGCAGTTTTCTTGGTGTTGATGCTTTTTCTTATTCATTTTTGTTATCAAGTGCCTTCAGGACTAGAACAGTGAGCAAACAAATATGAATACTGAACAAAATTTTAACAATCTTCACATGGGTTTTTCCCATAATACATAGACTATGGAACATGCTGTGGTTTCTTACTCCATGCTTTTATTTTCAATGCAAGTATTTCTTAAAGAAAAAGATCATTATTGTTGTGCCATATCATTTGTTGTAACTTGATCAAAGTCTTGACCTTACTTAAGGGAAAATAATTTTAGAATCTGTGTAAGTGCCAGTGCAGCATGGTGGGTTGAGCAGGGAATTATGGGAAGAATGAGGGAATCACATGAAGCAGTATTAATTTATGTATTCTGCTTTGACATGAGGGCTTAATACAGTATTCATTTGTGCTAAAGTCTCAGTAAAAAGGGACACACTACAAATCAGGCTGCATAGATTTTAGTTTGTGTAGCAGCTAAATGCACATTTTAAGCACAGGTCTTGCACAGTGTTTCTCGACCACTTGTATTTGGATGTTATTACCGTGACATTACTTTTATGTGCATCACAAAAAGTACATTCATAAGCACAAAATCAAATCATAAGGGAATAGATTAGGAAAGAGAAGTGAGACCATCAAAAAGCAGAATGGCACTTTAAATATACTTAAAGTAATACTCTAATAACATTTGTGTATGAAACTCTGAACGCCTGTAGATCTGAAAGGTGGCTGAACAGCGTAGAACCATAGTCGACTCTTCTGTTGCCTGTTTTTTTTTTTATTATTATTTAAATCTCTTTATGTTAAATTAGATAGACTCAATGTTCTGCTCTGGCCTTCTTGCACAAGCCAGTCTGCTTTTGAGTATCAGTGTCGCTCTGGTGTGACTGAAAGCTGTTCTTCTGCTTAAAAGACCTAAACACGCCGAAACGCTCTGCAGCCTTTGTTTTACTCTACAGGTGGGTCAGAGTTTGATGGGTTAAATTAGGTTGAGTATCACTTTAAGCGGGACTGTGAGGGACAATCACTGTGTATAGTAACTCTTGATAGATTATGATTGGATGGTCCGCATTGCTGTTTGGTTAAAGTGTCAAAATGCACAGATCAACTTCACTTTCTACAGTACTGTGTGTAAGACATCAGACTCTTATTTTGTTGCCTTCATTGCCAGAGAGTAAAAGTAAACCGGTCAGTCCATCACTATAGATTTATTAAATAGTTAAGTATTGTCTGCCTTTCGTTGTGTGATTTGCTGTTGAAGGGTTGTGACTTTATCCTGTCACAGTCTCTTTACTGAGAGGTCCCTCTACTGTATCAATATTCTTAAAGTGTGCCACTTTAATTGAGTGATCTATAGGTGCAGTGCAACCTAAACTAGTTGATTGTTTTGTGGTGCCTAAAGTATGACTGTATTTTTGAGTATTTTGGTTTTCAGAAAATTTTGTATCATGCTGTTGTCACAGTGAGGATAGCTTATGATTGTATGTTTGAGGAAATTGTGTTTATCAGGCAGGATTTGCCGCATTTTTTTTCTCTTTTTTTTTTTGACAAATTCCATCTTTTTTTTTTTCTTTTCCCATTTTAATAATCTCATTGGTTGTCTATGTAGTATGGTGGTGTTCCCAGTGAATCGCTGGAACCTCTGTTTTACTCTTTGCTCTTTACTCATGCTTCACCTTGTTTCCCCTTGTACTCTTTGAGCGTGTGAGTGTATGTGTGTAAGGAAAAGATTTCAGTTTTTCAACATGTCAGATTAATGTAGTGATACAAAAGTCAAATTCATGGGTGTAATTTCATTGTAGCTGCCTTTATCTCTACAAAAGACTTGCAAAGCCCTTAGGTTAAAAAAAAAAAAAAAAAAACTCCCGCAAATACATATCACCACCACATCTTTTAGTGTCTGGTCAACATTTGGGACTGACATATCTTGCCTTGAAAAATGGTAGCCGCACAGTAATACAGGAAGGAAAGAAAGAACCATCTCTAATATGTAGCAGTCTACATCTGTAGCGTAGAAAGCATCTTTGTTTACCTCTGCCATTGTGCATTCAGAAATACACAGCAGTGCCTTTTGTAATTAGGAATATTATCAAAGCAGTGTGTGTGAACTTTGAGTATTTGCATCAAATAATTGTAATAATCCTAGATGTATAAATACTCTGAGAATCCAAAGATGTTCTCCTGTTATAAAATATATTTGAATGGGCATCGTAAATCTGGTTCTTGTATATTTGCACATGATCATAGTTGCCAAATTAAACAAATAAATAAAAAACACTAAAAAAAAAGAAGAAGAAATAAACCAAAAACATGATGTAAAGTTAATATGTGAGCAGTAATGGGTGTCAGTTTTAAGGATGTCTGTGTTTCTTCCCCACATTGTCTGCCTTACATTGTTAAATAACCCATAGTGAGATTCAGGCCATGTCCATAGCTCAGAGCAGAGCAGTGACAAACTGCCATAGTGAATTTGAGGTGTGGGACTTCACAGGTTGATGGGCGCACCACCTCTCCAATAGTGCACATCTGTACACACATAAATAAAATGTTTAAAGTGAACACTGCTGGCTCTGTGATCTGTGATGAACTGCGGAATGTAAGTGTGATCTTGTCTGAATGAGCAATTTTCCTCTTTGCCACTCACTACAGTTTAAGTTTGACTCTGCACTGTCACGCTTTCATTTTATCCTCTTTTCCCCCCCAGTTATGTCGAGCATTTATTGCATGAATACAAGTAATGCAATGCACCCAACTGCTCAGCTCACTAAGATTACCTGGATTAATCAGTAGATGATATGTGCATTACAGGGTTTTTGCAAGGGAGAGAAGTGATCATAGAAGAAGTCCAGTGATAAAGTTAAGATATGAAATCAGTCAGATTCATGAGGCACAAGTATGTGATTATAACAGAATAATGAGAGACAAGGGAAGAGGAATAAAGTGTTTGTATTAAAATCATTGTGGCAAAACTGCATTGCCTAATCACTCATTTAAATGGTGTCAGCTCCACATCTTGCCATTGTACATTTGCTGGTAAATTCAACCCGTATGTGTTTTCAATTACACTGGGACAAAACTTTAGAGAAAGCTGTTTGTTTCTAAATCATTGTTTTTCATATGTTCACGAATGAGATGTATTATGTATGTTTTGTGCACATCACCCATGTATCATCTATCAACACGTGATCATAATCTGTACACATTTGCACAAAGCGCTCAGTGTTTGTACATATGCAGTTATTTTGTCACATATGATTTTTTTTTTATACATGTGCATGTGTCAGATTTGCCAGAAAACAATGAAAAGAGACACGTATTAATGAAGCTGATTCAATGTGTGTCTATTTGAGGAAGTGTGAGTGTTAAGATTTTACAACTTTTTTTTTCAGTATGAGAGAAATAAATTCTCACAGCCGAAAATAGTTCAGTGCACTGTGAAGTAAAGAAATATTTCTGTTCAACTATGCATGCCCATTGCAATGTGGCTGTGTTTTATTAAGCCTCATTTATTTGTTGGCACATTTACATGATGAAACAAGGCCTTATATTCTTAAATTCAGCCAAATATTCACTGCCACATTAAGGAAAGGTTAGTTAAGTTGCCTTTGACAGATACTGGTACCCACTTTTAGCTGTAATGATAAAAAATAATTAAAAAAAAACATAAATTCATCACTAAAAGACAGACCCTTTAGTGTGGAGGGGAAAAAAAACAACAGAAAATAGAAATTTGTCAATTGTGGTAATTTCATTGTCACTGCCTCTTGAATGCTGCATGTTTTGTGCACATTGTTTCTTTTTCCCTGTTGAAATGATTAATAATTACAAAATTCTGCAAACTCTTTGTGAGCAGAAAATCACATTAATGTTAGAAGAAATCCAAGTATTTCAACTTGACAGGGGGTGAAGGTAATAATTCTGTTAAATATAATATGCACTGAATGAAACCTACAATTTAATTTAAGTTTTTATACCATTAAATACGCATTTTGTTATCTAAACATACAAAATATGCAACAGTACAACATTAAACTGTACGGAGAAATGGCGAAAATTTACAATTATTCAATACAGATGCAACGACTAATTCTTAATGTGGCTTCTAAAAGTATGTGCTTGTGTAAATGTTTAGTGGTGCTGTAGCGCCCCTAGAGTTTGACAGGAGCGGTGTTTGCACGTAGGGCGTGATTGCGCGGCCCCTCCCCCTCCACAGTCGATCTGGAAAAGAAAAAAAAACTTTTTTGTATCGAAGGAATCAACAGCCGCCATCTTGTCGTGGCTCGGAATTAGGATTTCGGTCCAACGCTGACTTTAACGTAGAAATTGAGCATCCTTACTATGATATGACAGCGTCCTTCCCCCGAAAACGAAATCTTAACGTCGCCTCGGAGACATTTTGTGCGAAAAAACGGGAATTTGATCGGTGGTCGTCGGGCAGAAAAGCTCCGTATATCTGATTTCCCCTTCAGAGTGCGGCGATTCAGCCCCTGTCGCCGTTCGGGAGCAGTATTGTTTACCGTGGGCAAGCGGAGACAAGATCGTGACTTTCGAAGTGATTTGCAAAAATACGGCATTTTTATGCAATTGTGCATTTTTGTGGAGCTTCGCGCGATTTTTGCATGAAGAAATTTGACGTCACGCAAAATGGGTTGTTTGAACATCTAGAATTTTTCACCTGGAATGCAGCAATTTACCTGATTATACTAGATTGATTTTGAAGTTCGATTTTTACATGGGGAATATTTTATTTTGCTTTATTTAACGATAATAATGTGGGTGTTGGGTGTTGGATTATCATGGGGTGAATGGCGGTGGCGAAGCGGGGCGCTATTGCATCTCTTTTGAAAGGCACACTCTCATAGCAAGAAGTAGCTACCGCTAACAGTTAACTTAGCTGGTAGCAGGCAATTAGCTAGCTATTAGCCAGTTAGCTAACGTTAGCAGGCTGCCAGCTTGCTAATGTGCAAAGGTTCGGCTTGATAGAACAACTTTCCTTTTAAACCACAATATCTAACTTGAGCAAACAGCCGAAAAACACATCAACTATGGCTGAAAACCTGCTGGACGTCGGACCTCCCAACTCAAAGCGGCCGAAGCTGAATTCACCTGCCCTGTCAGCGTCTGATGGACCAGGTACAGGCCTCAACTTTGCACGCATATGTAAACACCGATATTAACATTTTCATTCTACATTCCTTCCATTGGGCCTTGAAATTCATTGCAGCATA
Organism: Maxillicosta whitleyi; assembly: GCA_029822895.1. Lineage (NCBI taxonomy): Eukaryota > Metazoa > Chordata > Actinopteri > Perciformes > Neosebastidae > Maxillicosta > Maxillicosta whitleyi. Next base: position 13,691,790 of record JAPSES010000104.1, on the reverse strand, counting down.
GTTTAAAGTTGTCAGTTTGCTAGGTGTGTTGACCTGTCCGGTCTGTCAGTAGTCATTGACATGGCTTTACTGCAGTCTAGTGGTGGTTGTCTTATGTGGGTACCTCTACCGTGCATATGCACCCAATTGTCAGTTTTCTGCTGTCGGTACACATAGCAAACGTCAGATCAGTCCATTGCAACCGTGCAGAGAAGTATGACGCAATGGACCTTGGCAACCCAACAAACTAACGCCTTAATAAACCATTTTCAACCAAAAACTAATCACCGTGAACTCAGCAGTGTATGGGTGTCCTGCAGATCTACTGCTTTAGACTGCTTTGGTCTTGATTAACGGGATTTGATAAACTCGACCCAGAGTATCCACAGCTTATTGATGTAAAGAACTTTTTTCAACTTACGGGTGCAACATAAAGTGAACAACTTGCACAAAGCTGTACAGTGGAATATTTTATTCACTGATGAATCCTGTAGAAGACAACTTCTTTATCTGATAGGTTTATCACGTGCAATGTGCATAAACAGGTGTGGCTTGCACAGACACATAAGAGTCGTAATTATATTACACACACTAATTGCGGCGCTAGAAACACCCACTAAAGTCTTATCCTACAAACTTTGATGCAGGACTTTAAGCCACGAAGATGTTGGAATTGCTTGGCTCAATTCATTTGACAGATTCCACGATACTTGATGGCTTTACTGTTGAGTTTTGAATTGGGCACTATTTACAAATTACATTAATGCTGGTGGTCATTACCAAAGACTTCCAAAACATGAATTAACAAAAGCTCAGTCTTCTGCCTGGCCACAGAACCCCCAAGTAAGCATATGATCCCATCAACCAAACTGGACAGCCATTGATTTTGCACTAAATATTTTATTTGCATAAGTTCTTACTGATTACGTCATGGTTTTTGCATGGTTGTCTGTGATTTATTTTTTTTACTGAAGACATATTCTGTAGAATTTAAATTTGCCTGAGACGGAAATCTGTGATGAAATCTGTATTCATGTTCTGCTAAAGGTGGATTTATGAATGCTTTTTGTTAAGTCGTACCCATTCAACAATTATATTCTTAACACTTTTTGCAACTTACAGCTGATAATTGAACATATTCACAATTACACACGTTTGGAAAGTGTAGACACTGAAAATAGGTTTCCTCTTAACCTGCATTTAATTTTCACCAGATTGTATGATGAACTTTTAAGTTCATAACGGCACTCATGGAGCACAGATCTCTACCAATGTTCCACAGCCCTGGAGAAACAGTTTACTTTGCTTTCATACAAAAAGAGAAGGAAAAAAGTCCAGTTCTCTTTGTTGATCTGTTACAGAAAATTAAAGAGTCCATAGCCCATGTCCATCCTCTGAAGAAGTTATATGAAAAAAGTTGAGCTGGCACAATTTGGTTAATGTCATATTGCAATTTATGTGGACAATGTTATGATTTGTGGTTTGAGTTTATTTATGTGGTTAGCAAGGACATTGCACAGAGTCCTGATAATTTTGGAAAATTAATCTCAAATATACAAACTTGAAGTAGGATAAGAAATACCCTAACTTCAAAACAATTAAGAATTATCAACTTTCGTTTGACATTTTTTATATAATCCACCTCACTTCATTATGAAATGAGTCCATAACCTGCCTTTGTAAGTTATAACTAGCAAAAGTGACCATTTACCTAAAGTTAGTCACTAGTTTAATGTCACTACCCAAATGTTGGGTGTGTAAATTATTGGGGCATTCAGGAAGACCCAATTGCATATATAGAATGCGATATTCATAATTATCTTTTCATTAGCAGTTAATTGCACAAAATGAAAACTGCTTTTTTTTAAATTTTTGCTCACACTCAAAATTTGTGATCAGTTGAAAGTCTTTTAGAAGATTACATGTAAAGGTTGCAGTGAAATGAGTTGGACAATTTTAGGTCAGTGACGGACTAATAGAAGCTGGTTCTGTGTCCTACTGTGTAGTGCATTTTTCTCAGAATTTATGTAGCTCATTTGTCAATCAGAAAGAGCGTGTATGCTTATTAGAGCTAACACCAACTCTAATAAACAGAATGTTGTAAAATGTATGGGAGAAATCCTCAGTCTTGTTTAATTTATATGTTCTCCGTTTCATCTGTTCCATCCCATAGTATTTCTCAGACCTGGAGAAGTCTCAGCTTATCACTTAATGGAGGCTTAAAACTTGCGTCTTGTCTCATCATGAACCTTTGGTCTGGATTTAATTTTAGAGCAAGTCATTTATCTTTACATATTCAGTTCATCATGTTAAACTACCATGTTTCCTCAGTACCTCTGAACAGGCATCCACTTTTTTCTTTGTCACATTTCATAACAGTTGTCATTCAGCATTAAGGTCTTTGAATGTAGACGAGAGGTAATATCCCATTAACTAAAAAGTAAAATATGGACAAACGATCATTGGTACCGATGTGGAAATGCATGTTTTTACTGTCCACCATAGGTGAAAGTCGTGGGTATTTAGTTTGTTGCATTGCACAGCTTTATCACATTTTGCCGCTAAATATGACCCTCCAAACCTACAAATGGAAAAAAATATGTCTCGTTTGCTGTAAAGATGTGTATAAAGGTTTTTATAAAAACATACCAATGTCAAACAGGTACATTTTCAGAATGTAAGAAAAGTAACTTGAATGTCTAGCAGCCCAGCATTGCTCTCTAGTTTTTGAAAATAAAACAAGTACAATAAGTTACTTCCTTAATCATTAGTGATGTCGTATTTAGAACCTATTGAAAAAGAAGTGCCTGCATATTTGAAAAGTAAAAATATGCCAATGACTACTTTTCCAAAATGTTAGCTTTAACCTACTTCCATGAAACACAAGATGTGATATGTTGGGCTCTTGGGAGTAGTTTGGTCTGCAGTTATCTACCAAGAATATTGGTTTTCAATTGTCATGTCCTAAAAAAAAAAAAAAGTGTATGTGGGTCATTCAAGAATCTTAGTCGTATATAATAATGTTAACAGGTCATATAACCCACATGAACCATGTCATGTGCTCACAGTTATGAATCAATCTGGAGTTTTTTGCTTCCAATCAGATTTTTTTTATGATCACTTTTGCATATACCAATACCAGGGCTTTGCAGCCTTGTAGTTCTCATACTCACTCGGTCATGTGATGCTTTTGAAAGTGATGAATCAAATTTGTGTATTAAAGTGAGGCCTGATACTCCTCATGCAATTGCCCGTTTACACATCTTGCAAGTTGTTGCATGACTTTCATTGCTTTCCAGAGAAAAGTATTTCCACACAGTGGACATGTTGCATGATGTTTCATTTTTATTTCCGTAAGCCGTTAAGCAGAACAATGCTGAAAATTTGTCTGAAAACTGGATCCAGTCCAATCTTCAAAAAAAAAAAAAAAAAGCCAGATTGGCAGCTGATACCGATCTTTAGACCGGATTGGGCCATCCACTACTCTGTATAGAGTAAAACAGTAATATGTATTTGTAGCCAAGTAAATTCTACAGAGTAACACTTATGTCCATTGTATGGCACATGTTCTTTGAGTTTGATTTTTGCCTAATCTGCACGAAAGATAAGTTGGACAAACCCCAACAGTCAACAATAAATTACAACGCCCATCGTACAAGCCAGAGGCACCACATGTCTCTAGTGATCAATCATTAAACCTTCTCTGCCTCCCCTTTATAGTTTTGCCCAGTTGCAAATGGGACCTGGGAACCCCACGGGACTGTACTGGGCAGCATTATTGTCTGCCATAAATTACTATGGATAAAGAGTTTGCTGTCACTTTTAATGGCTGTCATGCATATAGCTTTGTGAGCAGTTCCCCCATGTCCCAACATTTGGTCTTTGCGTTTTGCAGTAGAACCCCACTAGAACTGCTCATCTCCATGCTGCGGTTTAAGATAGCATGTTTTGAGGGAGTCATAATATAATTATCCGTGCAGCTTGTAGTGACTTTGTGCCTTGTAGTTTCTAGATGCAGTCAAGTATTTTGTGCACTTGGGAAGGGGTTCTTTTAATTGCTGTGGCAGAGAGCAAACACGTGCCCCCTGTCTCTCTATTCAGGCCATCTGTCACCCTGCACGGTTACTTGGCTCCCCCTCGTTCCTCTGTCCAAAAGCAGTCTACCATCAGTGGGCAGGTTTAATTAAAATGCTTTGACATTGTAATGACTTATTTCAGCTTTGGACAATAACTGTACTTGCCAGAATTGTTACCACACACCCAATGGTGCTCTATTCTGAGAGGTGGCCTTTTGAGCATCGTCTTCATAAAACCTGCTCTCTGTAACCAATACTTTCTTTCTCTTGCAGTCTAAAGATGTTTATATGTACATGCTTTTTGGACTGTAACTAGTGAATAGTTAATACATACAGTGCTGAGATGTTGTAGTTCACATTCATCTGTCAGCAATAGCCATTACAGTGAACACCCTTCTCTTCCTTCACCCAAGTGTTCGCCTGTCACTGCACAAATGGCACTTTTAATGCCTATTGGCCCAACAGTCGGCTCATGACGCAGCCGCTAATGGAACCATTTATGCTCCTGCCTGCAGGGAACCAGAAAACCCTGGGAAAAAAACAGGGTGTGTGCAGCAGAGTAAAAACAGGGTGACGAAGGTCAGTGTGTGATCGCCTGCCCCTCTTATGGCATACATGGCCTCTCCTCGTTTTGCTGTACATGCTAGTTTCTCTAAAGACACTACTTGTTGCAATTGCCAGAACTTGTGTTCAGCTGACTTTCCCTTACTGTAGTGTGTTTTCTGTTTTCACTTAAACCCTCATTGATGTGTAAGGTTGAGGATAAAAGATGGCTGACATAATTGTCCAAATAAGCACCTGAAATAATTTTTTGTAACATGCCAAAAAAAAAACACTTTTCCAAATATGTCCCCGCTGTGAATTGACTTGATCCAAATATTTCTCTCAGTATTTCTGATCTGCACTCAGGTACTTTGCTAGAGAACAAAACTATGTTCAGTAACTTCATTTGGACTTGAAGTAAAGCTTTGCATGATTTTAAAGAGTCCTGTATCTGAATTTGACATATTTAGTTATCTGGCCAGCAAATGTAACACAGCAACACATCTAGTATGTGGGTATAATATGTTATAATCTGTGAGAGTGAGAAACAAGTATTTGAGCATAGACATTCACGGAGGAGAATATTCAAGAAATTAAGACACTCTTCCACTGAAATGCATCTATCACATTATCACTCAAAGTTACAAATAGAAAGGAATTGTGATATATTTTATATAGTGAATAATAGTGACTACAGTCTAAATCAGCGTTTTTAATATGGCCAAGTCTTTTTAACTGCTTTTTCTTCAGCTGTTATGAACAGACATTACCTGTCTTAAAGTTCAGTCATAATTGTGAAGCTGCAATTCTATAACACATGGAGAAGTTAAACAGTGATTGTGATGGATATACAGATGAGATGTGTACAAGATAACTGGCTAAGTTGATGAGTATAAAAAAGGTATTAATTGGGCTATGGCCTTCAGTCATCAGGTCTCAACCCACCTGAAAACTTTGGAGAGACTTTGGTCGTGTAGATCAGCGTTCTCTACCATCGTTAAAACACCTTATGAGGAAGCTGTGTTGTGGAGGAAAGGTTTTCATTCCTCACAGACCTTGAGAATCAATGCCAATGATTGCCCAAGTTCTTCTGGCATCACTTTGTGGCCCAACATTACATTTGCAAACTGCTTGCAATTAATGAAAAGCGTAATATGATTACAAGCAGTGTGTTTGGTTGTTTTTTGTTGGGCCACTATCAGCACATGAAGTCTAACTCGGTTATATTTAAACTTTTACATTATACAGTTGAATCTCATCAAGTTAAGGTCCTTCTTGAAACTGTTTTATTGGAAGAGGTTTCTTAAACTGGGACATAAACAAAGCAGTTGTGGTTTAATACAGCATAGCCACCGCACTAAGATATTATGTTTTCATTCACGACTGGGGGGGGGGTTGTCAGTTGTTTGTAAATCATTTTTATTAGTTAATGAAACTGCTATAAGTCTATAAAATTCAGTCTGTGTGGACTTTGACAGATTATTTTCTTAATCTTGTCTTTTCAGTGGTTTCCTGAATGAAAAAGTCTTTATGGTAATTGTACTGCTTGCATTTCAAAGATATAAGATTTATATATAAAGTAGTGAATAGTGTTTCAGTAGTTAATCAGGTGTTTTAAAGTCTTTGTGGTATTGAGCAAGTGAAACTACAGTTGGCCATCCTGTGCCTGTCCCTCTAAGGATAGACACTCAGTTGAGGGGGAAAGATGACAGACAGCTCCAGTCTGGACCACTGCCTTTGCAAGTATTTTTAGTAACCCATACTCAGACAATAGCCACATGGGAAGGAAGGTACCATGAAAAAGTGAGCAGTGCTCCAATCAGGAACTTAAGGTTTAAGGTACAATGGAGCTGAAAAAGAAAGGTGCAGTTTGAAAACTGGTCGTAGTAGTAGTAGTAGTTGTAGTAAGAGATGATTCACTTTATTTCTGCCCCCTCCCCCTCCATGGTTGGAGCTCCCTAAACTGCATGTGGTGCTACCTAACCAAAACATTGGTTTGCATTTTTGGTCTTCAGCCAAGAAGCCTAGGGGCAAGATTGCATAGTGATTGAGTGTGTGTGTGTGTGTGTGTGTGTGTGTGTGTCCCATTCACAAATGAATGCAGGGCCATGCGCCCATGTGCTCAGGCTGAATGCTGCTGCTCTGTGAGCATTAGTGTGGCTGCTGGTTTGAGTGGAGTGATGGAGAAGAAGACGGATGGTCGCCTCAGCCTTAAACAAGCCGTCTCCACATGTAGCACCTGCTCGCCTGATGCCATGGACAGACAGAGAGCAAGCAGCACAGGTCTGGGAGGCTGTGTTTACTCAGGGACGTACGTAGGCCAAGTGCCCTCATTAAAGGCAAGATCCCGACAGAATCTCAATGAAGCCATCCAGGACCAACAGACGGCAAATGGGAGGGTGACTGCTACACTCAGTCATCTCAGCAAGTCCTCTTTAGTCCTGTAGCATTAACACCAGAACAATGTTTGTGACGGTCAATATCTGATGAGCTTATTATGATCTGGTTTTTAGATAAAGTGACCCCACTTATAAAGCTGTGCAGTTGGAACAAATTCCTGACTGCATTGGAGCTGCCAACATATCACAGGAGTGCTCCGATTTTGTGCTTTCTTCTCTATCAGAGTTTAACAAAAGCATGTTCTAAATGCTTTCAGGCAGTCTTTGAAATTAACCAGCTAGAGATACTGATGGATGAAAAAAATCCACAAACCAAGCGTATTTTTTGCTGCTAAAATTGTGTTTTTGTGTCACAACTCCAAGGTCAAAAGTTGTGTCTGTCAGATATTGTTTTGTCCTCCTTTTTGTTGTTGAGTTTTTGTTTTAAAGGTTGGCTTACTCCTTGTTAATGTCCTTAATATGTTGCATAATTGTATGAAATTAGCTAATGGTAGCTAGCAGCCTATATTCCACAAGGACTAGGGCTGGTATGATAAATAATTGCAATTAAACATTTTTATTTTTTCCAATCCAATTCATGCGAGTAGTGACGTGTTACTAGTAAATATTCATACATATACAGCCCACATAATGAAGATGAGCAATTGAACACTGAAGCTGGATGTGTGGTGTATGAAGCTGATGTATGGATGTGTATGTGTTAAACTCTAAGACTGTATAGGCAGTCTGCCCATAATTGATACTGAAATGCAATGGAAACATTGTAGCTTGATTTTAACAAACAAACAAACAAAAAATAACATTACAATTTTGGTATTAGGGCTGCAATGACTAGTCGTCTGATAGTGTACAACAAAATTAGTAAACAACTAATTTAGTTGCTGACGGATTGTTATTGACATCATATGTATCACACAGCCTGCAATCATGCAAAACAGTGCTTCACCGTAGAGAACTGAAGTAGCTCAGAATTAGACATATCACTTTCCCCAAATCTTTGATGCACTGACAGTGCATACACACTAACAGAAGGGGGAGTGTTAGAAGCTGGCTGAAGCAAGGTTGTGAGAAAGAAACAGTCCAAAGTTGGGGAACATTTCATATGTGGCACAACCATGAATAATGTCACGTCAGATCTGTAAACTGAGCCTGGTGTACTATGGGGCCACTTCAGCTATACATAAAAAATTGCAGAGGAAATGCATTTTGGTGTATTTAGAGGCATATATAGCGCTATATAGCCCATCACATTCTCCACATGCAGATTTATCACATTACTTAAGAATAATGACCCCCCCACCCCCCATTCCAAATGGTTTCGGTGGGGCAGAAGGTTAGATCATGATCCCTTTTACTGGGCCTTTGGTCAAAAAATTTTGAGAAACATTGAGTTAACCCTTTTACCATATGGCCACACTGACATCACCCAACATAATAGCATACTGGAAATAGGTCTTTGTTCCCTCACTAATTGATTAATAAGTGAGGTAGTTTTCTTGACGTGTGTATATGCACACACCTCCCATCTTTTCTCACTGTCTTAATCATTTCATCTCAAACAAGTTGTGGCTCCCTAGGCTTTCAGTATTATGCTCACACCTCTGGATGGTGTGACACAAATATGCCTTCACCACCCAGCGGGAACCCCTAAGTGCTGCTGGATTCTCTTCATTGTCACACTGTGTTTATCAGCCAGTAGCGATGCTCTTATTTATTGTGCTTCTTTCTGTCTTGTGCTTCAGGGACAAGGCCAGAGCTCACCATCATTTAGCATGTTGACTCATTAATATTCAGTGGCAGTTCATGTTTATATACATATGAGCTGAGGTGGAGGGTTGGGTGAAAGGCTAAAAGGATATTTGTTTGATTTTCTGACTGTCACAGGTTGAATTGTGGATTTTGACGTCTGTGGAGAAAGTAGGGAAAACATAAAGATGTATTATTAAATGCTTCTTGCATAGTCTATGTTGGTACACACTCAAGAAATGTTAATATGGATTTCAGTTTACTTTATTTAAAACTGTTCTTTTTCCTCTTTATTCATTTCCAGATCTGGGAACATTATCTTGGGATGATTTGGAGAATGACCTTCCAGATGAGTTGATCCCTAATGGTGGTGATCTCAGCCTGATGGGTGGGATGCCTTCGAATGGAGGAGCACCACCTGGAACTGGTGGGCCAGGTGGCACCCCAGGGGGCATTGGCACTGGTGGTGCCACTGTTGTCCCAGATGCGGCGGCCAAGCACAAGCAGCTGTCAGAGCTTCTTCGTGCCGGTAGCACTACCAGTATCACTGGGACAGGGCTGAACTCTGCTAGCCCTCAGCCAGGTAGTATGGGGCCTCAGCTGGGCACACCTCTGGGTAAAAGCCCTCTTGGCCAGGGCTCTCCTAATAACCACCCGTCCCCCCAGGCGCAAAAAGCAGGCACACCAACTGGAGTAGCAGGACAGAACAACAATAGTAATACTGCAACCATGGGCTTGAATGCAACAGGTTTCAGCCAGGCCATGATCAACAATAACCAGGGTCACGCTGGGCTCCTAGCACAGGGAGGGCAGCCTCAGCCTGGGCAGGTGATGAATGGTGGTCTTGGACCTGGAGCTGGAAGAGGCCGGGGTGCAGGGGTAACCAGCATGCAGTACCAGGGAGCGACAATGCAGTCAACAGCACCGGGACAAGGAGGCGCAGGAAGTGCGTTGGCAGAGACACTCACCCAAGGAGGCCAGCAGATGGGAGCTCATGCCTCCCTCAGTGCTGCACAGCAAGCTGGAAACATGAACAAGGTGAGTCACAATGTTTTTTTTCTACCACCACCAACCTATAATCAGTCTTTGAGCAAGAGCATTTCATGGCATGATTTCAGTGATTGGTTATTTTGTAACTCTGGGCACAGATTGGAAGGTATAGGCTGGTTATGGAGGAGCTCAGTTATCTTAAGAGTATTTTCCAAGAAAACAGAGCCTTTTTTTCAACTTGTCAAGTCCTATCCCTGAATAATGTCTACAAAGTTCAGGGAGAAAAGCAGCATATTTTAAGTACATCTTTTAATTTAGAAGTATTTTTTGGATGCATCATTTGCACTTTTTTGAGTGACTTAACAGCTTCAGCGACAACACATCTAAAAAAAAAGTTGTCTTTAGCATCAAATGAGTGAAATTTTTAATTACTAAAATGTATGGGGATTGGTGATTATTTAGGCCATCATAAACTGAGGTTATAAAAGATGACAAAAACAAGACACCAAAGCCTTTCAGGGCAGCAATAAGGAGATAAACACGTATGTGCATCTCTATCTGAATACTCAACTTGTTGCACCGTTGCCTCATTCAGTGATTCCTTCCTCTTTGCATTTTTAGCACTCGCGTCATTTATAAATGAAGTGACACACTCCGTACTTGGCAGCTGTAAAAGTCTGAAGAAGCTAATATTAACTCTGTTGTCAACTACTCAGTCATTGACAAAATTAGTCCTATGACAGTGCAAGGGAATGTGTGTATTCACAGCATCATTGTCTGTTTACAAAAGCATGCCACAAATGTGGTTTCACAGAAATGTGTAGGAAGCCCTCGATTTTACTGGATGAGTGTCAGAGCCAAGACTTTGAAACTGTATATAGCCCCAACACATAGGCTGATGCTGCAAGCTCCTGAGAAGAGACTACATTATGGGGAATGGAAGAGGTCATTGTTCTCAAAAAGATTCTGTACACATGTTTTAACCACAAGACAGATTAAAAGTTGATTGTGAAGGCACTGTCAGCATATGCCAGAGGTGGGTTAGGTGTGTGTTGAAAACTCAGCTGGGCCCTGTGGATATCATGTTGCCAATAGCTTTAGAGGAAAAACCACTCTTTGTGTGTGGCTTTCTCTGTTGTGCTTTAATCGCAGGTTGTAAATCTCTTTCTGCGTATTTGTGTTTGTGAACGGCTGCTGTCATTCCTCCCCCCCCCCACCCTATGCTCCATTGTTGTTGTGTAAGTGCAGACACTCCCCTTGCTTTCTTGGGCTTATTGGGTGGCTGCTTGCCCTGTCAGTCATGTAAAGAGAAGCAGGTATTGTAAACCACTTAATCAGTAAGAATGACAATGTAGAAGGAGGGAGGGAAGGCTACTCGGCTGAATAGTCTGGCCTGGCAGTAGAGCCGTGACATGATAGTTGGCAACTGTCCTGCCCGCCGATGTGTGGAGTGTGTCAGAGTGGGGACTGAATGGGGAAAGTGCAGTGAAGGAGGAGGGGGGCATGCATTTGTGCAAGTGCGAATGTGTGTGTCCGCCTGCTCAGCTGTGTTGAAAGGCTGCCAGTGTCTGGTCGTCTCAGCTGGGTCTTTTTTATCTGGTCTGTTGGAGCGATGTCAACAGCCTAAGGGGATACAGCCTGGTCTGGCATGGCAGAGTCTGGTCTGCTCTCCCAGCAGCCATGTGGATGAGAGAGCAGCAGTGAGCTGATTAGCGTATAGAGCACAGTATTAACACAGTGCATTTCCTCTGGTGCCGTGTAGGGGCTTGTATTGGCAAGAATCCAGCAATACGATACACATCACAATACAGTAATTATGATTCAGAATGTTGTAATGCTGTAAGCAATGGGATGAATGTATTTAAATTGGAATTTAGAAAAGAACCCAGAACCATATGCATGATTGTTGTGATGGGTGCCATAAAGAAAAATGTAAGTACGTTAGAGGTGCAACAATTATTCATTTATTGGATATCAGATATTAAATAGGCAACTATTAAGTCAATTACTTTTAGAATTCATCCTTTCAAAAAAAAAATTTCAACAAAGAATCAGATGTAATTTGATCACAGTCTTCTAAATATCCTCCTCAAACCCAGTAAGTATTATTATTTTTATTTTTACATGAAATAATTGGATTAATTGAAAATGACATGATGCAACAGTTTGTTCAGTTTTCAGACTCCCTTAAAAATTTTCACTGGTTTTTATATTGCAGCCCTTTTCTAACATCATACATTTTTTCCCTAATTGATTTACATGCAGTACCCCATTTTTAAAAGGGAAAATTTATTTTATTTTATTTTATTTTATTTTTTTTTGCAGATTTATTAAAAAAAAAAAAGAAAAACAGAAATATCACATGGTCATAGGGATGTAACAATAACTGGTATAATCATATACCGCTGTAAAATTCTTGACGGTTAGTATTACTGTTTCCAATTCTAATTATCATTAAAGCTGTGTTTAATTACTGCACTTTCAAAAACTCACTGTGATGCTGCTCATTTCCTGGAGAAGCAGCAGCACTCTAGGTGCACACACGCATTTTGTCATGTTTGGCCCTGAAAAGATGGTGGAAGTCATCCGTATGGACCAGAGATTTTTCCTCCCACAAAAAAGGTTTAATGTGGATAATGTTTCTGCCACATTACTTTGTTTAAAAATGGGTAGTATTGCTATTGAATGCACATTTGATTTCTAGATGAGGTACATGAAACAGTAAAAATGTTCTTTTGGTACCAGTTCTTAAATCTGTAAGACTAGATTTAGTCTTGAACGCTGAATGTAAAGAAAAATATTTTTGTTTTTGTCTAAAATTTACAAAGTGCAGTTGCCTCTTATGGCCATAAGGTGCCATCTTTAATGCACATTTGTTTGTTTGATATGGAGCTGTAGTGGGGACATGGTGAATAAAAAAATAACAAGGTGTGGGAACGACTTTTAAGGCATGTGCTCGAAATATTAAAGCGTGCGCTCGAGTTATAACCCATGCAAACGTTTTGCGTTAAGGCGTGCGCTCGAAATATTAAAGTGTGCGCTCGAGTTATAACCTATAAAAAGTGAGGGAACGTCTGTTTCCTCGGTTTATATCCAAGGCATGGGGATGATATCTTATGTCCTCCTCTTGCATTATTATAATATTCCCACAATATCCTTTTTTCGTTGCCTATACACACATAGGTCACCATGGTATCTCCGGAAATACTAGACACTATTTTATTATATTTTAATATTGTGTAAGAACAGTTCTGTGGTGGATGTGCTCCTTCCTCCTGTGTGTTTCGTTGAGCACGTCTGCACTGCGCATGTCATTCTGTTCCACACCAATGGAAAGTGAGGGAACGTGTTCTCACACGCCTTGGATTAGTGTTGTCACGATACCAATATTTTGGTACCGGTACCAACATTTATTTCGATACTTTTCGGTACTTAAAAAAAACAGAACACAGAAAATTGCATTACTAACTTTACATTAACAGTAAACATTAACAGTAATTGTAGCAACAGATAAATAAAAGGAACTAAAGAAGAACAGTGAGAACCTCTTAGCCAATAAAAAGTTAAAAAATTAACAACTGAAATAACAACATCTAAGAGCTCTGCAGTGAAAAAAAGGACACTGGTATTTAAAAAAATATATGGTATTTTTATTAGATAATCATATAATAAACTGGATGTCAGTTTCAGAACAGGATGTGTCTAAATTGTAAAATGGTTTCTGCAAATTTTATTTAATTCAGAAAATTTAATTAATTTTTAACACACAATAATAAAAGTGTCCTGTGTTTATTTAGTTAAACCCTGCATTATAACAGAACTCTGTGTTCAGTGCATGTTTTGTAACGTGCAAAATAAACAGGTGTGATTTGTCTTAAAGGGTGATGATGGAATGGCTCTGTTTTTTAATGATGGAAACTTAAGTGACCCAGTGGTTCTGTCTGG
>JAPSES010000104.1:13639819-13678012 GCA_029822895.1 Maxillicosta whitleyi | reverse complement strand
TTTCCATATTTCCACTCCTTGCTCCTGGCTTGTCGCCATTTCCCTCTCCTGTTCCGCTCAGCTGGATCCTACGCGACATTACGTGCTGAGTTTGCTGCCCTCGGAAATACCGGTACTTTTCAAACGCAGTATAGTATCATTTCAAATGCCTCAGTACCGCGGTACCAAATTGGTACCAGTATACCGTGCAACGCTACCTTGGATATAAACCGAGGGAATGCATTTTAAGACGTTCCCTCACTTTTTCATAACCCGTGCGCACGTATTAATAACTCAAGCGCACGCCTTAATGAAAGCACGGGTTATAACTCATGCATGCACTTGCATTAATATCTTGTGCACACACTTTATAAGTTGTCCCCATGCCTTGTTATTTTTTTATTCACCATGTCCCCTTTACGGCTCCGTAGTTTGACGTTAACATGTTAATATTTTAATGTTTCTGCCAACAGAAAGTACATAGTACATTTTATTTATTTTTTTCCAAAATGCTTTTTGAACATTTTGAGCACGTTTCAACAATACCGCAATAATTAGGGGTGTAAGAAAATATCGGTTCTACAATATATCGCAATATTTAATTTCACATTACTGTATTGATTCTAAAAAGTAGTGTATCGTAGTCGATATTTTAGGTATTTATTTAAATGCAGATATGGCAAATATTCATTTTTGTTTATTGTTTATATTTTATTTATTAGTATTTAACACTATTTTGTTAAAGAATGTTTATTTGAAGCATCCTAAAATCACTTCATACTGTCTGAAAGGCAGATGTTTGTTTCTTTATTGGGATTAGAATATGCACATTTGAGCAGGATCTTAAACTCTAATGACTGTAAAACATGAGTTTTAACGGAGGAAAATTTTGTGATTATAGCATCAGATCCTGTTGTGACCAAATAAAAATCGCAGTTCAATTATTCAAGGAATTATCATTTGAAAAAAAGAACCGCACAAAAAATTTCCTTTTTAACAGTATCATGATATATCATAATATATCGTATCGTGATCCTAATATTGTGATTTGTATCATATTCCCAGATTCTTGCCAAAACACACCCCTAGCAATAATAATAACTTTGATCATTTTGGTCACAATAACAGTGGTAGAAGTTTTTCATATTGTTACGTCCCTACATGGTCACAAGTTTTCAGACCCTTTGCTCAGTTGTGAGTAGAAGCAACTTTTTGAGGTCATACAGTGATGAGTCATCTTGGGAATGATACAAGTATTTCAGTATTTAAGTAAGTATTTACCCTCAGCCCTTGCCGTAGAGTATTGCCATCAGTTTGTCATCCTTATGTCTGTCCGCATGTGCAAAAAATTTGGCGTGAACTGAATGCTGAGGGTTTTGAAGTGCAGGCATATTATATTTCACACCTGGATTTGGGGATCCTCTGCCATTCATCCTTGTAGATCCTCTCCAGTTCTGTTCAGGTAGATCACAGGTGTCAAACATTCAGCCCGGGGACCAAATCTGGCCCGCCATATGGTCCAATACTGCCCATGAAATGAATTTGTGAAATGCAAATATTAAACTCAGAATATTATCAATCAAGGACATTAAAATCATTTCAGTTTCGGTTCCACATTCAACCCATTTCAATCTGAAATGGATCAGAACCAGTAAAATGCTATCATAATAACCTATAATTGATGAGAACTCACTCAGTCTTCTTTGTTTTACTGTTTTACTAAAAAAGCAAAATTACATGAAAATGTTAACATTTTGCTATTGTTTCACAAAAAAAGTGAATAAGCTGAAATTTCTTGAGACTCGGGTTTAATTGGACCAGTATTCTACCTGTTTCTGAATGTTTTGTATAGTTGTAGAACCACTCTAAGTTGTCGCACACATTTGTAAGAATATTGTTAAAATTGTACTTGCTTTGTTTAAGAAATTTCAGTTTTTTCAAAGTTCTTCATATTATTCACATTTTTTAAAGGATAATTTGTTAATGTAAAGTTTTCCTAATGTAATTTTACTATTTTCACTCTAAAACATAGAGAAATGTATAGAGCATACATATATTTATTCTTTTACTGGTCTGGTCCACCTCAGATCATATTGGGAAGATGTGGCCCCATAACTAAAATAAGTTTGATGGGTTACTTTACACACTGGCTTATGCATGTCAACCACGTCATGGTTGCCTACGTCAAATACTTCAATGTATGACTTTTGGTCTTTTTTTGTCCATTAGATGAGGCAGAGCATTAGCTGAAGCTGTTCCTATTCTGTCATGTTTTGCTGTACCGGACCGGTTACATATGTACTGTCTACGAATACTGCTCCCATCAATTCCGGAAGAGTTGTAGCGTAGTGATGATCGATTCTTAAATAAATGAGTATCAACAGTTCTTTTTGTTTTCATCATAGTATTAAATGGTATCGTAAGTATCAGTTCTCATGACATCGCTAGTGGACAGCCATTTTCAGGTCTGTCCACAGATGCTCAATTGGGTTCAAGTCATGGCTCTGGCTGTGCCATTCAAGAACAGTCACTGAGGTCTTTCCAAAGCTACTCCTTCATTACTGTAGTTGTGAGCTTAGGGTCATTGTCTTAGTGAAAGGTGAACCTTCAGCCCAATCTAAGGCCCAGAGCACTCTGGAAAAGGTTTTCGTCCAGGATATTTCTGTACATTCATCTTTCCTTCAGTTTTAAAATGCATAACTGCTAGTAAATGTTATTTACCAGAAACACAAGTCTATCCACTTGATCAGATTCAAGTGCGGCTCTTTTTTTGTTTACAATATTCCCTGCCGACGAGAGCATGCGCTCTGAGCCTGGCACATATACATGTATTTACGGGCAAGCTTTGGAAGTTACGGGTATCTACTCAAAATATTTCCACATGCTGCTGCTTAAATGTTTCGGTGTCACGATTGTCTGTTCAGTACGGCTTTGCTCTGTATTTCTCTCCGTTTTCCTAGTAAAACAATGGCTAATAATAATGATCAGAAGCTTTGTTTAACGATAGGTCAGCAGGGCATGTCATAAGTCAACATGATATAGAATTCTTAGGCTGCGTCCCATTTCTACCACTTCCACTCATTTTCACCCCTAACACTCGCTTTTGCGCGTTCTCGTGAAAGTGTAGGGTGTCCCATTACTTTCGAGTACGAGTGAAAGTGCCGTTAAACCCTTAAAAACACCACTCAGTTTGTAGTGAGGGTTGGACCCTCACTTCGGAGTAGGGAAGAATAGTTTTCCCAGGGTTAGGGTGCGTTCACACCGGCCGCGGATTTTACAGTATGAGGCGGATTTCTTCTGTTGTTTCTTTATGATTTCGAGTGTATTCCACGCTGAGTTATCTGCTCAAGGCAGACGCGGATTTTCCACCGGTCTGCGCCGAGCGGATTGAGTAGAAAAAAGTTCAACTCAAGGCAGAAAATCCGCCTCTGGTCACCGGCTCGAATGAGCGGGCAAATAAAAAAGCCTCGTTCGGTGTGTTCCCCTCCCCAAAAAACAGCTGGAGGCGGATTACAAGAGGAAATCCGCGTCCGCTGTGAACGCACCCTTAATAGCGAACTCGGGACGCATGACCAGAAGAAAAAAAACAAAAAGGCTGACCAAGTCCAGTCCACGACGAAGGAGATGCACAAATGTTAGTAAATTTAATTAATACCAGTTGTGTAAGTAGCAGTGTATCCCTAATAAGTATACTGTCTGCTATTAAATTACCCAGAACTACGAATGATGTTTGTGTTGTAATTTTTTTCCTCAGATGTGCCATTACAGATGTAAGCTACCGTTAGCATGCTAATGTTGGTTACAGAGACGTTAGATATATGTCCCAATCTGTAGGGAAAGATTTATTACTTCTCACTTCATTTTCGAGTGATGACTTGCTTTCGAAGTCCACTCCAAAACGAAGTGGAAAGTGGAAGTGGTAGTATTAGGATTGGGCCGAAGATCACCCTCTGTTGGATAATAAGGCAAACCACGTCAAATCTTCCGATGCACTTATAGAGACTGTATGCACTGCGTGTTTTCTCATCTGAATTTCTACGTCCGCAACCAAAGACTGAATCAACGTCACCGACCATGGTGTAGTTTTCAAATACATCCAGTCAAAATGCTGTTATACTGTATTGAAAATTTAACATAGCGGGAGAAAATTAGTGTAGTGGCCCAAAATTATAACGTGACGGTACTTTGCACTAGAACCCTGGTACTGTTCGGTCTGCCTTCATCGGACAGTCCGCCCCTTATGCACGGTGGGATTTCGGTTTTGGCATTGATTTTTGCATTGGTGCTTTATATACTGCTGTCTCTACCAGAGGAAATCCATGTGAGCATGCAGCATGGGAAAGCTCCACCCCTCAGTGAGAGACTGTGTAGGATAATTGGCTTTATGTACATGGGTAGAGGCAGTAGTTATGTATGTGGGTGTGTGGTCCGTCCAGTCCATAACTAATGTAATTAACGGCGTCATGAAGCGAAAGTGAAACCTAACATGCTTTCAACGTCTTGACTCCCAGTTTCTATGCCTCTATTATACAGCAGACCTTAGACAAAATTTTCACAGCTTCTAACCTGTATTTACTCGACCCCTTCCACTGCTCCCAGAAATACTGGAACACATGAATTTGTTACATTCAACCCCTCTTACGATGTCCCACCATACAGTAGATAACCCTGGCCTTTCTATACCACCATTGTTGTTTACATCCCTATACGGAACAGGAATTTATTTATTTAAAAAAAAAAAAAAAAAGCTCCCTTTGGGCGTTATGTGTTTATATGTCTGCTTTATATGACTGTATACAAGTAGTAAAGGACTAAGAAAGGGTTATATTGTTCAGTACAGAAAGTATTTGTTTATTCACTACAGTGATATAAATTTTCTGCTGTGAAATTCAGTTTTTGTTAAAAGCAAAATAAAAATATAATTTTGGTAGGGGAAAAAAAATTCTCTTTACACACAAAACACGTACTGAACTGGAACTGTGGCCCAAGAACAGAGGTACAAACCGAATCGTGGGATTCATACCCCCATATAATCGCTGGATGGACTTGTGCATACAGCAATGGGAAACATACAGCCCACGCGCCAAACATGGCCCACCAAAGCTTGTAATTTGTCCCACAGTATGAATTTGGAAAAACTATACTAAAGTTATTAAGAGTCAAAGGTGTTATACTCAGTTCAGCTTCCATTGTGTAATGAGCAGGATCTTATAATACATACATACATTGCTTTTACATCTGCCGGAATATCACACACCCATT
The DNA here is from genome assembly GCA_029822895.1 of Maxillicosta whitleyi. Taxonomy (NCBI): domain Eukaryota; kingdom Metazoa; phylum Chordata; class Actinopteri; order Perciformes; family Neosebastidae; genus Maxillicosta; species Maxillicosta whitleyi. The sequence goes on along the minus strand of JAPSES010000104.1, from coordinate 13,672,771 downwards.
TCTGCGTAATGCGTTGCTGCCGAACCAGTGTAGTCCTGACAGCACCTTTTAATATCCATATCTATTATGGTACATATGCTCTGCTAAATGGAATAAATGTGTTCATTTTTAAAAAGATAAAACTGTTACACTCGACCTTCTCCTAGAAAGTTATATTTATGGGGACCCCCCCCCCTTGATTTATGATGATGGTGTCGTGCTTTTGTACAAGTGAAGTGCAATCCAAGTCTCTGTAGATCAAAAGCACACCTTTGAGAATGAGTGAATGTTTCTCTTGACATAAGCAGCAGCTGTTGTCAGGTGTATGAGGTAACATACAGGGGTTAGGAAAGTGATGTGTGGGATTAGAAGTGGGAAAGGCTGGAAGTGTTTCTACAGTTTGAGGGTGGAGAAGTCCTTCCTGCCAATAGCTGTTGTCAAGCTGAGCTGTCATTTTGCCAAAGTGTCTGTGTGCCTGGTTAGACTGAACCAAGCTGGCACAGCTATAATGGTGACTGCTTTGGCAATGGGGGTCTTGTAGTTACAAATATGCATTCAATTGGAGGCAGAACCTTTTTTGGCACATTGGTGTTGCTTTAACAAATTAACAGCTCATCCATTTTTAAACCATTACAATATCTAGGCAGATAAAAAATAAAATACTGAACTGTGCCCAGTCTAGTCTGAATTGGCTCATTAAGACTAAATTATTTTGTCATGTGATGTTATGAAGCTAAAACTGCAAAATCACTGTTAATGTTTTTGGCAACTATGTGTCTTTCCAGATGGGCTTGGGCAGTAACGGTGGTCCTTTTGGGGCCCAGTCCTACAGTCAGGGTGCGGCAGGGCCGGGCCAGCAGCTAAACCCTCAGCAGCAGCTTCAGAACAAGGCTACCCTCACCAACAGCCTGTCATCCTTCCCCAATGAGCTCAAAGGGGCCGCTGTCACTAGCGTGCCAAACATGGTTAGTCCTTGTTGAACACATTCGTCAGTATCACCACCGTAAGAGGAAATATTTTCCTTCGTTTGTTGTGTATTTAGGTCAGACTGAGCTGACTTCCCGCATGGTGTTGGAACTAAATACGGCTAGAATTAGAACATTTTTTAAATAAGATTTTAACTACAATATGCAATTGTCAGTTGAGGTGTATTTTTCATATTAATTATCAGTTAAAATTATCTCCACTCACGCTGACATTTGTAATGTTTACTTAAAGACCAGGGTTAATTTGTCAGTTACCTGATTGAATTGTAACTTTCCCTAAGTAGTTAAATTATGTTTATTAAAGACAATTACTGTGACACTCAATTGTCTGCTTAATTCTTTGTCACCCAAGCAGCAGCTTCAGCAGCAGCCCCAGCAGCAGACGGCTATGCTGCCCCTGGCCGGCGGTGGAGGTGTGACAGTGCCTTCGGCAGGCCCCACAGCTGACCCAGAGAAGCGCAAGCTGATCCAGCAGCAGCTGGTCCTGCTGCTTCATGCGCACAAGTGCCAGCGACGGGAGCAGGCCAATGGGGAGGTGAGGGCCTGTGCCCTGCCCCACTGCCGCACCATGAAGAACGTCCTCAACCACATGACCCACTGCCAGGCCGGCAAGTCCTGCCAGGGTAAGTTTGAAGTTAGTAGGTGTCTTTTAGTCCAACGGAAGGTCTGACTGACTATTGGTATCAATCAATCAAACAATTTTACAAGAAACTTCTTCTCCAAAACTTTGTTGTCCAACATCTTTGGGGTAAGGTCTACCAAGTTTGTTCAAAGAATTAGTAAATATTGATTTTTTTAAATTATTTTTTTAATGAATTTCTAATATTTTTTTAAATCTCCATTGATTTATTGTAATGTGACATTTTGAAGTGCTGTAACTTCAAAACAGTTGAATATATTGATATAATTTCTATTGGCATTGGATAGGAATTCCCATATAGGCTATCATTTGGTGCCATGACCTTTGACATTGACCTTGAAAGGTCAACCCCAAAAGTCATCTACATCCAGATTACTAGAAACTTCTCCAAAGCCATCATCCAGAATCAATTTACATTAATAGCAAAGGTTCCTTGGGGCAAGATCTACCAAGTTTGTTTGAAGAATTGAGAAATATTGACTTTGAATTTTTTTTTATAAATTAATGAAATTTTAACAATGCTATAACTTCAGAACAGTTCAAGATATTGATATAATTACTATTGGCAATACATAGGAAGTTGCATATCTGCTTCCATTTGGTGTCACGAATGTTACTTAACGTCTTTAAATATGCTGTTGAACTACAGAACTGTTGGTCTTTTTTTTTCTTTTAAAATTAGATACAAGTTTTATTTTAAGCTAAGATAATCTTAACGCCCATTAATTATACCTCCTCAGACAGGACCAACTGAATGGAAAGAGATCCATGCAGGGCAGTTTGAAGATCATTTAAACCCACAAAAAATGAAAAAAGGCGCAACCAGTCAAGGAATTTTGAGCAATGCAACACAGATGGGGATTCCCCTTGTTAAATATGGCACACATGAGAGTGAGCAGTTAAGGTTGTTTTTTTTTTTGTTTTTTTTTTAAGTGCAACATGATCGGAATAATGTAAGGGTGTACACCTACAGGAGATTGACTAATTATTACCAGTTGGATGTTTTTACAAGCTACTGACAAAAGTTGGCATCAGTAATGATCAATAGATTTTTTTCTACTCTTTACTATTGTTTTTACATCTAAAATGCACCATTGGTAAGCCTTGACTTTTAAGTGCAGCCAGCATTTCTGCAGTTACCAATAGATGGAGAAAAAAAAAGTTTTAATGATAATGTGATGTAGACTCTTGATCTAGAACTTTAGAATTAGACATTATCTAGTCTAGAGTATATGTAATTCAGGAGTCAGTCATTTAATTTTTTGGGGTTTTTCCTAATGCATGTCATACTGTGAGCCGAAGTTTTTTATTTGTCAGAAGTAGGGCTGCACAATTAATCGTTAAGATCGAGTTCTCGATTCACACATGTACATAATCTCATTTCTAGACACGGATGATTCTTAAACATTTTATTTTATGGGCTGCATTACAAACAAATGCCCACAAACGCAGAACTGCCACTGCCTCCTCCCTCACCCAATGGTAAAGCATCTTTACAACTTGTGAGCCTGCTGCTGTCAGCTGCAGTTCAGTGAGAAAAGAGTGGATTTTCCGTGGGAGGAACATCTCCAGTAAAGAAAGTGAAATGTCTCAAAACCTCTGTGGAACTGGCGAGAGTCACCCACCTGAAATCATGCCCAATAAACATTGGCATTCGGTGGTGTTAATCTCTTGTCAGTCGTCTTCTCTGTCATCCAGATCCAAGTCTCTTTTCACTTTCACCTCTCTGACTTCTGCGCTGTTTTTCTTCTTTTCTTTGTCAGTGAGGATAACTTGGCCTTTAACCAAGAATCAAAAGTCCTGCCCTTCAAATTAAGCCAATGCAGCTCCTTGTCACCACATCATACATTTCATACAAAACAATCATCACTGTTGCATTAGATTTATTATACATACGCATGATATATAAGAAGTCAGGACAAACATCCTGCCCCCTCAAATGAAACTTCAAGAGGTTGGGAAAAGGAAAAATGAGCATGAAGTTTCACACAACAGAATTCCACATCAATATGCTCATATACCCATTTTAATTTTTTCCTTTTACAGTTAAGTTTGAGGGTCCACTGAAATTATACAAAATCCAGCCTTACAGTTGAAATATAAGTGAGCCATTTTTGACCAATTTTCAGTTAAAAAAAAAATATCAGTTTTCATCTCAGCTTAAATGTCATTCTCTCCATAACATCTATTGTACACTACATCAGTCCAGTCATTTATAGTAGGTATGTCTCTTTTCAGCCATTTTCTGGTCAAGGCCTTCTTACTCGATACTAAAGAGTAATCTCAATGAACATTTATCTCACTTTGTACACTTCTTCTAAATCATTGACGTACGTGGTTTTAAAGTGTAAAAAAAACAATTAATGTAACTGCCCCTAGGATGCTGTGGACACATCTCCAAAATAGAGCTACAGTGGGACAATTGCAGAAGAAGTGAAAGTGGTTTGCCAAAGTACTTCCACAGGACCTCCAACAAGCAGTCTGGGGTACAAAAGAATCGGGTCAAGTTCTTCCAGTTGTATTCCCTCCATGAGGGAGAGCTTGTTGTTGTCTGTTGCTGTCTGCAGATTCTGTCCCATTCATCCACCGTTATTGGGGGTTACCATCTGCTTCCCATTTTGTGTCCACAGTATGGTCTCCAATTTATATCCTGGAGAGCTCAGTAAAGTCTAGAAATAATTTTTTGGTAGGTGCCATCATTGTAATCTTTTTAGAAAATATTGAAGATTTTGTCTCCAATAGTCATGTCATCCTCAAATTTTTTTCCCCCTAATAATGTCTCTGATTTGTAAATGCCTAAAATGGTCCCAATTTTGTAGATTATAATTGTCCTTGAAGGTCAACATTGTACCTTTTTTTAGGAGTGTGGAGTAAGTTGTAAGTAGGGTTGGATACCGAAACTCAGTACACGTATGGGACCGGAGCGAACATTAACAGTAGTAACCACACCGAAATCAAATGTGCATTTCGTTGCCTCAAAATATGTGACTTTTCAATTGTGACCTCTGTTGACTGTTACGTCAGTGTGCACGTACAGCACGTAACCATAAAGTCCCTCAGGCAACAGTTGAGTCACGCACTTGGTGAAGAGATGTCAAAGGCTAAACGTTCTAAAGTGTGGTTACACTTCATACGGAAGGATGCAAAGGCTTCAACATGCAATTGATGCCTGAAAACACAAGTTTGTCTTATGACATCGGTATGCTATACGTGGAACGCTACGCCGCAATCCCCCCACACACACACTGTATGCGCAATCCCACTCCGACAACTCCCCACCCATTTTCTGTGGGAAAACACTGCTGTATCACAAACACCTGGCATGGGAGTGTCAAAGTAAAAGTCATTTTAAAAAAAGTCATGTTCACATTCTCTGTGTGTGATTTTTTTTTTTTTTTAAAGTACCAATTAGGAACTGGTACGGTTTTGAAAGTATCTATTTGGCACCAGTATCGAATGAAACTCTTTCAATACCCAACCCTAGTTGTAAGACCATTTGCAGTCCAACCTTTGAACCTCAAGTCATATTTGCAGAGTAAGAATTCCAGGTCATAGACAAACCACCTTAAAATTTCAGCCCTCCCCTCCAATTAATGTTTTTTAATCTGTCCGTCCATGTCCAGTCCTTCCATGTCTTTAATGAGCTAGTATTATATGAGTTGTCAGAGTTTGTCAGATGACTACTTAATGAAGGTTCTCCTGTAAATGTATCATCTCTTTCCATCTAGATCTGTAATTGGGCTTGCCCTAGTCAATCAATGGTCTCAATTGAGCAGCTCTATAATTATCCACTAAACATGGGAGGGCTAACCCCCACCTCCCTTTAGCTAGATGCAAGAATTTATACCTTTACTCATAGCTTTTTTCCAGTCCAAATAAATTGTGAAATAATTCTGTCCCACTCTGAAAAGTACTGTTCGGGTTCTTCTCTGGGCACCACTTGAAATAGATATAAAAGTCTTGGTAAGATGTTCACCCTAATTGAGTCGATGCATGAACTTATATTCAGATTGGGGATTAAATTCCATCTGTCAATGTCAGAAATAATGTCCTTTTTCAGAGGGCTGTAATTAAATTAAATTCTTCTAATTTAGTTGCATCGCGTGGCAAAATGATTCGCAAGTATTTGACAAATTTCTTGTCCTAGTCTACTTGGTATTTTAAATGAAGATACTGAGGGGGGTTATAATGAATATTAATGACCTGGGTTTTTTTATTCATTTAGTTTATAGCCTGAGTATGACCTGCATTCCTTCAGTACAGACATCAGTTCAGGTAAGGAATTTGTTGGGCTCCAGAGGTATACGAAGACATTGTCCATAAACAAGGCCAGCTTCTGTTCTCTGCTCAGTGCAGACATTTTTTTGAAAGTTGTCTATGCTACATATATGTTTTTCCTGCCTTTTCATGTATTGCTGTATTTGTCCCTGAAATCAACATTTTACCATTGTCATTTGATCGATGTACGTGGTGCAAGTACCTCCAAACAGTCGAATACACACTTGAGTCATATACAGATAGTCATAAGAAATGATACAGCTTTTGTACACTGTGTATCACAACTATAACCATGAATATGTTTCCATTCACGTTTTGCTAATGAAACATAGCTTGTCCCAGCCTAACTCAGATATAGCAAAAAGTCAATTACCATCCCATTTAAAAAAAAAAAAAAAAAAAAAAATCCACTCACCTGCTTCCTGATGTACTATTGTGGTTGTCTTGTTGACAATACCTCCACTCCTCTGCTCTCACTCCTGTTGCCGTAAAGAAAGGAAAGGTCTCTTCTAGTGATACTTAAGTTTGGCTTCATCATTTTGAATTGTCTTTGGACTTGAATGGTTAAGCTGAATTTCAAGCCAAACACTCAGAGCCCAAGGTGTGTCAAGTGTGAAGGAGTTTGTGTCTCTCCTTGCTGTAGGCCAGCTCATTTCCCCTAGGATTGCAGTTTCTTAATACCAAAAATAAGCTATTGTGTTATCAAGGGAAATGCATTTCTTCGCAGCACAGTTATCTTCCATAAGATTTGAAAATTGTGTTATGTCGGCTAGCTTAATTCATGTCACCTTTGGGACCTCAGACTGAGCTTTTGTTGGCTCTGGACCTAAATCTTGAGCCTTTTTCTTTATTTTTCTCTGTATACTCAATCCATAGAAAACATGATATGCCTGCTCATGTGTTTGCCAGTACTATTGGCATTCTTACAAAGATAATAAAGACTAATTGTGTCTTTTTGTGTAATACCTCAGATTTGAAGCCATGTAGAAATTGTATGTGGTTCGGCACTTAGATGTGCCAGGTATTTTAGCAAGACCGATTTTTTTGCCTGTTTCTGATTTCTTGTTAGATTAACTGCTAGGACATTAGTCTGGCTACAGATGAAATGAAGCCACTCTGTTTGTTCAGTCACGCACCAGGAAATATGGTTTGAGTTCCCTTTCCAGTCGGCCAAATGCACAGCCTTCGAAAAGTGGAAATGTGTCATTTGAACCGAAACAAGTTGAGACCTACTTTGTTTCCACTTTGCTAATGTTCACTTAGCATTTTTTGGCCCTTTTTTCATTTGACTGAATATTAAGCCTCTAGCCTGCCTTTTTAATTGTTTATCTAAGGTTCAACCTTTAATTGCCCTCCTTTTAGCCTGTTTTGGTAAAAGAGAACATAATCATATAACTCACTACTACATTAAAATATCAAAATGAAGATGCTAATCTGGTGGTTATCTCTGCTTCCCTCTCTTTCTGCAGTGGCTCACTGTGCGTCGTCCAGACAGATCATCTCCCACTGGAAAAATTGCACACGACACGACTGTCCCGTCTGCCTGCCGTTGAAGAACGCCAGCGACAAGCGCACCCAGCAGCGTAAGTAGCTGAAGCTGGCTGTCTTGCATTTAAAGATTGTTAGATGCTATGCAAAACGCATGGCTGTATTTACAGAGTGAACTGACAAAATTCCTCAAATTTTGAGAAGGTGAGGGTGAAGAGGATAAAATAATGCATAACTAAGCCATTGTTGATAACAGTTGTTTCCTGACTCTGTCATTGTATTGTGGTTTTGCTGCTCTTGTGCAACCATTAGGGCAGCAACGACTAATCGATGGGTTGTTAGTGATATTGTGTGTATCCATTGGCATGCAAGGCTGTACTAAACAATGTTTCAGTGTAACTAATTGAAGTAATTCAGTGTGAGATATCTCACTTTTCCCAAATCTTTGATACACTGACAGCACGTCCCCATTAGTGACGGGGAACAGAAGGGGAGGCAGCAGCATGGAGGCAGCTAAAGCAAAGCTCATACAAAATAGACACGGTCCAAAGTTTGGGAACTTTTAATATGTAACACAACCAAGAAATCTGTTGTGTATAATATCTGTAAACTGAGCCTCATGTTCAATGGGGCTACTTCATCTATGCCTGAACATTTGAAGAGGGAACACACATTGGATTGGAAGATAATTAAATCCCCTGCTAGAAGTGAACCTCTTATGGTGGTTTAAAGAATTATGTTATTTTTTTCTGACAATTTCATGATAAATGTATTTATGTAGTGTTCAGAAGCATGCAGAAGCCATGGACAGCTTTTGGCGGAAAAAGCAGATGTGTACTCTGCACTGTGATACTTCTCTCACATATTGTAAACAATAGAAATAAGGGCTATTATTATTATTATTATTTTTTATTATTATTATTGCAGTTCATAATCTGACTAGGCAACTAGTCATTACAGTGGTCGATGACTGGTCGACGATTGAAATTGCATTTGTTGTAACCCGAGCCACCCTACAAAGTATATATAATTGAAATTCAGATTTTGTTTTATTGAACTCTATAAATTCACAGACACTGCAAGAGAGAAAATAAGACCAGCTTGTTGCTTTCCAAGTCTGATGTGAATTCAAAATACATTTGAGTGTGTATAGTGTGAAGGTTTTGTCATTCAAAGCTGGTTAGGCAGTTTATTTCAAAAATGACTACGAGCACCCAGTGAGTAAGATCATGGTCCTGCTGGGCTTGTAATCTGACACACGAGTGTGATGGAGGGAGAGAGGGAGGAAACACAGAGCGTGTGCTTGAGGTGTCCCGTTGAGCCATTGGCTGTTTAGCTGTTTATTGCTACTCCCAGCTAGAACAGAGCCTCGGTCTCTCTGCCACATACTAAGAGCGCTATTCTTACTGTTGTGTTTCATGCTCTCAGTTGTCATGGCTACACAGTCTGTTTGTTGGATTTCTTACATTTGTTCCTGGTGTATCTGCATTAAAAACATCATTTACTTGAAACTTTGTCATATTTTTTTGTTCCCACTTAAGTTTTTTTTTTTTTTCTCTCTTAACTTTGTTCTGCTCAGCGTCTTTCATCACTTGCAGCATTCCAGCGTTGGTCTGTCCCTGTTTGGCTTGCATGTTAAAGTACATGATGTTGGGGCTTGTGTTCTCTCCTGCCAACACAAACACAGTGCAGTATTGCTTTGTTCTGCCTCCCCCGATTTGTGTCTGTGCGCATACTGAGCAATGTTGTAGTCTGACCAAAGCTTTAACCCAGGGAAATATGTTAATGATCTGTGCCCTGAAGGGATTTATGCATTTATTCAGTCCTCTGTTTTGCAGCACTTAGCTGTACATTTATGATCTCAGTGCATTGTACTGCTGTTACAACTCAATTTTGTGCGTGTCTCTTACTTGTTTTAAGTATTTTTAAAAGGGCCAACTTGATTATTGATTCCAGTATTGTTTTTTTCTAATTATTGAATTTTATCAAATTAAAATAATTTTCTAATAATGCTCTGATGCAGCCACCTCTTTGTTTTCAACACTGAATTTCATGTTTACAGCACTATCAGTAATGAAATGAGAAAAGAACATTCATTCATCATTACATTACTTATTATTTACAATTCTTCCGTGTAGTTTGAAATTCAAAATTAAGTCACTGAATTGCCCTTTTTGATTTGACAGTCATCTTAAAGGCCTTTCAACACAGTCTTGTGTTTGAGCTCTAAGAATTTTCAACTTAAATCTAAATGTATGTTCCAAATATCAGTTATCTGTCTACTTGATTATTATAAATCTGTATTAGCCCAAAAGAAGCACATCTGTTAATCCTTATTTCTGTATATATTCAATGTGTTACAATTTAGCCTTCCCACATTTCCATTTGTGTACTGCAGCAGCGTAAACAAGTTGCTTAATGTCAATTGGTAAGATTCAGTAATCTAGAACTTGTGTTTTTGAGTCCCAATCACAAGATGTGATATTGTAATTTCGATAACTTTAACCGCAAACTGCTCACCTTCTCAGACCTTTGGATATAAAGACATTAGTCACATGGGAAGTCAGAAAAACATAATACTGCTGTAAAATGCCACCAGCAAATGTCTTGCCTGATAAGATTGTGTATTTACTCTTTATAGACAGTGCGGCTGTATTTTGAACTAACTGCTCCATCTCTCCCCACAGCCATGCTGAGCTCCCCCAATGCAGGCCTCCAGAACCCCATGTCCACAGTGGGTGTGGGCCAGCCCAGTACCCCCACCATCAATACCTCAGCTCCCATAGATCCCAGTTCCATGCAGAGGGCATACGCAGCACTTGGGCTGCCCTACAGCAGCCAGGCCACTGGGCAGGCCCAGGCCCAGCAGGCTCATGGCCCAGGACAGACAGCAGGCGCCCAGAACGCACAGGCCCAGCAGCAGCAGCAACAACAACAGCAGCTTCAGCAGCAGATGAGACCCATCAATGCACTTGGTAAATTCACAAGAGGAAATTTTATTTCTGAACTTTCTATGAGGCTGATGTGCCTGTACACCTCATCGTAATCTGAGGATTTCAAATGAGTTTGAAAATATAATTGAATTATTTATGTTTATCAGAAAAGTTGGTATAGTATGTTAACCTGAAATCAAAACTGAAAACTGTCACCTCTGTTGCACTATAACCAATTCAGCACAACGTTATTTGTGGTTTCACATCATGAATTGTATTGATTTTTCAAAATTAAGGCGTGTGTTAATTTTGACTGTTTAAATGTCACAAAACAGGCAATTTTCAAAGACTTTGGTAAGTTATTTACCATTTGGCCATTTCTTTACATAACATTTAAGACATTTACTGACTTAAGACACCAAGTGTTTTAGTATGTATTAAAATTTTGTCAGATTCCTCCCACAAACAGGCCTTACGGTGTGCCATAGCACAGGTTTTTCTTTTTTTGTTATGTGTTATATTTGAAGATGTCACATATTCTCTATTGGGAAAGAATTGGGAGTGCACTGTCCAGCCCTCTACTGTGCAGAATGTGCTTTTGCATTGTCCTCTCAATATATACATACATTACTACAACATTTTTCATATTGACAGCACCATCTTTTATGTAAAATGTTATCACAACTTCACAAAGGATGTTTGCCCTCTGCACTGATGAAACCCTAGACTATGACAGGTTCTGATCTCTGGAGTTGGACTTTGAAATAAAAAGAAACCTGGCTACTGAGTAGTTTTAGCACAGTCTAGATTTCCACTAAGTGGAGACTTTGTTTTGGCTGTACAGCCTGAACTGGCATTAGTGGCTGTAACTTTGTGTTGTAGAGCTTAAATTAATTTATTTCAAATTCTTAATACCCCAGTGATAGCCTAATTATCACTAATCCATTAATCTTTCCATGCTTACACACCTGAATAATTTTCCTCACAGTGAACAACATCAAAGATGACTATCATAAACACATTCTGCTTGTTTACATAACGAACTGAAATGTCACTTGGGCCTTTTTGAAAATGTTGTCACACATTGCATTGTGGGAATGGCGATAAAGCGGAAGTGGTTTCTCACAGATTTGAAAAGAAAATGAGCCAGACAACATATAATTATGCAGTCCACCAGGGTTGTATTTTGAAGAATGAATAAAGGTATACGGTGGATGGACGTAAACATGACATTTGGGTTCAGCACTCACAAAAACACAGCGAAATCACTTCTGTGTGGAATTGTCCCACAAGCGCCTGGTGGCCAGGCCTTTACCCATGGGGTCCGGCCAGGTGCAACCCAAACTGGTAAACACAGGCTCGTTGCCCTGTGGACTCACCACCCGTGGGGGGAGGCAGAAGGGTCCAGTGCATTGTGGATCAGATAGCAGACAAGGCAAGGATCTTGGGGGTCCGATTTTTGGTTACAGAATCTGACTTTTGGAACATGGACAAATAATAGTACATTTTAATATTTCCACTTTATTTTTTCATTTGAATTTTTCACATTATCTAAACCTTTCCTTATTTGGGACTGTATTACGATAAGATGACTTTATTGAGCTCACTGTGGGGATATTGCAGTGTTTGTAGCAGCAAAACCCAAGAGGCACAGTACAGAATCATTTGAAGGAAAAATATAAAAGATAAAATCTACTAATTTTTATTACTTGTGTACATATATGTTATTCACATATTTACAGTATTTATCATGAAGCTGCCACTTTATAGTGTAGAGTGGAGATGGCAAACGCTCAAAGCCACATTTGTGTCCACTGTTGTCTCACAGTTTTTTGTATTTACAGGTAACCAGATGGCTCTTGGAGGTGCAACAATGGGTGTGGCCACTTCAGAACAGACAAACCTGCACACAGACTCCCTTCCCAACACACTCAACACTAACAAGTCAGTTCCTGTTGATGTACTGGTTTGCATTCAGTGACCTGAAAATAGTAATTTTAGGGTGTTTTCACTCCTACAAGCTTTATCAATGAATTTTGTTCCCCCACCCATGAAGAAAATAAAGCCACAGGCAGACACTTAACAACTTTTACAAACTTATTAACAGATTCAGACCAGAGAAACTAACTGAGGTAGAGGTGTGAAAATACTTGAGCTGTACAAAAATCTAAATATAGTTTCATAATAAAACACTGAAGTGGATGTCGTTTTTGTGCATTTGCCTGTGTAATGTAAAATATTTAGGATGCAGAGATGATGAGTTGTAATGTGTAGCTTCCTTTGTTTCCCCAACTTTAGTCAGCTGCTGTCAGATGGATCAGCTGTGGGATCAATGGGCAACCTTCCCACAGCAGCACCCATCTCTGCCACAGGCATCAGGAAAGCCTGGCATGAGCATGTCACTCAGGACCTGCGCAATCACCTCGTACACAAACTGTGAGTATATGTCAATGGCACAATTTTTGATTATTGTTTAAATGCATGATTTTGGTAGATTTTCAGATTATAAAGATTACACAAGATATACTCTCTGTTCTTTTATGGCAGAGTACAAGCCATATTCCCCACCCCTGACCCGGCAGCTTTGAAAGACAGACGAATGGAGAACCTGGTGGCCTATGCCAGAAAAGTGGAGGGGGACATGTACGAGTCTGCTAACAGCAGGGTAAGTGAATGAAAATGGCCACATCCGAGCAGCACTTATCATCTGCAGTAAAGTAGCCCTTCACCAAAGCCCCAGAATTCACAGTACCTAACCTCTTTGCACTTTCATTTTTTTGTCCTCAGGATGAGTACTATCACTTCCTGGCTGAGAAGATCTATAAAATCCAAAAAGAACTAGAGGAGAAGAGACGCTCAAGGCTACAGAAGCAGATCATCAACCAGGCTCCTATGTCTGCACAGGGAGCCCAACAGCCCGGCCTGCCGCAGCCCAATGCCCTGGGCCCGAGGCCGCAGAGTGAGTAGAATTTACTGATTGAACTTCAAATCTTTAACTTGGAAAACACTAACAGTGGAGGCAGTTTTACAGGGATTGCATCATTATTCAAACTGTCTTTTTTTTTTTTTTACCAATAGATGGACCTGTTCCTTTGCCTAACATGCCAAACCAGATCATGAATCGCATGCAGGTTTCTCAAGGTAAGTCTTGCATTTTCCTACTCGTTGTCAAAATGGTTATTTAGTAACGTGTGAATAAAAAGTCTGAGTTCTTATCGTTATAACCCTGCCCTCTTGGTGGTCCGTCTGCACTTCCATTCATATGTGATTTTTGTCCAACTGAATTCTCAGATACTATTCCTCTGATTCTTTTCAAATTTCACACCCTTTTTACATGTGCCTTTTTCTCCATTTTTGCATTTCTTTTTTTTTTTGTAAATTTCTTACTGGATTAAGCAGGGTATCAGTGAGCAGAAGTGCCAAATTGTTGTGTGACCGGGCAGGGCTATTAGTGAGCTCCACGTACTTTTTCACCTGTTAGATTAGGAATGCAGCTGTTACTTGGTATAGTTGTTGAAAAATAGCGGTAAAGTTGCATTGTAAAGCAGGGCTGGAAAAATGTGGAAGGAAGGAATGTTTTTGCTGTACTCTGAGATGATGTTTCAGAATGTCACTTCTGCTGTAGACCTCAGAGGTTTGTAGACATATTTGAAACATTTTGGTCTGTTCTTGTGTACAGGAATCAACCAGTTCAACCACATGGCTCTGCCCAATGCCCAAATATCCCAGGCACCCATGGGGGCCCGCGCTGCCTCACCTATGAACCATCCACAGCAGATGAACATGAGCTCCGTCCCACCGGTGAGGAGGGCAGGGGACAACTGGGCACACATATCACACTACAGACACCGCATATGAGACATATAAAGTAACATGACTTAACACCATTTGTTGGTAATTTCACACTCTAGCTGTCAACAGAAGCCAACTCTAATTTAAGACTATTAACTGGTCAACTCGTGGAGAATATGTGATGGGATAGGCACTGTATCAGGCAAAAAAAATTGTTTATGGGCCAGTTGTTTAAAAAAAAAAATGCAATTAGTGCATGGATACATTTTTAAGCTATTTGGCCATTGTAAGGTTGTGTTGAGCCAGATTATGTGGTAATGTGGAAAAGTGATGACCTTTTTACATGGTCAGTTAAACCTTTTCTTGTCAAATAATCAGGATAAGTATATGTTGTCTTGTGAAAAAATGCACGTCTTACTAGTGCAACCCTGAACATAGTTTCTTTTATAATTTTGGTTGAAATGGACAACTAAACATTGTGTGTGAGTTGCATTTGCATTGATAATGGTTACACACTTCATAATATTCTGTGTTTTTCAAACTGCTTATAGAGCCAAAAGGAGTCATTAGATCAAAGATGGAGCATTTTTAAAGATCAAACTGATTTGACAAAAATGTTTCTTGTGCCAACAATATGAGTGTTCTTGCCATAGCTACACTTTCTGGAAAAGTAGGACTTTATCTCTGAAATCTCCTTATACTAACACCTTGTTTTGTTGTATAGATGGGCATGTCTCCCTCCAGGATGCCCCAGGTCCAGGGCATGATGGCTGGCCACGGTGGCGGGAACATGGTAGGCCAGACAGCAAACCAGGGACAATTTCTGACCCAGACCCAGTTTCCTCCAGGAACCACTGCTGTTGCTGCCACAGGCACCATGAATGTCACTGTGGGACCTGGCATGGGCCAGCCACAGGCACAAGCTGCTGTCACCCAGGTGAGACATGAAGCGGGGAGTAACTGGATGACTGGTGGCGGCGGCTGTTTGGGGTTATACTGTTTCCACAAAGTGCTAATTCCAGCTAGCCATTAGGAAACTAAAATGGAACTACTTCAACCAATCATACTAAGCACTAATTGCTTTTAAATTGCTCTCATGCCAATCAGGAGGCGCTCTCTAAACCCTAAAATCTGTGTGGTGTTGTGTTTGTCTGTATGATCTTATGACTGTATGTTTGTCTGCCTGTCTTGTGTGTGTTTGTATGTCCGCCTGCCCCCTTTGTGTGTCCTTCTCTCCAGCAGCAGCAGCAGAGTGCTAACCTCCCCATGAATGCACTTGGCCCCTCACTGGGCCCTCAGCTAGCCTCCTCCCAAACCCCCTTGCACTCCACGCCTCCGCCTGCTGCCTCCTCCTCCTCCACGGCTGGGGGGGCCACTAACCTGCCGCACCCCCAGCCCTCCAGCCGCAGCTCCACCCCTACCCTCCCTGGCCCTGCACCAGCACAGAGTGCCACCCCACCCTGCCCCACCCAGTCCCAAACCCAGGCGGAGCTCCCTGCAGCAGCACAGACGCAGGCCCCGCCTCAGCCCCCTACCACGCCGGTGAGACTGAGACCCTCCGCATGTCCTCAACTCTGACCCCCTTCTCCCCTGCAAACTCCCATCCCTGCCATGTACCAACTTGTCCCATCCACATTCCCCTCTCTGTTGTATAACTGCATCTTCACTGTTTGTAGCATCCATCATAATGGGAATGTTGCATCTTTCAACTTAAGCGACCAATGAATCAATATGGAAGGTGTTCATCAGTGTCGTAGTTTACACCCTGCATGCACAAAGCATTGATTTTATATTCAGATGACATTGAAATAATAATTTTATGTATTTTCTCCCTCCTCCCCTTTGTGTTTCAGCTGTCTCAACCAGGGGCCAGTCTGGATAACCGGGTGCCCACACCGGCCTCAGCTGCTAGTGCTGACCTGCACTCACAGCATGTTGGAGCTGACCTGCCTTCTCAAGAGGTGAAAACAGAACCACACCATGAGCAACAGGAATTTGAGGCTGCTGGCGGTAAAACGGAGCCCAAGATGGAGGTGGGTTCTACCGCTTGTTGGTGTATTCATTGAGTTATCCTCTTAATTTATCTGTACCTGTGCTCAAATGATTCATTCACCCTGCTTTTATAGAATATGATGAAGCCCAGGTGGTTAATTATGAATTATGTTACATTTCCTGTGCTCAGATGGAGATACACATGTATATGGAACTAGTGTAACTACAGTTGACTGAATCTGGGCCCATAGATCAATTTTCATTGTCAGGAAGAATCTAATAATCACTTTACATTGAATAAAGAAAAATCATATTTTATATTGCCAAAACTCATCTGAGTTCATTTTAACTCATAAAATGAATACATAGTATCACAGTCTAGTGCCTTTGACCTTGAAAGGTTGAAGGTCACAGATGATTTTGTTAACTGCGTGGTTCAAGCAAGTGATAATAAAATGTATGACGGGGAATTGTGAATGAAGCCAATGTGGCTGCTAAGGATGGTATGCCTTCATGGGGACCTAGCTGCCTTAATGGAGGTTTATACTCTTGAGTTTCTAGTTTTAATTGGCCCTTCTGTGTTCTGCCTGTAGCCAATAATCTGTTCTCATTGTCTGCAGTCACTACTCTGAAGATGGATGTTAGTGTTTATTTTTCAAACAAGATATCTGTATGACTTTTTATTAATTACTATTTTATTATGTTTTCCAAACCTGATCTGTAGACTGAGGATGACTCTGGTTCAATTCTGGTGAAGAAGGAGGAGCCAGAAGAGAAGCAGGAGCCAATGGAGGTGGAGGACAAAAAGCCGGAAATGAAGACAGAACCCAAAGATGAAGAAGAGGGTGGAGCCAACAGCACAACCTCCTCATCACCCTCTCAGTCACGGAGGAAAAGTGAGTGATGCTGAGAGTTGAATATGTACATGGAATTTGGTAGCAGGTTTGTAGTTGGGAGGGTTGTCAGTCGATTGAAGAAAATAGTAATTGCACAATGTACTGTATTAATTGGCAAATTGTAACTTGATTTGTAATTAAATACAAATCAAGTTCTTTTGTATAATATCTATTTACTTCTAAACACAGATTATCAACAAGTTGAATGTCCATAATGATTTATGTGAGTATTTTACTCCATAGAGTTGTTTTTAAATTTGGTCTTTAAATTATTGAGGGCAACTCAAGCGCAAAACAAACGGGCAAAGACAATCCAGCAATAAAAATGAAATGCGCCACGTTTAGTAATTTAGCAAACACACCCTGTTTGCTGAATTGGTAAACACCAAACACAGCCTCTACAGCATACATTATATCATCCAGTTACTGTTGGTGACATTATAGATGACTAGAAATCTAATGCAATACTGGCCACATTAGCAAGCATAATGTTGCAGTTGACCAATCGGTCAGCAGTTGGACATTGTAATATTTTAAGGTGAAACACAGCAAAACAAAAACATTGATTTTTCATGCACTGGTCAATTTTGAGATTTTGGGACAATTCACTCCTGCTGTATTTGTCCATTCAAGCTGCTATAAAGGAAACATTGAATCTTTTATTCCAGTTTGTTGACTTGCTGCAGTAAATTTCCCTCGAATTTACCACAAAGTTAGCATTCCAAACTGACATGCTGTGTTTCTTCTGTTTACTGAAGTCTGACGCGTCCGGTATCATTGGAAAGGTCTGAGTCTCATGCACATTATGTAAACCAAATAAGGGCATTTGTTTTCTATCAGGAACCAATCGTGAATGTCCAAGGGGAGATCTAATGCTAATGACAAAATCTCATTGGCTACTTCTGGTTTCGGCTAACATGATTTGCGAAGATGTATCACTTTGTATACGCTGACACCTCCATATTTAGCTTACCATGGGACCTCTGAAAGTGCTCCTAACACCGCAACTTTCAAGGAAAATAAAGCAGCAATTGTGCTTTTCAAGATGTGAAAGGCGAAATCAATCTATTGGATGAGCTGAAAAACCACCAGTAAGCAGCACATCTGACCGTAAGCTGTGATTGGGTGAATGAGAGGAGCTAATTATGTTGCATGTCTCAGTGAACTGATGCATGATTTGTGTCCTAATTGGGCAGCATCAAGTCTATTTCCAAACATTGATACTTTAGAAAGAGTTTAGAAAGTTGTGACATCTACCGTTGGTCTAGTTCTGGGTCCATCCAACTGTCTAATCTGGGTTTTGTCGCCAACTTTGTGCATTATACCTCAATGTTAAGTCAGTGAGTTACTGCAATTGTAGGCCTTATATGCCTGCCATGTTATGAAATGATCAATTTTTATGAGCTTGAAATATTGCATATTATTAGCACTAAGGGCCAGAGCATTTATTCTGATTTTGTGCAATAATTTCCTATAGAAATGCATTAAACTCTCCTGTGTAAATCTTTAAATGCCGTAAAATTAGTTGTTTGCCACGCTCCGGTAGAAACATCTCGGCTTATGTAGCACCTATGTACACCAGAGTTTCCAGTTGTACACTTAGCAGTATTCTGAAGATATTTACAAAGGGATTTGTTAATAAATCATTCCTGGCCTGATTTATGTGACATTTTAATAAAAAAAATAAAAAAAGTCCTGTTTTTTTTTTTTTTTTTTTTTTTTATGTTATGGGCAGTATATTTTGATTTCCGAGGTAATGAAAGCAGATATCCTGAAATTCCTTTAATTTTATTTTCATCTTGTGTGTTAACAAAATCAAAAAAATAATTTTGCACCTGGCTTTATCCTATGATCAGAATTATCTACTGAAAATGTATGCAAAATTTTGCATATTTAATGAGATTGTCTAATTTGCATGATTAAATATACAAATTTCAAACATGCATTACTTTTCATACTTGTGTAAGTCATCAACCGAGGAAGTTTCATGGTGATATCTATTAATTTTATAATTTTACCCTATTCACCAGTAGTGTCTCGTCTTAAGTCTCTTCTTTTCCTGAAGCTGTTTTTTTTGTTTTGTTTTGTTTTTTCTCGATTCTTTCAAAAATGTGAGATAGCGGATGAGGCGTTTTCACGTTTTAACTCAGAAACAGGTTGTTCCTTCTTAACGGATTGTTTCTTTTACATGTCCATGTTTGGTGTACTCAACCTATCCTCCATTTGTCTATTTCAGTCTTTAAGCCTGAGGAGTTGCGTCAGGCTCTGATGTCGACACTAGAGTCTCTGTACAGGCAGGATCCTGAGTCACTGCCCTTTAGACAACCAGTAGACCCCATGCTTCTGGGCATCCCGGTATGTTTTCTTTCTTTAAAAAAAAAAAAAGGAAACAATTGAAAAAAAAATTGATGACTTTTATCACATGTATCCTTTTTCCAAATCTACAGGACTACTTTGATATTGTTAAGAACCCAATAGACCTGTCCACAATAAAGCGCAAGCTCGACACGGGCCAATACCAAGAGCCTTGGCAGTATGTGGATGACGTCTGGCTGATGTTTAATAATGCTTGGCTCTACAACCGCAAGACCTCCCGAGTCTACAAGTACTGCTCCAAGCTGGCTGAGGTGTTTGAGTCTGAGATCGACCCCGTTATGCAGAGCCTGGGCTACTGCTGCGGGAGGAAGGTGAGCTACAAGATCCATAGACCTGTAAACCACAAGATGAAAGAATCTGAAGGCTTTGATATGAGTCGCATAGTTTTGATGCAAAAACTAATTTTATGATTGTGGCTACTGATTTTTATGGTTCACTTCATTTGGCATCACTCTGAATGAGCATGTTACTATGTGTTGATAACTATAATGGTGTTCATAATCATCCATGTAAAGATAATGCTTTCAGATTAAAATTAGGCAAATGTGAACTACTAAACCAAAGCCTAATTTTAGTAGTTTACCTCCATCTGAAAGGATCTAGAAAGAATTTGTCAAATGATTTTGTGTGTGAAGTTCTACTGACCTTCTTCTCATTTCACTTTTATTTGCAGTATGAGTTCTCTCCGCAAACGCTCTGTTGCTATGGCAAACAGCTCTGCACCATACCTACTGGAGGCACATACTATAGTTACCAGAACAGGTACCTTTTTGTATACATTAGTGTGGTTCTGTGTTTATTCTGCAGTTATAGGGACTAAAACACAACTATGCTGGTTATAATATAATGTTTCACTCGCAGGTATTTTAATCTCCTTGAATCCTCTCATACATGCCACACATTTGCATGCACAGCTGCCTATTAAGGTTTTAGAGGAGTTATAAGTACAGCCATTTGATCAGTATTAGCCATCGCCCCAAGCCTGGGATCTGTTCCTCTGTGGCTTTAGCGGAGCCAATGTGATCCAGACAGCAGTGTCATCCTTACAGCTATGGTTTTAATGACTCTTCCTCTAGGACCTGGCACAGTGTGAGATTACAGAACAATGGTGTGTATTAACAACCAAGTTCTAGCATGGCACATGAAGAGAAATGCCCTAAATGTATAAAGCCCTCAAGAATGGCACTCACCGAAAGCAGCAGAGCAGTTTGTTTTATTTCCTTGCAAAGCATCCTTAGAGGAACTGGGTGAAATCAGTGTCAGCGCGCTCTCTCTTTTTTTCCCCCCCTCTTTTCTTTTATAACTAGCGGATGAAAATATAACACTTCGGTTAAGACCATACATAGCTTTCACCATTGCCATTTACTCACCATTGAAAGCCACCCAACGACTTGTGCCATGTTCCCTTGCACCCTCTGCTGCATGAACTATGCAACTGCAGGCCTTTTTTCACCCTGACTTGACACCTTTGAGATTGGAGTAGCATAGGAGCAGAAGTGATAGAGCACAGTCTGACAGGCAGCGTTAAGTCTCTCACACAGCAGTTGACTTGCACTCTCCAGGAGCCTGGGGATTCCCTCCTCTATTACAAAACAAAAATCAGGGGTTATTCTTTTCTACACGTAATATTGGATGCATGCACATACCTGAATACTAACAATTGCATCATTTATTCATGTACTTGAATGGCAACATTTACTTGAGAACTGAATTAAAGTGGTTTCTTCACACCCTTTAAAAATCTTAGTGTCAACATAATCAAATTTTAAGATTTACAGGTTAAACAGTTCCTAAATATTGATTGGTGGACTGCTGCTTCACAACTTAAGAATCAGATTCCCAGTGCAACAAATAGTGACATTTGACATAATCTTAAAAAGGTTAAATGTGTGATTCATTTTAGTCTAGGGAAACCTGCAGAAAAACTATTAACTTGTGTCTATATCCAGCTTTATTTCCAATTGTGAATATAGTAATGATCGAACTTGATTTTTGCAGGTATCATTTCTGTGAAAAGTGCTTCAATGAGATCCAGGGGGAAAGTGTAACATTAGGAGATGATCCCGCACAGCCACAGACGTAAGTAAATATTCTCTTAATAAACGAAAAAAGCAGAAGAAAAGGTGGTTCTGGCCTCATTTATAACGGAGCCCCACAAAAGCATAAGCATTTTTATTAAAGTTTTATTTAATTTTTTTTTTATTTTATTTATTAGTTTTGTTCTGTTTCTTGTAGTTCAGAATCTTTGCAGTTTTACATTTTTCCCTTCCTTCGCTTTCCCTCATTTAACATTAAATAAAATGATCCCCCAAAATTTTCCAAATAAATATGTATCACTTTATAATAAAAGACAACTTTATAATAAAACAAGTTTTGTCCCTACTAGTACAAGTAACATTTCTGTCATTGCAAAACAGACATCAAGATTTGACAAGATAATTTATTTTATTTCAGTCGGAGATATTAAATCATGGTTCATAAATGGTGCCCTGCTTATTGTGGGGGCTTAAGTGTTTGTTGTTCGTGCTGCACAGAAAGTGAGGCCATCTATTGGCCTCATCTGAAGGCTGAAAAGAAGCGCAAGTTTTTCCACTGGATTATATTTTGTGTTTACCCTGTTTTATTCACTGCATCTTTT
Organism: Maxillicosta whitleyi; assembly: GCA_029822895.1. Lineage (NCBI taxonomy): Eukaryota > Metazoa > Chordata > Actinopteri > Perciformes > Neosebastidae > Maxillicosta > Maxillicosta whitleyi. The sequence continues at coordinate 13,650,773 of JAPSES010000104.1, read as the reverse complement.
CTCTCTTTTTTTTGTGACACTGAAGGATGATTTCAAAAGACCAATTTGAAAGGAAAAAGAATGATGTACTTGACCCTGAACCGTAAGTACAGATGCAAACCTACAGTGTCTTTGTCCAACAAAGTCCTATTTGTGATGAATGTTTTTTTTTTTTTATTATTATTCCTTTTTCCAATGTTTGTGTTCCTCGTGATTTTTATTTTTTTTAAGTTCCGTCTGCCACTCACATCTGGCTTTGTTTTTGTGCTTTTGGTGCATAGACAGCATATTTTCACTCTGAAGCCCTCTGATCAATCACTTGGCTTTCCTTGAAACCCCAGGGCAACTCAGCAGCGCCACCTGCTGCAGGGAACAGTGTGTTCATACTTTGAATTTTTCAGCATTCTTCCTAATTTATTTATTAAATAAGTCTCTTATGAAACATATTAAACCTCCCACAAAGGCGTACTTGCATTGGCTGGCTTGCAAGTGCGTAACGACTGGAGGAACACAAACTCGAATGGAGATGTTTTTGTTGCTTACTTTGTTGCAGCAGTTAAGATATCAACATTCATACAAAAAATGGCCTCTAGAAATCTGATATTGACCCTTTGACAAAAACAAAAGTAAAACTCATTCTTCATTTTGTTAATAATTAATTTATGTTTTTTAAGGTTTGTTGAATGTAAGGATTGCGGACGGAAGATGCACCAGATATGTGTTTTACACTATGAGGTCATTTGGCCATCTGGGTAAGACAACAGCTTCTGCTTTAATCACACCTTATCCATAAATGGGAAATGGAGGGAAAAAATGTAATATCTCACCCAATATCTCACTTCTTTCCAGATTCATTTGTGACAACTGTTTAAAGAAGAGTGGAAAGTCGCGCAAGGAAAACAAATTTTCTGCAAAACGTGAGTTTTCACCTGGATTATCCTTCCTGTACTGTTCAGAATAGTAATAGTTTATTGCAGTGCCGTTTCCTAGGCCCTGACCACACAAGACATTAAACATACATCCATCTGCATATGGGCTTCATATGTCTCTCAATGGTTCCTTTTTATTGACTAGTATTTTTTTCTTGGTTTTGTGGCATCACTCATATTCTGTTTTCTGGTGTTTATAGTTCAGACTAACATTTCTGACCTTAACAGCATTTCGGACGAACCAATCCAGGCTCTAACTCTTTCATGTGAACTCATGGAAGCTCCTGCCCATTACTGATTCAGCAATATTAACGGACTTCTAAAATTTGTTTTGCGTGCATGTGCTCCTTACAGGGCTACAGTCTACACGATTGGGAATGTACATAGAGGATCGTGTGAATAAATACTTGAAGAGACAGAACCACCCAGAGGCCGGAGAGGTGTTCGTGCGAGTGGTGGCGAGCTCCGACAAAACGGTGGAGGTTAAACCAGGCATGAAAACCAGGTGAGAAATTGTGTGACAGCAGGAATACAGCCTCATGCTGATGACTGGAGGACTATGTTTTTAGCACCAATATTGTCTCTAGAAACATTAGTGTGTATGTATATGTTGTTGTGTGGTATAACATTACCATTACGTTAAAAATTAAAGAGTATTAAATATCATAATTGATTTGAAGAGTGCAGTGATGTATGAATGAGGATTTTAAGGATGTTGACCTCAGTTTTAATTATATGTAGCTCAATATCACAAATTGAACTCAAAAGGGCTTCATAATATGCACAACATGCTTACATCATCCCCTTTCACTAGATCCTGTAAAAAATGTTAAATTTGAAAAACCTCAGAAAATCCACAGACGAGAGATTCCCCTTCCAGGATGGATAGACCAATAGGTGTTGTGTGTACAGCCATGCAATGACAATGAATATAGGGGATTTATAATGGTGCACAAAGAAAGGATATGCATTAAATATTGGTGAAATAATGACGATTATCAACAACTGGTTCCATACATGGACTTCACACCTCCAGCCAAGATAGGACAGGGTTGCCAAACACCCATACATTTACAAGAACAGGACAGTTCCAATTTGTCATTGACACCTGATGTACAAACAGAGTCAGCGTTTAAATAGGGAGGGCATTTTTATATAGATGACCAAACTAATACCTGTCTTGTCCGCTTTGATTTGTTGATGCACTGGCACAGCTTGTATTTTGTTCTCAGTTTGTTTTTATTGCCCCCACCATACAGAGCTGAACGCCCTCTATAAAGGTTTTATACCCACTCAGACTGATTGTGGGACCTGTGTGTTTGATGAGATGGCCTGCACACCCTGAGTACCTCTGAGGGTTGTTCACTGTTTCAACACACAAGATCAAAGTCTGCGATCCTTACAGAGGAGAGGTTCTCGTTGAAGAACCTGTTATCTTTGGGATGACTGATTCAAGGCTGTTTGGCTTTTATTAACCCAACGCCACTTAACTTACTGTTTGATTATACCCTTCAATGTTCAGAGAAGCAGTGGAACACAACGTATCATCTCCAACAGCACCTGCCAGTGTTGTTTCTTTAGAGTTTATTAAGTTGGAAGGAATTTGCTTTTCCTCTCAATCATTCAGTACACCATCACACACCTGAAGGACAATTCAATATTAATATTCTTGTTTAATATCCCATACCTAAATAATGAAAATCCATTATAAAGAAAGAAAAAGAGGAGTAAAACCAATTAAATAGGCTTTATAATAATCACCAGTTACATTAAGTGTTTTTCTTGTCGTGGCTTTAATTTGAAGTGGTTGAGTTGGCTAGCAGCTGCAGTTGTCTGAATATTTTGGTCAGGATTCTCCACTTTAGCTCAGTGCACCCCTTTCAACTAAACCTGAAAATGGCAAGATTTAGTAAATATTTGAATTATTGAACAAAGCAGCCCTCCTCTGTGTTTTTGTGCTAATCTCTCTTGCTTGGGTTCCTAATGTGCAACTGTTAAACCAAAGCACGTTTCCTGTTTGCAAGGGAACCATCATTGTATCTGACCATTGTCAATAACTCACAACAAGCCGCAAAGTTCATGTGTCTGGACACATCCTAAAATAAAATGATAAATCCCATCTAGATGTCCTGGAATAAACAATTTATACACATACAAAAAACGCTTAGCTTCTGGACTAGTTTTCCCTGAAATGCCTTATCTTCTCCATCAATGTTAAAAAGTAAACAGTTTACACTTTTCAATATGTATATATATTTGTCTTTGTCATATCAGGTTTGTGGATGCAGGTGAAATGCCCGAGGCCTTTCCCTACAGAACCAAAGCACTTTTCGCCTTTGAGGAGATTGACGGTGTTGATGTGTGCTTCTTTGGCATGCATGTGCAGGAGTACGGCTCTGAGTGCCCATTCCCCAACACTAGGTCTGTACTTTGGTTGCTGGGATCATAATAACTAATAAGTGTACATACTAAATATCTGTGAACAAGTGGGAAGCGAGTTCCTATTAAAATATGATATTGACCCTATTGTTGTCTTCTACATTTGCAGACGGGTCTACATATCATACCTTGACAGTATTCATTTCTTCAGACCTCGGATTTTGCGAACAGCAGTGTACCATGAGATCCTCATCGGCTATTTAGAATATGTCAAGAAACTCGGGTAAAACACTTTTCGACTGTGTTCTAGGATTAAGCTATACACTGTTCTGTGTATGTGCTCATCTGACTTTGGAGGTGTCTGTTTTCACAGGTATGCTCAGGGCCACATCTGGGCATGCCCACCCAGTGAAGGGGATGACTACATCTTTCACTGCCATCCTCCAGACCAGAAGATCCCTAAACCTAAGAGGCTGCAGGAGTGGTACAGGAAGATGCTGGACAAGGCCTTTGCTGAGCGAATTTTGCATGACTACAAGGTATGAAGGAAAAGTCCTCTCAACAGTGATGTAAGGCTTACTTTTGAATATATGTCATGTGACAAAGAAAGGTGACTGTACAAATAAATGTACACTGGGGATTAATTTATAAAATGACAAGATATCTTACTTGACATATTTGAGGTGTTTTTTTTTTTTTTTAAAGCTGTGAACATTTGTATGATTTGACTTTGTGAGTTTACAGTTTAATTTTTCATTTTCATCACATCTCTTACAAAAGAGCTTGGAGAGCATTTTACTGTCATTACAGTAATGATTAGTATAATGAGAGGCAAAGACAGCTTTTCCTTTAGTCATGTTTTTTTTGTCTTGTATATTAGGACATTTTTAAACAGGCAACCGAGGACCGATTGACCAGCGCCAATGAGCTGCCCTACTTTGAAGGCGACTTTTGGCCAAATGTGTTGGAGGAGAGCATAAAGGAGCTAGAGCAGGAGGAGGAAGAACGCAAGAAGGAGGAGAACACAGCAGCTTCTGAGACTCCTGAGGTGAGAATATTATGTGTAGCAAAGGTTTAAGACTAGCTATTACTATTTTCTGTCTCTGACAGTTGTCAACATGGTGAGATTAACTGGTATCGAATGCATGCCATGTTCTATCACCATCAGGGTACACCGGGTGACAGCAAAAACGCGAAGAAGAAGAACAACAAAAAGACCAATAAAAACAAAAGCAGTGTGAGCCGAGCCAATAAGAAGAAGCCCGGGATGCCGAATGTAGCCAATGATCTGTCCCAGAAGCTGTACGCCACCATGGAAAAGCACAAAGAGGTCAAACTTGTTTTTTGTACATCTTTAAAAATGTTTAAATCTTGTCCTCTTGCTCACATCTGTCTTTTCTTTATCTGCTGAAGGTGTTCTTTGTGATCCACCTCCACTCTGGCCCCATGGTACACACCCTGCCACCCATTTGCGACCCTGACCCCCTACTGTCATGTGACCTAATGGATGGCCGTGATGCCTTCCTGACTCTGGCCCGGGACAAACACTGGGAGTTCAGTTCCCTCAGGAGGTGCAAGTGGAGCACTATGTGTATGCTGGTTGAACTGCACAACCAGGGCCAGGACCGCTTTGTCTACACCTGCAATGAGTGCAAGCATCATGTGGAGACGCGCTGGCACTGCACTGTGTGTGAGGTGAGTCACCATGTCATCAGATTTTACTGGACTAAAACTTGGTCACATATGTTCTTTCTTGTGTCCACTCTTATGGTGACTCTTTTGCAGACATGGTTGACATTTTTATCATCATTATGGAGGAACTTTAACTCACTATTGAAAATAGTAGAGACCCTTCAACTCAGTTTTGTTGTTCTCTTCGATCAAACATTTGAAATTAAAAATACTAAATTTTATCCCTGGGGTCCACTTTGAATAAATATCAAATTTATACTTTTTTGTTGTTGTTGCGGTTACTAATCTGTTTGTCTTGTGTTCAAACTAATCTTTTGAATATAGATTATTTTCATTTTCTTGATAATGTCATTTATCAACAACTATGGCTCTTAACACCCTCTGTTTGTCTCTCTTCAGGACTTCGATCTGTGCATCAATTGTTATAATTCAAAGGGCCATGAACATCAGATGGTTAAGTGGGGCCTTGGCCTCGATGACGACAACAACAGCCAGAGTGGGGAGGCCTCCAAGAGCCCACAGGAGAGCCGCCGCTTGAGTATCCAACGCTGCATCCAGTCCTTGGTCCATGCTTGTCAGTGTCGCAATGCCAACTGCTCTCTACCATCCTGCCAGAAGATGAAACGAGTGGTGCAGCACACCAAGGGTTGCAAACGCAAAACAAATGGTGGCTGCCCTGTTTGCAAGCAGCTTATTGCTTTATGTTGTTACCATGCAAAGCATTGTCAGGAGAACAAGTGTCCTGTCCCGTTCTGCCTGAACATCAAGCACAAACTCCGCCAGCAGCAGCTGCAGCACCGCCTTCAGCAAGCTCAGCTCATGAGAAGAAGAATGGCCACCATGCAAGGCAGAACCATGCCACTACCGTCCCCACCAGCTTCAGCTGCTCCCAGCACTCCCACCTCCCACACACAGCCCAACACTCCCCAGACACCCCAGCAGCCCCTCTCCAATCAGCCACAGACCCCCAACTCTGCAGGTGTCATGTCTCCCTCCTTTCCTAACGCACCTCGCAATGGGCAGCCTCAGGCAGCAGTGTCCCAGGGTAAACCTGGACCTCAGGCCTCTCCTCTACACCAGCAGCAGTCCCCAATTCCCCAGCCACCACAGCCACAGCAACAGATGGCACAGCAGCAGCCGCCGCTCGCTGCAGTTAAGATGGCACGGCACATCGAGATGATGGCACAAGCCCAGCAGAACCAGCAGAACTATCGAGTCAACATGAATGGTTTAACAATGAACCAGCAACCACAGCAGCGCATGACTGGCCCAATGCAGCCACCAATGCCGATGGTTCCTGGGCCTCGGGGTCCACAAGTCATGCAACCTGGTATGGCTCCAGGACAGTGGCCTGGAGCGACCGGGCCTATGCAAGCAGCCCAGACCCAACAGCCAGGTCTTGTCCCAGGGCAGAATCCACAACAGGCCATGACCATGCAGCGTCCTATGATGCCTCCTGGGCAACAACCCCAGCCAGGTCAGAGGATGCTGATACCACAGCAACCTGGTGCCCGACCACAGACCCCTCAGAGACCTGCAATAGCCCCAAATGCTCTCCAGGACCTGCTCCGCACCCTCAAGTCTCCAAGCTCGCCCCAACAGCAGCAGCAAGTTCTCAACATCCTCAAATCGAACCCTCAACTAATGGCTGCTTTCATTAAACAGCGAACAGCCAAGTACCACGCCAACCAGCCACAGCAGCAGGCAGGTCAGCAGCAGCAGCCAGTAATGCCAACAATGCAGGCCATGGCTATGCCAGGGGGGGCTGTACAGAGGCCGGGGATGCCCCCCCAGCAGCCGCAACAGCCCCCTGCTCAAGGGATGGCCGCGTTAGGAGCTCAAGGACAGCTGATCAATGCAGCACACAATACCAATCCCCAAATCCAGGAGGTGTACCGTCGACAACTCCTGAGGCAACAACAGGGAGTGATGCCACAAGGCCATCCAGGACAGTTCCCAGCACAGACACAGGGCACAGCAGCAACATATTCCCAGCTCCGCATGCAGCAGCAGCAGCAGATTGCCATGCAGGCTAGCGCAGGAGCAGCAGGGGGTCCAATGGGCCAGCTCTCACCCATGCCTCAGATGGGCCAGCCGGGCATGGGGATGGACTCCACCCAGAACTTACTGCACCAACGGATGCTCCAGCAACAACAGCAGCAGCAGCAGCAAATCCCCCAGCAGCAGCAGGCTGTCCTGAAGCAGCAGATGGGCTCTCCTGCTCAGCCCAGTCCCATGAGCCCTCAGACACACCTGCTGGCTGGCCAGCCTCAAGGTGGAGCGCATCTCCCTGGCCAGCCTGCACTCGCCAATGCTCTTAGCAACCAGGTCCGCTCTCCGGCGCCGGTTCAATCCCCCTGTCCGCCTTCGCAACAGCAGCCTCAGCAACCACAGCTGCCGCAACATTCCAGTCCCTCTCCACAGATCCAGAACCAGCCTCAACCCTCACCGCAGCACCCAGCCCACACAGGCTCACCGCACCCAGGACTTGGGGGGCCACTGTCAGGATCCATGGAACAGGGACATTTGGGGACGCCAGAGCAGAGTGCAATGCTACCGCAGCTTAACACGCCCAACAGAGGGGGGCTGAACAGTGACTTGGGGATGGTGGGAGATGCTACAGGGGACACTCTAGAGAAGTTTGTGGAGGGGTTGTAGCATTTCTGCTGGGACCTAAAGAACACAGTGTCGCTCCCAGGGACCCAGTCTCCCACTCCTCTACACAGTTTGTCCCCAGACTCTTTATCCTTTTAGAGAGCTTTGTTTGTTCTTTCTAAGGTTGAGAACGGTTTTTTGTACTGACATGTAAAAAGTTTCCGCTGTATAAAGAAAATTTGGTCGAAAAACAAAAAAAAGTCAACACTTCTAGGGAAATATAATTGTTTCCTAACCCAAGTGATGGGTGTTTTCTTCCTTAAGATGTTGAGGGATTTGCAAGTTGCTTCTTAAATGAAATTTAAATCACAAAGAATATATTTTTTGGTTGAGACCAAATGTGTTCAATACTCAATTTATTTTTGGTTTGTTTTTGGTATGGTTTCATGCCTTTCTTGTTTCTTTTTTAAAAAAGAAAATGTACAAATGCATTATATTATTCATATCTTTTTATTTTGTACCTTTGGAAAAAAAAAACTTAAAAGCATTTTGTGTTGAAACTGTAAAATAATTTTTTCTGGGAATCGGGCCAGGTTTTTGTTCTCCTCTCAAACTGTCATTCCTGGCGATTGTAATCTAGTGTTGTACCATTAGTCCAAATGATGCGTTCAGGGACAGATACCGCTCCCTTCCTCGTTGTGTGTATGAAGAGCACTCAGTTGTATTAATATAGGAAAAGGACTGTGGCAGGTTGTGTATACACGGGCATGTATGCAGGCGCACATGAAGACACTGACACAAACCCTCACAGTCACTAAAAGAAACAGCTGCATCTGGTTTCACACAAGAAATCAAGGACTGCAACCTACATCTCAGTGGCCTGGAATTTGGAAAATCTGTCTCGCAGGTGTAGAAAATTGTTGCTTTGACATAAAAAAAAAAGAAAAAAAAAAAGAATTTGTCATACTTTTTTGTCATACAAATGATGTAAAGTGTAAAGAGAGTGTGAGAAAGAGACCAGCCCCCTAAGCTGAGGTGGAATGATCACCGGTTGTTTGTAAGCCACATCTCGGATGATGCCACATCTTCTAAATTTTACACTAAACTGTGTGCTATCTAGGGATAAAGGGCACATTGGAGATTCACCCTGAGGAAAACAATGTTATCAACCCTCATTCCTCTCACACAAAAACTTGAATTAGGGGGATTTACTTTTTCTCCTATTGTAAATCAAGTTAAGCAAAATACTATAAATATAAGGAAGAGAGAATGAAATCGCTGTATAAACTGGTAAAAGACTCATTTCTTACTTATATACCATATTGTTAAATAAACTGTGTGCAACAGAAGAACTCCGGTACTCTGTTGACTGAATAATGAGGCATTACTCCTCTTCTTGGTTTGTGTTCATTTGTTGCAGCTCAGTAATGTTTTTGAACCCTACAAGTTGGATTAAAGCCATGTGTTTGCACGTACATCCTAAAATAGCATTCATTTTTAATTTTATGTTTTCTCGTCATGTTTGTGCAACATGCAACAGTGGGTGTGGTAGCAGTTAGGGAGGTCTTTAATTTTGTTTACAGGTGAAATGAGACTATCAACTAATGGATGGACATCACGCAGTTGGGATTAAAACATCCACGTCAGCAGCTATACAACAAAACCAACTCCTATGAGTGAACAACTCAACATTTCTTCATTAAAATGCGAGGTGGATCATGACTTAAATGGGTCATATTTACTAAACCTACTTTTTTAGTCTTGGGTACATTTGTATATTGGGGAATGTTAATGATTCTTAAAGTTTGAATTTGAACCCTCCAGGTGCTACAAAAATATCTTAATATTAATTTTTGCAGAAATGGAGTGGATTTCTACAACTTGTTTCATGCACATATAAGGTCAAGCCTTCGGACAAACATTTCTCAGAGTACGACATAATTGTTGTCCTGAAAATATGCCCAGTTACTTAAAATGTTCAGTTGTTGGTGGAGTGGGACAGAGCAACACAGCAAACAACCTGGAGGGGGTCGGGCCTGAAGTGACTCGTTTGCATTTAAAGGGCCAGCGCTCAGAACGCCCTTTCTTGTGTCATTCTTTAATGTCCCCAAGTCTGACTGGTGTTTAAGATTTGCTAAGAGTTGACCAATTAAATGTTAAGTTTAGGTATTAAAAATGTATGAATCATTGAAGAGTCAAATCCATGAGCAACAAAAACGCATTGTATTAAAACTACCTTTTTAGTCAAAACATGAATAATTTATAATTGGTTTAAATTGAGTGGTTACATATTAGATACAATATGGAAAAGAAAACCTGTAATGGCAGCTTGTGTCAGCTGGACAGGGCTTAATATTAACAAGTTCTTTTCTACCAAAGCATGTTTCATCAAACCAAGTTGAACCAGAATAAATATGAAACATTGGGGTTTAAATATAGTGTCACCAAAATCATTCATGCAATGTTTTCTCCTTTGCATAATTATGATGATTATTATTAATAATAATATAATTATTATATAATTATTATGATCTAAATTATGATTAAAATCCTACATATAAAGTCACAAAAAAAAACGGTTATGTATTTCTGTCTGGGATACAGTTTTCATAAGCTGGTTTGAAGGGGGTGTAAGAGTTTGATCTGGGTCTTCACCATTTCTCCTTTCACATGCCAAAACGTATTTGTCCAGACACAACCCAAATGCTGAGGAAGCACCTGAAGCATGACGCTAAGGCAACGAAGCCAACAAAACTGATCTGGAACCGATCTGTCACTGAAATTCCTCCAAGTAACACACCTGTTTTTATCGGGTCAAACAGGCAGAACAAAACCCATAAACAATGGTATGATGTGTGATTATGTTTTCCTAATTATTTAAGAGAATTGCAAATGCTAGGGAGAGGTACAGGAATCAAAAAAATTATGTTTGGGTGTTAAATGTAGAGACAAAGTTCTCAGCTAATCAGTATTTCATGTTGCAAAAGTACATTTTAGATTTAGGGTTTATGTTCTTTATCTTGTTTATTAATCAAGATTGAACTTAACTTTACTGACTTCCTAAAGATAATGTGATTTCCAAATCAAATAATATTAAAAACAGATCTACTACAGTATTTCCAGAATCATCATAGTACTAAGCAGATCACACCTACATTATGTGTAATGACGCCAGCACTACTGCATGATGTACTTTGACCTTTTACTTTAGCAAAAGTATGAGCATAACAGTGTAAAGCTATTCTGTACACAAGTTACCATCAAAAGTATATTCAATAGAACTGGAGAATAATAATTACTGGATAATAATAATATAATAATAATAAACTTTATTTGTATAGCACCTTTCATACAAAAACTGTAGCCCAAAGTGCTTCACA